>VCCN01005113.1:849989-863816 GCA_006491835.1 Architeuthis dux | reverse complement strand
ATTATGAATGAATTTATCTCCAACTCAAATTTTTAAAACTTTAGTTCAGTTCGCAATGTTTCTACAAAGAATAAAATAATTCTTTACAAGTACACTTTCTGCTAGTTCTTTTTGGAAAACACGCGAATAAGATTGATTTGTTTTTTCCCCTAAATATAACTCAACTCGGCACAACTTAGCGATGGTGGTCCCGACGGGAATTCAACAGATGTGATAAAGATCTGGTTTTTTTTTGTCTTTTTTTTAATGCGCAATTTTCTTGCAGAAAAGATAAAAATTTAAGAAGTGAGGCCAAACAATTTAACAAACAATTTAATTTATTTAAAAAAAAAACAATAACAATATAATTCATCTATTTATTTTACAGTTGTGCAATAGTTCTATTCACAATTCAGAGTAAACCACTCAAAGTTAGAGGTGTAGCTGAGGTGGGAAGGAGGGAGCTATTTGAAAAGTGCCCTCAATGGGGGGCGGGGGGCAAAAGCAGACCTCCCGCATTTTGAAGCCAAGTGCTGTCCCCCACCCCGCAGGTAATGAATTTGTACTAGGTGGGAAGGAGAGAGCTGTTTGAAAATTCTCCCAATGGGGGGCGGGGGGCAAAAGATTTATAAAATAATTCACCATTTCTACTGACATTATACAATAACAAGGATGTATTTTTACATGACATGAATAAGAATTCAGTCTTTGGTTTTATTTTTCACCAATTAAGTGATAGTGCATGTCTAAAATACTCCTTCTCTTAGATGCAGATCTACTAAGTCTCCCGCATTTCTCGGCAGCCTCCCTCATTTTGAAGCCAAGTGCGCGCCCCCCCGCATGTAATGAATTTGTACCAATCTCCTGCATTGAAAAAAATATGCCTGTAAAAAATGTTTCCCTCCTATTTGCAAACCTTTTGTTGATTATCTTGGTTTAAAATTATGTTAAGATAGGTTTTAAATACACTGAAATAGCTGTTTTAGAGCTTCTAGAATTGAAAGTTTTCTTTTTTAGGAAATCTCCCTCCTGAGAATTTTGGCAGGTCTGGGGACCACCATCGTTAAGTTGTGTCTCCAGCTCTAGTCTTTCATTGTCTTCTTTAAGTAGTTTTTTTTCTCCTTTTTTAAAAATTTTATTTTATTTATTTATTTATTTTTGTTTCAATTTTACTGGTTTTGTCAACCCTCACCAATATCGCCAATATTCAACCTTTCCCAAAAACTCTATCTTGAAATAATTTTAGCCAGACGCTGAGATCATTAAGTTGAATATTTGGGAGAAGCAGAAACGCATACAAACTACACATGAAAGATGTCAAATGTTGCAAAACTTAGCGATGGTTGTCCCGATTGGAATTAACTTTGACTGTTGTTTACTGTTTTTTTGTGAATATATAATTGTGTTACACAACTGTAAATAAATACATAAATTATATTATTGTTTTGAATTTAAATAAATTAAATGTTTGTTAAATTATTTTGCCTCGATTCTTTAAAAAACGTCCTATTTAAAATAAAAGACCGATCGCATATCTGTGTGACGTCTGCTAAATTCAAATCGTTAAGTTTTTGTACCCTTAATGTTATTAACTCTTATCTATGCTAACTTTAAAATTATGTTACAATAAAATATTTCACAATGTTTTCATTGATTACCCATTAAGCGAAAAAAGGCTTTTAATTTATTATTGCATCAGAATTCAGTAGTTTATTGTTTTTACAGGTTTTTGTTTTTCAAAATTGTAAAAAGAAAATCCTCTCTAATGAAACCTAAAAATACAAAACTTGAAACAATAAACACGGTAAAAGAGTTACTGGAAGATTTTTGTTGAACTAAAATAAGCTATTGTTTTATTTATTATTTATTCAATTTCTGTGTAGTGTATTGTTGGTGATTTTCTACCACGTCATACTGTGAAAATTGACTTGAAATTAAAATGATTAAAGCATTTCTGTAGATTTTCTTCATGATGACTAATTACAGTGTGGCCAAATCTATTTTCAAGTTTACATCTAAAATTGAGTAAAAAACATCGTAAAACACATAGAAACATCTAGATTCTCCAGATATATGTCTAAAATCTAGGAAATATATTACATATTATTAATCAATTACATGTGACTTTAATCGTCAACATTTACTTTATTAAAATATTACTTATTCTATCAAAAATGTAAATTAAATAAAAATATTACTCATTTTATTAACTCATCTAAATAGCAATTTCTGACATCTAGACGCAACATCTAGATCTAGATGGAAATCATCTAGATTTAGATGAAAAACATCTAAATTGGCGACAGTGAAGAATTTTCTTTACTTTATCGCACTTAAAAAACTGCATGCGACAAGAGAAAGAATGATGAAGAAGCATCGCTCCCTATTATTCTCTTACTCTTTCTAATATACATTTTTCGTCCCTTTTTCTCTACGTCATTTGTTTTACTTTCTCTTTCTTTTCTCCTCTGCCTTTTTCTCTTATTTGCAACATTTCAACTATTTTTCATTGGTTGATGCAGAGTTGCCAGATAGTTGGAGACGTTTCTGGCCAAAAATAGCAAAAATGGCCAAATGCAAAAATTGTTCATAAAAGCAATTATTTTATTATTCTTTTTTATTAGATAAAGTACTGTAATTGTGAATAATATATATATTATACGATTCACCTTCATTTTAATTTTTCAGTTGCTTTTTTTATCGCAACTTAACAGTGACGGCCTAAGTATCAAAGTATTTTCAGTTGTAGTAGTAGTAGAAAAAAAATAATAATAATGATTTTTTATTAAACATTGCAATACTGAGGTACATACCAGAATTTAGTCAAAATGGTCATAAATTTAAATATGGCTAAAAACCAAAAATTTCATGACCAAATGCTTTTTAAAAAGGCCAGATCTGGCCACAAAATGGCCAAAATGTCAACTCTGGGTTGATGAAACTCGAAGGAAGGGAGATAAGCGAGCCACAAAAAAGACTATAAATACAGACCACGCCGACTAAGCCGGTCTCTTTCATTAACATAAGAATTTGCAGTCTGCAACTTTAAAACTCCGGCGACTCAGAATAATAACCATTAACCATGGAAGAAACATTTCTAGCTATCAAACCAGAAGGTGTCCAGCGTGGGTAAGTACTTCTTAAAAACCTTTTGATCTTGTAATTATTATTGTTTTAAAAGAAATGAAAATCCTACAAAAGTTTTCAAGTTCCCCTTTCTGTCTTCTGATTTCTTTCTCGTGATGTCTGCTCTTCTTAGGGAGTGCGAGTGAAATCATATCCATTCAAGCCGGTTGTACTTCTTCCCTATTAATTATTTCTGGATATTTTTTGGTAAAATTCCCAAATAAAACTAATGTACAAATGTGTCATTTTATTTACTTAAATTCCTTAATCTTAAATTTAAAATTTTTTTAATGTCGACTTTAAGAAATTAAGATGGTGATAAATGATTTACAATACTTCATGTCATAATAAAAATAAATGATTGCTATACAATGATGTAAGAATAAATGTACTTTTTAAAATAAGTTAAGCAAATTTAAAGCCCTAGAAGGTTTCCTACCCCCCCCCCCTTTTGTTTCTAAGCCTTTCTTTATCCTCTCTTGTTTTATATTGTCAGAATTTTTAACTTCTACAAATCTGAATACTCTTATAGAAATAAACGTAGTTAAGAATTCAAAATTACTTAAACATTCAGTGTTGGTTTCCTTTAAGAACAATCCCATATTTTAAGCCGGTCTTTTTTTAATTCTTTCTTTTAATGATCAAATAATGGCTCGCAGCAATTATGGCGGTCCAGAGTATAAACTTTTTTTTTTCCTGGACCTTTAAGAATTTCTCCAGTATTTACCGTAATTGATGACACTTTATGTCGTCAACATACAACGGACGGAAAGTAAGGGTTCAGTTCAGCATTAGTCACATCGTTAATAGAACCCTTAAAATCTTTTTATAAATACGAATTTCCGGAATATCCGCTATTCCAATCTTAACCTAATACTTTCTCCCCTGACCCTTAATTTTCACCTCCCTTCAATGAAGGACCTTCCCTACATCCTTGACAAAATCATGAGGGTGAAGAATTAACATATTGCTGCACCAAACACACCTCCAATTTCTGATTTTTATTTTGGTCCCGGTCGAAAATACAAAGCTTCATTACGGCCCGCAATAAAGCTTCTACCTCCATTAAATAGACTAGTCGCCATGTACGTAGCAAAAATGTTCTGTTACCGAAACCTTGTAGTTGTCACACTTTTTTATTTATTTTACATTTATTTATTCTTTAAACTGACCTCGACCCGCATCCTACTACTGCTCAAATGGGTACACAAATTAAGTTTCCACTCTAGCAAATATTTACATTGTAAATTGAACGTAGTGGCGCAACGGCGTACACAAAGTTAGGGTCCGGTTTTACATTTCACGTACATCGTAAATCTATCACCCACTTTTGGGCCAATTCAGTCGCTTCCTTAAGTTCAAAACGAAAAATTCCGTCAAATCCTTTCCTTCATAAAAAAAATATTTTTTTATTTTTATATATATTATTATATATTATATATTATATTTTATATCTTTAATTTTTTATTTTTGGTGTGCGATTTTTAATTTTCCAGTCTTTATCATCAGTTTATTCCCAAAAATGATAGGATCTTCTAATTTCTGTTTTTGTTGCTAAAAACTAATAAAATCAACTGACTTTCTTCAGTTCAGACAACGTGTCTTCACAAGGTTTCATTCTGTTCAAAATTGTAGTATTGAAGGGCGAAAGATTAATTTTAAGGTTTCCTCTTCCAGAAATTGAAATTAAACTAGGTTAACTATTCTTCTTACGTTGTTACGACTTAGAAAAAAAACTCCTTAAAATTGTATTAATACGCACAAGAATCTTCAGCATTCATTCTGGTGAAACTGATTGCTTTGTGTGCCTTCTGTGAAGAAGGGTACCTTGGGCGGCGGCGGCACCCCCCCCTCTCATAAGAGTTAGATAGTGCGGTCCCTGCATTAGTTTTGCTTTATTGATACAACTTAGCGATGGTGGTCCCGATTCGAATTCGGCTGAATAATTTTAATTTTTTTAATAACATTAACATGATTGACATTTTCACACTGAATTCATTGGATTCTTAAGTTGTGCCGTTTTTATTTTTGCTTCTTATTCCAATGACTGGTCCCGATTTACAAGCAGTAATTATCATTTTATTTAAAAAGGGGATAGCAATCCTGCATTCAACCTAGCATGAGTGGGTCCATTCACCTAAGCTGGGACCGCACAATACGTAGCTACTACCTCCAGTAGGTGGGACCGCATTACTTAACTATTTCCCAATAATAGTGTTTAAGTCTTACGTACATGTTTTTATATCTTTACAAATTGCCACGTGTAAGAGGTGAGGGGGAGACTACGATGTAATCCATGTTTCTTTTCACACCTCTTCCCCACGTGTTCACCTCGTCACATACTCCGATTTCAGGGTTAGGGTCATAAAAGTTCTTCGCTGCAGGAGTCTATGTAGTCTTTTTGTACTACATGATTGTTTTGACTAACTCTATACATTTTCCCTGAAGTCAAATTTCTGCGTGAGACACACGCATTTTGATACATTCTCACGCATTTTATAAAGTGTTGGATTTATTTTTTGAACACATTATTTTGAAAGATCACATAACACCTTTGAAAGGTGTCTTAAATAGACTTCTGACAACACTTAATGTCAGTAGCTGAATTTTAGCCAATCTTAGATACATAATTTTCAAAAGACCCCCACACACACTTTATTTATTGAGGCGGGGGCACACGATTCTCACTCATTTAACATTGGGACTTGACAGGTATGCTAACTCCCTAATATTGATATTTAAAAATGATAAAATGCAACGGTTGCCCCTTGTTCACAAGTTTATTTACCTCTTTCCACATGTAGGAATGTTTTTCTTTGTCTTTAAAAATTTGACAATGCAATTTTCGGTGTTTTCATTTGGATTGTTTCTTAATTTTATTTGGTAAATGTAGGGAAGGTATTATGCTATTATAAAGTTTTGCACACTGTGATAAAACTGCGCACAAATAAAAAAATAATTTATCAATTTAATCAAAGCAATAACAAAATATAATTTATGTATTTACTTCTGTTTTTCTTTCATTAATTCTCTTATTTCTTTTTGTGTGCCGTTTTTTAACATAGTGTGAAAAACTTTCGTGAACCATCCTCTCTCCCTGCATTGTGCCTTTTTATTTTTTATTTCAAGCATTTTTTTTCTTTTCCCCAGACTTTGTGGTGAAATCATCAAGCGCTTTGAGTCTCGGGGTTACAAATTGGTCGGCTGCAAATTTATGGTGGCCTCTCGTGCCTTATTGGAAGAGCATTATGCTGAACACAGTGCCCGTCCCTTTTTTGAAGGGTTGGTCACCCATATGTCTAGCGGCCCACTCTTGGCTATGGTGTGGGAAGGAAAGGATATTATTGTAGCTTCCCGTACAATGATTGGAGCTACCAACCCAGCCGCAGCTGCCCCTGGAACCATCCGTGGTGATCTTTGCCTTGATACCGGAAGAAATCTTATTCATGGCAGCGACAGTCCCGAAACTGCCGCCCGTGAGATCAATTTGTGGTTTACCCCCAAGGAAAAGAACACATTCGAATCCTGTATGCACAAGATGCTTTATGAATAAACGGAACATTTCTCTGTAAAGATTGAATAAATTTTTTTTTCTTGAATACCTTTTACAGTTTCTACTTTATGAGTCGTCACTAATTTCAATCCAAAAACTGTACAGTTCCATTGTTTACGTCGGTGATTCCCAAAGTGGGCACGCCCATCCCCCTGGAGGAGGGGCAAAGAATACTAATCTAGACCTCCTTACTCCATGTACTATTAGATACTCCTGTACAGTTATATTTTTGGTTATAAGATGAATACTCAAATTTAAAAAAAATAAAATTATAAAAATTTAATTTTCAATACATCCCTTTTGACACTCTACAGGGGGCATTGATGAAACTTATGCTCTAAAAGGGGGCAGTAGTCCAAAAGAGTTGGATGGGGGGGGGACACTAGTTTACACAAGTCCCAAATGCAAAGTTTAATGAGTTGGCCATCAATTCAGGGCTGTGAAGTCATACACAAAACATCCGACTCTTCAATTTCTGGTAACTTCGACTCCGCAGGCTTTAAAATGGCTAAAATTGGCTAGATTTTTCAACATTTTGGCTATGTTTGACTGTTTCTTGGTAATTTTTTTAAAAATTAGTGCTTTTTGGCAGACCAACTAGCAAAAATATTTTTAGAGCTGGCAACCATTAAAATGCTTGTTAGCACACACCCTGCCACCCACATGTAGTTTTTAAAAAAAAAAAATTTCTTTAATGAGATTGCAATTTACTCCAGTAAATAGGTTAAATACAAAGATAACAAATATTAGCTTGTTGATCAGTGAAAACAGTCCCAATCATTTTTTAATTTAACACCAACTGAAGAAATCTCTGATCTGTTTGCATTCACTGTAATTACTCAACAACTGACCATTTACGTACAAAGCTTGCAGTGTCTAGTTTGATGGTTTTTTTTTTTTTTTTTTTTTTTTTTTTTTTTTTTTTTTATCGGCAGTTCTGGAGAGATCCAATCAAATTTAAAGATTATCTTTCCTTTCTAGTTTCTATAGATTATCTCCCTGGACTTCTGCTCTTTAGAATTATCTAAATTTAGATATAAAATATCTAAAATTGATATCACTGAAAAGTAACCAAAATACTTTGAAGCCGTAGTTTCGTACGACTGACAATTATGGCATGCTGCACCACACCATAAAGTCCTACACCTTTGGAACAGGAATTTCCCTAGTAGCTACTAATTCTTACTAATCTTTTCTTGTATTTATAAATATAAATTTGCTACTTTCACTATGTAACATTTAGCAAAATTATTTCAAACGTATTTAACTACGGAAAGCCTATTACCTTTCGGTTGTGTATGAATTAAAGCCAGCTCATAATAGAGCCAAATTGCAAGGAATATCAATACTGCATTTGGCATTGATAGGAATGAACAGGCACTTCTGGAAAACCTTCAACACCTAATTTAAAACCATAATTTTAATTCTAAAAATAGGAATGGAAGCTCCTTGTATTTGATTTTCGTCCTTTATTAAACAAGTTTTGAATTTCATTGAAATACAATGGTTGATTTTTAAATTCAATGTTTTCACCCGAAAATGTAGAATAATGCTGGTTGTACATGTTCTGCCGACATGCGACGTCTCGTCGTTGGGTTTTACATTTACGTGGCCTGGGGAAATATAACCCTTTGTCCATACCGGCGAAAGGGCTCTTCCCACATGAATTGATAGAATGACTACAAAATTCCATATTTTTCAATTGAAAATATGGGTTCATTTTATTCCCATTGATAGCTTCGATGCCAGGCTGGTCTGCAGATCACTTGGGGTATTGAATTCTGTTTTTCTGTTAAAATTCTAACGTTATTTCTTTACTGAAGAACTGACAGTGATTGCAGCAGTACAAACGAAGGTGCCTAGTTTCCTTCACCTTCACGGTGAAGAGGGAAGCTTGTTGACCTGTTGCTGCTGTCTGTCCAACTGATTAACTACCGCCCGATTTGAATCGACGTCCTAAAAAAAAAAAAACCCAGCAAAGCTGATTGGTCGAATGTATTCCTCTTGTTTGACCTGGGAACATGTGGCATTTGGGTCATGTCCCATTACTATCTCCCCCAAAACATACAAGCACATGTCCTGTGTGTGTTTTGTTTATAGGTAGACAACTTTTCACAAGGAGAGTTCTTGTAATCTCGTATTGAACAACATATTTAGTCTTGGAGCCAACTTCATAATTCCATCCTCCCATGTCTTTCTCAGCAAAGAGCTTCTCTAGATACTTTTTTGCAGTCTTCTAAGAATTCTAAATATTTTTTTTCATCAAGACCAGAATAAATTTTCATCTGAAGGTGCAGAATCTGGTGAACACAGCAGATGAGTGAAAACTTCCCAACCAAACTGTAACAAGTTTTGCCTTCTGGTTGCTAAAGAAACACACGCAGTCTAGCATTATTCTGATATAGAATATTACACCCTTTCTATTTACTAATACTGGATGGATGCTTTCTTCTATTCTTTTCAAAGTTGTGGGTCATTTCGCTTGTGTTCTACATTGTTGTAAAGTATCCATTTTTCATTGCCCATTCCAATTTGATGGCATGGGGAAAATCCAAGACGACCAGCTGTTGTGTAGAGTTTCAGGTGAGTGCCAGATCATCACAGGATCTAATATGAAAACAAAACATCAATAGGTGGCAAACTAAATACTTTATTGCAAATGAAAATGAGAAATAGTTCTAGACCAGTGGCCTCCAACCTTTTTTCATGATATAAACCCCAAATATTACTGCGACACTTAGAAAGAAACCTTAAACACTGATAATAGAAAGTGTGTGTGTGTGTATATATACGTACATATCTTTTCATTTTTGCTTTATTGAAAACTATACCATTTCCTAAAAATAGAGCGCTGTAAATTAATAATGAAAGTTAATATAAACAATACCTAACAACCTCCGGCGAGAAATAATGGTTCGACTTTTTGTCAAAACCGTAATGTCTTGTGTTATTAATGTTTTACTTAATATTAACAATTTTGATCAAACCTTACTGACGAACCCCCGTCTAAACCCCCTTTTTCTTTTCTTTTTCACAAACCCTTTAGGTTCGTATGAACCCAGGTTGGTGACCACTGTTCTAGATGTTATAAAATATTAAAATTCTAAAACTTCAAAATTTAAAAAAAACCTTAACAATTTTATGAACGCAATTCCATCTTGTGTATTGGTGTATGCCTTCTGATGTACATGTTACGGCTGTTTAGGCCATTTTCAACATCCTGCTCTTATTGCAAATAAACTTTTATGATACGTTTGTTAAAGTTCTTTCTCCCCCAAGAACTTTAAATAATTAAATTCAATTTTTTGCAGTACTATTTGATGTAGCTCGTTTGAATAGAATAAGATGGCTGTAGTGCCTAATAATCCTTCACTTGGTGGAAGTGTGCAGAGGTCCATAGATCGGAACTACGCTCTGGTACCAGTAATAATCCTTCTGTTGCCTTTAGGATTTCTTCACTGATCAAAAACATGTCTTTCCTTGGCTTATTCCTTGGCTTATATAGCTCCAATATGCCCACACCAAGGGAGATAATACCTGATGCCAGTACCATCTACCTTGAAGCCTTCAAGGGTATTAACTCTAAGCACCAATTATCTGTGCCTGTTTGTGATTCAAATAAGGCTTGGTTTTCGTGATACAATCTTTCCTATCCAGTAAATTCTGATTAAATCTGTGATTCTACAGGATAAAACTATCAATTGGGTGAGGACATTTATTACCTCTGCCAACGAATTTGGGGAGGTATCTGTCATACCGAGGGGGGCACCCCTGTCGGTACCATCAGAGGGGGTGACACCAAGATAACTGCCTAAAGAATTTTCATATAGTTTTGTGGTAATTTTCTTTTCTAATGAACGATCTGTCTGTCCACACAATATCTCCGAAAGAACTCAATGGATTTCAATGAAATTTTGGGGAAGGATGGAAAATGGGATAAGAAGATTTATTATTTTTAAGAGATATTTTTCTGTTTTTTTTACATTTATGTATACGCTAATGACTGTCTCCAAAATCTTTGTTTGTGAAGCCAAGCCATTCATTCATTCAATGACTGTCTACACGATATCTCCAAAAGTACTCAATTAAAGAAATGATTATATTTTGGGACGGATCCATGCACAATTATCTCGCCTACGTCGTAGTTATATGTCCACACCACATAATATCGCCAAAAGTTCATGTCTATCTCCAAAGGTTCTCAATAAATTTCATTGGAATTTTGTGGAAGTGTACCACCACACCTTTTGGCCTCCGCCGTCCACTCCACACCAAGCCTCGACCACTTCCACGTTGTGTTCAAAGATCAATGGACAAAATCTGGACGTTGTATTTGAGGTGTCGACGAAAACCAAAGGCGGGTGTACAGTAGCAATTACAAGACAACTGGAAACAGGAACACGTAGACGTTGTTATATACAATAACAAGCATTTATTCAAAGATCAAGTTGATATTATCGTCTTCTGTCTGATGCAGGAGATAATGTGATACAACACTTCTAAAATCTGCTTCAGGTCAGAATTATAGCTTTTTCGTAAGGTGGAGAAGAAGATCTCTGCAGTCCTCTGCTGGTAGCCTCACGGGGAATTGAGAGTTTCAGCCTGGGAAGTAGGAGAAAGCTCTGCCTCTCTCTGTAGCCTTTAGTTTTCGGTGGGACTAGTATAAGTTTGTGTCTGGCTCTCACTAGTACTGCAAGTACAATACTTCTCTGCCTCTCCACCTCAGATATGAAAGCTCTGATTCAGCAGGTGGCTGGTTTCAGAACTGCTAACATACAAAAAATAGCTTCTCTTATGGGTAAGTCTCAATTCTAGGGTTGGGTCTGATGGATATGGGGAGAAATTTAACTTTCCTGACACCTTCTTTCAGGGTAAACCTGATTTTTGATATTTTGTTTACCAAACAAGACTTCCCCTTCTCTCCATTGTCTCTAAATCAATGTGACAACATGTCTCTAGGATTCTGATATGGGCTTTCGTACACGCAGTCCTGCCTAGGTCGACAAGTGTAATTTAAATTATTTCAGTGCAGAATATCTTTCCATTTCTGCTTTTTAACCCCTCTTAACCTTTCTCGGCTAGTATTTCTGATAGCGATATTTGTTTTTCGTTTCTCAAATCTTAAACGAAAGTACATATTTCGTTAACCAACTGTTATGTACCCAGCAAATTCATGCTTATATAATTTGTCATAAACGTTCAATGTACTTGTAAAATCTAGTGTAGCCATAGTATCACAGAAGGGTGGCTACGAAAGAAGTGATTAAATTTTGGGGCGGATCCATGCACAATTATTTTTCCTGACAATGACTTTCCCAGGTGTAAGCGCTCTCTGAGTGTTTTTATTGTATAGTTTTTTAAAGATACTGAATAAAAACATTTTCATGGCACCCATACTTATTTTCATTCATATTATTTCACAAACTCAGAACTGAAAAATTGAAAACTAAAGATGAATAGAATTGTTAGTAAATGTAGGCTTAGTCCACCACATTCAATAATATGGGAGAATCATAATGAATAATATTAGTACAAAAAAATCACCAAAATTCTAGATAGCCTGGGAAGAGACCAAGTTCTGGAAGGTGGGGTGACAGGGACTTCATTTAAATCAGTGGTTCTCAACATGGGTGCTAGCGCCCTTTGGTCGGCATTGGTTTGTTTCAAGGAGGCATTGAGGTGACTAAGGACCTTAAGCTTCTGAGCTTCTAGAGGGGGCATTGCCAAGATTCCATAAATATCTATTGTTCTGATTTACAAATGGCTGTTGTTTAGTTGTATCTGCTTACCAACGAGAAGGAATTAGCATTAGGCCGTTATAAAATGCTTATTTCACCAACCATTTCTTCTATACAAGTAACTGGCAAGTGGCAAACTATTGTGCTTAATATCCCTGGGCAAGATACAGCTTGTTGAGCTGACCATCTTCCCAAATCTTTTTTTGGGGAAAAATTTTGAAAATTATGTATACAAGATTGGCTAAAGTTGCATTTCAGGGCATATCAGCTTCTGAAATTAAGTGCTGTCTAGAAGTCTATTTAAAACATGTTTCAAAAGATATTTTCTATAGTTTTGAGAAGGGTCATTAATATTCAAATGGTTCAAACTATTTATGCAAAAAGTGAAGCTAGTAATTCTCTCTTTTTTTCCCCTTTTATCGTGATACATTATAATTCATGGAGTTAATGAGTCATTGAAATTTCCTAGCATTTTGTCATCCATTATCTTATCACGTCGCCACTCCTTTAGTTACTCGACCTTGCCTCCTCTCTTCAACCTAATCTTCAACCAAATTAGTTTGAAATGGGTTACTGACACTGATAATATGTGAGAGAAAAAATACTGGAGTCTTTTCGTTTGAGTTCAAAATACATATATGTGATATGTATCCGTTACAATAAAGACAACACCTAATTTGCCTTCAATTTTTATTAACATTCAATTGACTTTTTTGTTTATATTCTATAGTTTTGAGAAGGGTCATTAATATTGAAATGGTTCTTCCAACGTTTGAACTCCTTCTTGTTATTTGTGTTGTAAACACAACGTTTCGGAAGATCCATTCTTCAACCTTTTTCAGGTGTAAAAAGTTTTGTTTTTACAGCACAAACAACAAGAAGGAGTTCAACCATCCGAAGAACCATTTGAAGGACTTTTTTGTTTACTTGAAAACATAGCAGATATAATGTTGAGTTGAGCAACAGCAAATTGAGTTTAAACCAACAAAAAAAACAATTGTTTTTTGTTTTCATAACTAAAATTAAACAAGGGCATATTGCTTAACTTTAACAAGTCGAAATTATTATTCAATGTTTTTAATATTCATTATACTAGCTGAAAATACCCACCCTCCGTGTGGTTATCCCCAGCTATATGGATTGATTGATTGATTTGTTTAGCTGCATATCAACACTTGATGGGTCATTTAATGCCGAAATCAGTTTAATATTCCCAAAAATAGGATCTTGTGACTTTGGTGAAAGGTTGTTTTTTTTAAAAAAAATAGAGACTTGCGACTTTGGTGAAAGAACAGCTGGCCCCTGGTTGGGCTGCAGGTGATTCAGTCGGTGTAAAATAGGCCCCAGCCGACAGGGCCGCCAGCTATATGGAGCCTACAGCTGTAAAACATTGAATCATTACTTAACTCGAGGTTTTATGGCTGTAGGCTC
>VCCN01005113.1:837075-849885 GCA_006491835.1 Architeuthis dux | reverse complement strand
GGGGGGGGGAGCTGACATGTAGCTAGGTGTCATAGTTGGACTGAAAATGGTTGAGAAACACTGATTTAAATGGTCAGTCTTGTTCTAGTAATACACTTATCAATGACATGGTTGAAATATTTACATAATTGTTCTCTATTAAGGCTGAATATTTAGTAACTAAAATTAATCTTAGAATTCACTGAGTAGCACTGAAGTAATGGAAGGGAGATTACTCTGTAAAAATAATTTATAGCCTCCCTTCGACCGTTTCCATAAAAATGAAACAAGGGAGGTAATTGCATTTGCAACATTCAAAATCTTTCGTTATCACGATTTCCTTCGCAGATAAATTTAATTGTCACTTAGAATAATTTGTTATCCTTGCTTAACTGGGGTTTTGAAATTTTAGCTATAAAATGGCTAATTTTAGCAATATTAGCAATAGCTACTTCCGTTTAAATTCTCACTTAGATGAGTAAGAATAATTATACCAAAAGACCAAACTTTTAATGTTATTATAACTTTAATAGCTGAGATCAATATGTTGCTTAGAATCATCAGCACTATTTAGTCTTTTGTTTTTTCGTTGCATAATTAAAATGAAATGAAATTACATTGTTTCTTATTTGACTTAAAATAAAATTGTTTTTTCATTATGCAACGATTGTTTGTTTGATTGTTTCACCTCGCTTCTTATAATTAAATCTTTTGTAATAAAACAACTGCATATGGTCTCCTAACCTGAAGTACAACTCAGATGCCATAGAAAGAGTTCAGAGGAGAGCCACCAAGATCATTCCGAGATTGGGAGATATATTCTACACTGAAAGATTAAAACAACTTAATCTAGAGACCTTTGAATACAGAAGAAAACATGCTGACCTACTAGAGGTCTATAGAATCTGGAACAACATATGTAGTGTGGATACTGACATTCATTGCTCAAAATGCCCTGATAAGAAAATGCTGACTTCATCTATGTGCAGTAAAACCAGAGGACACAGCCATAAACTACAAATTCAGACCTCCACTGGTGTTAGGAAAGATTTCCTCTCGGCAAGAGTGGCAAACGCATGGAACAGCCTAAGTGAAAAGACGGTCACATCCGAGAATATCAATATTTTTAAAATTATCTTTATTCTGATATAGGATATACCAAATTTAACTACCATTTTTCTTATTAGTTTAAACCCAGCCCAAATACACTGAAGCTAGCTTAATGATGCAATTAACTGCTGTCAAAAAAGCCTATTTCAAGTATATTCAAGTATAATAAAAGAAAAACCTTATAACCCTACCCACCTACCCACCAGTAACACTAACAGTTAAACGGAAGTAGCCATTTTTATAGCTAGCCATTTTCAAAACCCCAGATAAGCAAGGCTGACCAAATAATCTAAATGAAGCCCATATTTTACAATATTTTGAATTTAATTAAAAATTTCAGAAGACATTTAATGATTTCTTCTTTCTTGTTTTGTTTTGATCTTGCCTTGAAGAGAGGGGGAATACCTTGTGGGGTAAAAAAGTCACAGAAATGAATTGACGCCAATCTAGCAGTAGAATCCGAGTTTCCGTGCATAAAATGTAGATGCCTCCTGTTAGGCTTAAAATGAACTAAGGCTTACAGGATTATCTCCCCATCAAAGAAAAACAGAAGTGAATACATAATATATATTCTTATTGCTTTGAATGAATTTAATTGTTAAATTGTTTTTATTCGTGCACAGTTTTTAACATTGAGTGGGTGAAACATTGGAGGTTTGTATGTAAATAAAGTGTTTTTTTTGCTGTTGTTGAAAAAGTATATAGCACCAAATTACATATGGGAGATAATCCTGTTAATCTTAATTAAGGCTAACAGGAGTTATCTGCATTTTACGCATGTAAATTAGGATTCTACCCGTTCTAGCTTAAACCATTAATTTGTGTGAATAGAGAGAGACATTTTCTTTGAATAAACGTATTTGCAATGCACACACACACACGCACACATGCACACACACACACACATGCACACACACACACACATGCACACACGCACCAGATACAAGTGACAGTTTCAATCAGGAACTGATTTTTTCTCCCTTGACTCAGAAAAGAAAATATTTTATTGCAGAAAAGTCACAAATTTGTTTTTATAAAATGATGTTGCTTGCCAATCAATAAATTAAATTCTCATTTGAAATTTTTGTATTTCCTTAAAAACATGAATCAGAGGGAGGACTAGAGTGAAGGATATTATACAAATAATTAAGCAACAAAAATGGAGATGACATTAGATGGAGCAAAAGACTAACTGATTGGTGCCCATGGGACAGTAAACGCAGTAAGAAAAGACCAGACACAAGATGGAAGGACAAGATAGAAAGGTTTGCCGGTAAAACATGGCAAAGGTTAGCATAAGATAGGTCGTCATGGAAAGAGAATGGAAAAGCCTTTGTCCAGCGGTGGATTTATAATGGCTGCTGCTGCTGATGATGATGATAAGAAAACTATTTTCAAATTGAAATTATTTTTAAGCGATTATTATTGATTGAGAAATTTGAACATCTAAAATCTTTCCATAAATAACTTTTGCATTTAGTTTGGAAAAAATTACAAATAATTCAACTGTTTTTGTTACACCCAAGTTGTCATCCAAGGGGTGGACTATATCCTTTTCATCCATATACCCCTGTACATTTTGTCTTGGTTATTTGGAGCCATGATTAACTCACTAATATTTTTGTTTCCGTTATATTAAAAAGATCTTTTTTTGACCAAGTACATGCACACAAATTTAAAGTAAAACTGAAATTCTCATAACAATAGTTTTGATAGTTTATTAAGGATATGTGAGGGGAAAAAACAATAAAAATACACTGGAAATTTTTCTCTTTGTTTCAGATGCCAATAGTTTGAGTTGTAGTCATAGCTTCTGTAGCCGACAAATGGATAGTTAAATGTTGTAGAATATTCTCTAATCGCAAACTGTAACTTATCATTTAAATCATCTGTAAATGCATGATCCTAACCCTTTGATGATTTCACAAGTTAAATAAAATGTTCGTCCATAAGGTGAAAAAAAACCCTTTTAAAGTATAAAAGTTTTGCAATTTTACTATTTTCAGCAAAAGTTTAACTACCTTTATACTTACTTTCTGCTATGACCAACTTCAGAATTTATATGCAATGACAGTTTTCATTGGATGAAAAATATCATGTGACCAGAATTGTAATTTCAATCATAATACAGATACATGGATTGAGCCATGGCCTACTGAACCAAAGGCGAGCACTCTACCACTGGGCCTCAAGTGATCGCTCCTTTGATAATGAATAGTTTTAAAATCAGACATTGCCAAAAAGTAAGTGACCCTCAATTCTTGCAGAGTGGGTCAATTTTTCATTTTCAAGTGAAATGAGGAAAAAACTATTCCCCATCGATGCAAAATATTTTTGAAGAACCACATAAACAATTTCATTATCATTATATAAAACCAGAATATTGTTATCAGTGTAAAGACTGTTTCTGAATCTATCAGATAATCTTGGTCTGAATTTTTTTAGATGAGGGATTATCATTATGTATAGTTTTTTTTTTACTGTTGTCCTGATCTTGGTTCATTTCTTGGACACAACGTTTTGGCCATTGTACTCTACAGCCTTTTTCAGGTGATAAATGGGTATTCTTCCAAACGCTCAGATGTTTGGACCTAGGAATTAACCCCACCTGAAATTAGACAGTGGAATGAGCACTTTCTGACTGATTGCTCTGATGGGCACTTCCTGTTTGAGCTTTCGGAGGAATACCCATTCATCACCTGAAGAAGGCTGTAGAGTACAGTGGCCGAAATGTTGTGTTCAAGAAATGAATAAAGATGAGGACAACAGTCCCCCAAAAAACTATACATAACTATCAGATAATGTTATAAAATAAAGTGTCAGATGGAACAATAATGCTGGAGACTGTCTTCTCATCGTCTAATCAATGAGAAACTATATTAACTCTTAAATTGATATAAGAAAATTTGAATGTCAATATCAAGGAGAATAACTCCTGATCAAAGTTACCTCCCTTTCAACTTCATGTAAATTGTTTTTATTATTTTAAAATTCTATTCACAGAAGACTTCCATTATCTTTTTATTCTATTCGCAGAAGAGTTCCACTGACAAGCAGTCTATGAATTTAAGAGTTAAGACTGCCTGGAGAAAGAAAAAGGAACACTAATTATTTGGGCAGACCAACCTATAGAGTGACAGAGCCACATCCACTTGGGGTTAGCCCTAGTATTGTTTCATGTTTTAAAAATAATCTTTAGTGTTTCTTTCGATTTCAAAGAATAAACAAGAGATATTTTTCTATATATCGTGTTGGCCTTGTTGTTCCAGCGAGGATATAAGATGAGTTACATCCAAGGTTTCACTGCATGTATTTTCATCCACAGCCCCTTTGTTTCAGCTGCACCTGTACCCCTAGAAGTTACCTTCTGAAGACTCAACACTGTTTGATCTGGCTACCTCAATAACATAACTTAACGTAACTCAACAATACTAAATCTATGACTGTACTTGATGTCTTGGTCAACCGAGGAAAGTTTCTGTAATGTTTATGTATTTATGTATCTACATAAATACATAAACATTACAGAAACTTATCTTTTGTCTGTATATTTTATGTTAACGTAAATAAACTAAGTGACCCAACAATGAGCCAATCTGAAACAGAAAGGCTCGAAAATCACAGTCACACACAGAACTGCCATGAACTAGAGGAGCAGAAGCAAAATACCTCTACTTAGAAAAGAGGTTTAACTCCTCCGAACAACGCCTTCTCAAAACAAATGAGCAGTTGATATCCGAGAACTGTGAGTTAGCCACGATTCATGAAAAAAAATCAAAACAGATAAATCGCCTTATCGAGAAATGTGAACAACTCTCTGTGAAATCTTCAGAAGTGGATGAAACCAAAAAATGAGGCTGAAGCCGAAGGAATCAACAGCAGAAATGCTGAGAACCAACAACAAAAACGTACACATTCCCTGCAAAGCCAGTCAGACCCTGACATAGAAACAGATGTTACCGATCCCCTAACAAAAACTACAAATGAAAACGGGGGGCATGCAAGCTAAGAAAAAGAAAAGGAAGTAAAAGAAAAAAAGAAGATTACACACAAAACACAATCGAAACATCAAACACACAAAATGAAACTTACATTCAATGTTTTATCCATGTTTTAAAAATAATCTTTAGTCTTTCTTTCGATTTCAAAGAATAAACCAAAGATATTTTTCTATATATTGTGTTGGCCTTGTTGTTCCAGTGAGGGTATAATATGATTTACATCCAAGGTTTCAAACAAAGATGTCTAAAGTGATCTAGATTTATTCGAACCACATGGAGCTGGATAAAATTCCACCCTGGCGACATCACATAAAACTAAATTTCACCACAGACTCATTTCAACAATAACAAACAAACTATTTCCTTAAAAAAATAATGATAACACACACACACACAAAGTAAAAACCACTTACTTTAAAAAAAACAATAATGCTAGAACGATCTGAACATAAATGAAAACAAAAATACAAACGAACTGAACAGATTCGAAACTAATAAATAAAATGAACAGTTACTTTCCGAAACTTTAAATTCTATCAAATTTACAACAAAAAAAGGTGAGTATTGTAATGTTTATGTATCTTTTCGTCTGTATGTTTTAATGTAAATAAACAAGCCGAAACAGAAGCTACCAGAGGGAGACTCGTTTCTGATACTGGAAGTGAGGGCTCGCCACTGGGAGCTGGGAACGGCCCTTTTTTCAGCAATACAGCATAACAATCAGATGTGTCTTTGTTTCTCTCTTCTTTTCTTACACAGCTAAATACGGTTTTAACCAAATACATTTTTAACCAACACAGCTAAGCACAAACTAACAAACCAACAAAAGCAAAGATATAACAGTTTCTATGTAATGCTTTCAGTGTTGCATTAATTTGAAGACGTAGGTATATGGGAACTCTTTGGTTAAGGGTAGCAGGGGGCTTGATTTGCCTGGAATTTTACACACATTAAAAACACAAGTACTAATTTCTAATAAAATGTCTTTTCATCAATCGATGGATACACAGTTAGTGCAAATCACACAACATGCAAAAATGTCAATTGTCTGAATGTTATCCAATATTTTGCCTGAATTTGGGAGGGCAATTTCCCTCTCTGCCCCCCCCCCCGGTGCGTACACCTATGTTTAAAGATGATTTAATATTACCATTTTTGAAGCCCCAAAACTGTGGAAAGAGAGAAATTTCTGTCTGCTTGACAATTCATACAGTGACAGATAACAAAAGAAAGCTTGTAGTTAATTTTCTTTTTGTCAAACTCTAGTACAAAGTCTGGAGTTGACTTTGTTTTGCTACCATAACAAGAACAACAAGAACGAGAATAACAAGAACAATCCTCACCAAATTTAGTGGAGTAAAAGTTAACATTCCTGTACTGTGATGTGATGTGATTTGATTTGAAACCACGACCAACTGATTGGTAGCCTGGTCTCTTACCAACTGAGCTAAATTGACAAGTCTTACATACCTAAGAAATGTAGGGCTTATTTCATTCTAATAAATAAATACATTTATACTAAAAAAATATATTTTTATAATTTTTTTATTTATCATATCTACAATACACAAGTTGTGACTGAAGATGATTACTGCAACTTTTGTATTGTATATATAATAAATAAAAAATTATAAAAATACATTTTTTTAGTATAAAGGTAATTATTTATTAGAATGAAATGAGCCCTTGCATATCTGCGGAATTTGCGCCAACAAAGTTCAAACGGACAGATGATTGCTCAACAATTAATTCAGCAGCAGCAGCTATTTGTTGACCAATGAAAATGCACCTAAAATCTCATCTTCAAGGAGCCTGCCTATTTCGTATATATATCAGACGACAGGCACATTTCGTCAGTCACGTCTTATCTGCCGAGGAGGCATGGCTGCTTGACTCACACACACACATGTTTTCACCTGTGCGCAAGGCAATCTAACATTTCAGCAAGGCAAGCAAGTAAGTCCCTGATTTGACTTACATGCATACAATCATGACACGACAAGTGTTATACATATGCATATGTTCCATTCAACTAATAAACACTAAATATTACGAATACCATAATAACTCTTGATGCAAAAAACATCACAATCCTTCATTCTTTCATTCATGTTATTATTCTATGAATAAATTATATATGTTATACATATTTGTTTATTCACTTATTTCATTGAACTTTAAACAAGAACGCACTCTTCTGATAACGTATTCATTTTTCCGTTCTTCTCCGGTCCCTACCTACAAGTGGTAGACCTTTTTAATTATAATTGTAGACAGATATATGTGCTGCCATATATTTGTCTATGGTATGGTGACCCTATACACACATCAGTCCTCTACAATATACAATATAAATGTTGCAATAATCATTGTCAGTCGAAATAGAAGTAGGAGTGGAGTTTGACCCTGCAGCAGGCAGGCTTGTCTTCATTATATTTACTTGGTCAGTTCCCCATACAACAACTAGTTTAATACCAGATAATACCATCCTAAAGCATTGTATGGGGAACTGACCAAGGGTTGGTGAAAGCAACGACAATTAAAAACCATCAACCAAAACTGTCAACATATCAACATAGGTTTCTTCAGTTTTTAAGCGATTCTGACTGGCTATGTGTGTATGTATGTATCATGCATATTATACATTGTCTGCACCAATGGAGCTAGAGGCTGAAAATTTAGATATGTTATAAGGGGCCCCAAATTAAGAAAATACACATAAATATTAAAACACATACATTTTTTACTTGTAAAGTAATTACATTTTTCATTTTCTATTGTTACAGCCTAATATCCTACTTAATGGCTCCATGTCATGAAATACGAAACTAAGGACACTTCTATTTTCGGCTAACATTACGGCTGGCTGCTGCTGGCCGTGGCTACTATAAATACCAGGTGCTAATAGCTCTTCTTTACCTCACTCTTCGGTAACCCCTCTCGTCGATAGGTCCGTGTGTTACCTTACACACATTAAAACCTTCTTTGTACCACTATCCCCTTTTGGCGACCACTTTCTTCTTCTAGCTTAGCAATCTCTTTGTCTCCAGTTACCTTAGCTAGCTAACCTCTATGGCGGACACTCTACCTGTGCTTCACCTCGCCTCAATTGATGGCTTGGCTTCCTTCTAAGACAAACCTCTCGTCTAGCTTCCTTTCCACTTCTCTTTTTCCGCAAGCTAAATCCTCCTGTATTTTGTTTGTCACACATGTCGAGACCAATTTGTGTTCCATCAACCGCACGATATGAAAACAAACACATTTTTCGCCTCAATCAACAAACACACTTGTAAACTCCATTCATACCATGACTAACCTCTCAGTTAGCTTCCCTTAGTAACCTAGGGCTCAGACAATCGTCTCTACAAACTAGTACATACCTACCTTCTCATTCTTTCATAAACCCACGATCATTTCAACATGCATGCCTTTTCTCAATCTTTATATTCAACCTTTTTCCTTTAATTGTGATATCTCTGTATCTCCTTTTTTCATTAAATAGATCTTTCATTTGTTTGTATTTCCATGCCAAAGCCAACATGGCGGCGTAAGCCTTTCTTCCGCAACAGCTCCTGGAACTGATTGACCAACCAACACGTTCCATTGGTGTCACGTGACTTGCTATGTGCCAACGACTCCATCAACAATAATGGACGATCCCAGCTCATCTTCTTCAAACTTTAACATGTGTGCCTGCCGTGTACCAATACAACGGTCCTCTTCAGGACTAAGTCTCAATTTCTACACTGTGGTCCCTTAATACATAACGGCCCTTTTCGGAGCCAAATAAACCTATCCAATAATGGCCCTTTTCATTCTGTGGTCCCTTAATGTTAATGGCCCTTTTCTGGGCTAAAAGCTCTCACATTCTACATCCAGCAACCATCACACCAGCCTACCTACATGTCCTTAAACTATACAGCCAGATAATATGACAAATATGTCTGACATTTCAGTAATAGTATTACTTTGGTTTCATTTGGATCTTTGTGCAGCGGCTATGACTTCAATTGCAATATCTTAAAATAATAAACCCAATTAAACATGATAATTGGCTAAAATTGTTAACCTTCAATACTCATTCATAAAAGTCGAATGCAGTATAGTACTATAGTAATAGAGGGAGTGCAGAATCACTGAACCGTAATTGATAGCTTGCAACCATTGTGTGATAACTTGAGAAGATATACACAAAACTGCAACAAAGTTGATTGTTATATCCTTGGATTTTCTGCACTAGCTTGCCATCATTAAAATAAATATCAAACGCAATGTTTATTGATATAAGCAGTTTTATTATTGTGTCAAGAACACTATCATCAAAAAATATGCAAACTTAATAAGTTATAATTCTGATTGGTTCTGGGAAAGCATTTGTAATGTTCATTGTTTTTTTAGGCTAGATTAATAATTAAAGTAAAGATATCATATACAATTCTTAAACCTTCACTACTTAATTACATGAAATTAAAATGATATTCTATGTATTTCTAAAGAATACATTTTTAACAAAATTGGTTCTTTCATTTATCATTTATTTTCTCAAGATTTTGCTTGAAAATTCATTAATCAAAAAGTGTGAAATTTATGCACTGAGTGAACTGGATGCATTTATACAAACCTTAAAAACAACAAATAGATAAAGGGATATGATTATGCCATGTCAATAGGGTACTATGACTTTTTACCAAACAACATTTCATCAAAAGACTTTTTATCGAAACGACATTTCATCAAAAGGCTCTTTATCGAAACAACATTTCATCGAAACCACTTTCGTCGATTGCCTGCTGAAAACCTTTTGGTAAGCATACAACTACCTGTTTTATAAATTATGAGATATAGATTGCAAATAAATAATTATTTGATCTTTTTTGTATAAAATCAACAAACATTTCAATAGAGTAGTGTCAATAAAAAGTAGTGTCAATAAAAAGTAGTTTTGATAAAAAGTTGTTTCACTGAAATGTTGTTTCGATAAAAACTCGTTTCCATGAAATGTCATTTGCATAAAGAGTTAGCTCGATGAAATGTCGTTTGGATAAAGAGTTGGCACGATGAAATGTCGTTTGGATAAAGAGTTGGCTCGATGAAATGTTGTTTGGATAAAAAGTAGTTTTGATGAAATGTTGTTTTGATGAAATGTTGTTTCGATAAAAAGTTGTTTCGATGAAATGTCGTTTGGATAAAAAGTTGGCTCGATGAAATGTTGTTTAGATAAAAAGTTGGCTCGATGAAATGTCGTTTGGATAAAAAGTTGGCTCGATGAAATGTTGTTTGGATAAAGAGTTAGCTCGATGAAATGTCGTTTGGATAAAAAGTAGTTTCGATGAAATGTTGTTTTGATGAAATGTTGTTTCGATAAAAAGTCGTTTCGATGGAACGTTGTTTGGATAAACAGTTGGCTCGATGAAATGTCGTTTGGATAAAGATTTGGCATGATGAAATGTTGTTTAGATAAAAAGTTGGCTCGATGAAATGTTGTTTGGATAAAGAGTTGGCTCGATGAAATCTTGTTTAGATAAAGAGTTGGCTCGATGAAATGTCGTTTGGATAAAAAGTAGTTTCGACGAAATGTTGTTTGGATAAAGAATTGGTTTGATGAAATGTTGTTTCAATAAAGAGTCGTTTCGATGAAATGGCGTTTGAATAAAAAATTATTTCAATGAAATGTTGTTTTGATGAAAAGGTCGTTTCGATGAAAGCGACTCCTGATTTTAAAAATGTATGGTAGACAATGCAATACAAAAAAATAAACAAGATTAACATGCACCACAGCTGCGTCGTGCAAAAAAAGGCATGTTGTCATCTGCAGCTCTCATAATTTGAAATAGTGGTAAAATTAAACAAAAAACAGATTAAAATATATGGAAAATACAGCAGTAAATATTTTTTCATCTTTTCGCTACATTTAATTATTCAACCATGTTATAATATTCTGAAATAAGTTTCAGCCGAACTGTGATATAGAAAGAATAAAAAATATACATTTAAAAAATTTTTTAAATATAAAAATATTCGATAAAAATGACGAAAAATCTTTATAAAAAGAAATATTGAGTGAAAAAAAAAATTTTTTAACAGATCAAAATACTAAATTATAATTAATTGAATAAAAATATGCCGAAAATGTAATTATTTTACTTATTTTCCTGTTTTTTTAATCACAAAGTAAGAGTTACGTTCCAGCAGTTCCTGGATATTATTCTAAAAAAGGTAAACATAATTAGTATCTCCAGGGATATATCTGTAAAATGTGTAAAAATCAATGAAAGCATCATTATATAAAATAAATAAATCATCAAATTAATAAAAGGTGGGGTAGGAATCATATGAAAATAAATTATTTTTTTAAAATCGAATAGTATGCTGATTTTTCCCAGATTTTTAGATATTCTTCAGGTGTCGATTTCACGCTGAAATTTTCGTCCATTTTGTTCATACCTGATGAAAAGTCCTTTTGATTAAACGTTGATCAATGAAACGTCATTTGGTAAAAAGTCGTTCGATAAAAAGTCGTGGCATGGTCAATAGCAATAAAATGCATGATAATCAATTCCAGATAAAGATGCTCAGCAACAAAACCATGAAACAAAAATGGTATAATGAATAAATGGTGGTTCAACAAGTCTGACCACCCACAGTTGACGTTTCAGGCTCACACTCTCTTTATGTGGTAGTCAAAGAAATTCATAGAAAACAAAAAATTAATGCAGTATATCACGCTTAAATGTACTATGAAATAAAATAAAATAAATGATCATATGAGAGTTCAATAGACACAGAAATACATGTTTTTGCTTGCTGCTGCCTTATTAAAAAAAAAGTAATAAAAGGTTGTGTTGTTTCTCGGATGTCATTGAAAGTGATGCCGATTTTAATGTGATTATCAATGAAGCTTTCTCATAAATCAAGTAGGAAAGTAATAAAATAATGAAAAGAGTGGATATTGTGATATGGATAATAATAAAAATTGATGATAATGAAAATATAGATCAAATGTAGAACACGGACGAAAACTTGGATGGGATACCTCCTATACACTCACCGGTTCGCCTGGATCAAGACTTGTTGAGCTCCTCGGACTAACAACTGCGTTGTACAAAACCCAAATGCAATTCCCTGTTCGACCGTCACTTCTCCCTTTTATTGGCCAGAACAGCGGGGGAAAGACCCATATGTGGCAAGAGTGAAGCGCCAGTATCCCGGATGTACTGTGAAAGCTGTTGGTTTAAAAGAGCTATCACGAGCACATCCGGATACGCAAATGCAAGTCCTCGCCACATTTGTGATACTATTTCTTCACAATATTCTCTTATGTAGTTAAAAAACTACATAAGAGAATATTGTGAGGAAATAGTATCACAAAAGGATCTGAATTCTACATTTCATCCTTGTTTTGATTTAATCAAATTTTGAATACAGTGTAATCTGAAAATTTGTGCTTTTGACTTGAATCAATTTTGGGGTCCGGATTCTACATTTGATCTGAAAATAATTATACTACTCTTCTGCTTGTTTGTATGTATGACCATTACAATTTCTGATTATTATTGATTCTCCTTATATCTTCCACCCTTTCTCTTCTCACTCCCCTCCACCCTTGCAATTTAATGAACAAAGGCAGGAATGGAAGAGGCTGCTTATGATTGAATGGGAGTAAAAGGGACTCAAACATCACTATAACTGTCATTCATTTATTACCCCTCCCTCACAAGTC
>VCCN01005113.1:796929-811279 GCA_006491835.1 Architeuthis dux | reverse complement strand
ACTAAGTGTGTATCATTGTATGTTGTGTGATTTGTACTAACTTTGTATCATTGCATGTTGTGTGATTCGTACTAATTGTGTATCGTTGATTCATAAAAAGACTTTTTATTGTAAATAAGTCCTTGTGTTTTAATCTGTGTAAAATTCCAGGCGAATCACCCCCTGCCCCCCCTGGCCCCCTTAAACAAACATTTCCCATATGTCCATATTCTTAATCCTGTACAAAGTCTTCAAATCTTTAGTTGGCAAAAGTCCAAAAGATTAGATTGAGCTCAACTGAGATAAACCAACCCGTAAATATTACCACCACTGGTCTACCTTTAGTAGTTGCTACTACCTGTAGTAGTTACTACTACAGGTAGACCACCGATTTTCCAGTAACTGATGGTCCAGTACCTCTTTTAATCCGGAAAATATTAAGAGCGGATACTTCTTGCGGCTCTCACACTAGTTCACTGAATGGCCACAGATAGCGTTATTTGTGGAGCCATGTCTTAATTGTTTATACTGCGGTGGTTGTTACTGCTCCATCTCCATTTGTAAAATTCCCAGCCTAATTTGCTTACATTTACCCCTAGTAATAACCTCCAAGCAAATTGCCGGGGTCAGTGGTGGTGTGAAGTGCAAGCACGATTCCATAGCGATGTAAGAAAAGGTGTTGATCAAACTTGACTGCATTGCTTCAGTATAGAAGCCGTGTGAGTCGTATGATATTGGCTCATCAACTGTATGTGATAATTATAACATATACATAACCTGTATGTTTATCATTTATATTAATAAACTGTGTAATTTATATAAATGTATTGCATTTAACCATTTAATTCATATTTAATATTTGTTTAATTTAAGCTTCTAACGATCTTAATGCTTTAAAGATATGATTAAATTAGTGTGTCAAAGGAGTATTATTGAATTACTATTATGTGACCTTTGTTTGTCCAGCAAAATGTACAATCAGGGAATGTTCTGGAACCAAGGATGCCAGAAAATCGGTGGTGTACCTGTATTTCTTTTTGTTGGCTTTCAGTTTTATTTTGCGTTACATTTGAGAATTAAATCTTAAATGTATAAACTGCTTGATACAGCTCCTAATTGACAGTGGAACTCTTCTGTGAATAGAATAAAAAATAATGCAACTCTTTTATGAATAGAATTTTTTAAAAATAATAAACATTTACCAAAAGCTCAAAGAGACGTAACTTTGATTAGTAGTTATTTCCCTTGAAATTTAAACTTTGTATATGAATTTAAGAGTTAATATAGTTTTCACTGCCATTTCTTTTCCTTAGTGATGATGTTGAGGATGATGACTTGGAAGAGGCCGACCTGTATGAAATTCCTGTGACCCAATCCTCTGAAGAGAGTCCAGTGGAACCCATTATCCGAGTGATACCTGTATCTGTTTCATTCATATTAATGTATTGCATTTAACCATTTAATTCATATTTAATATTTGTCTAATTTAAGTTTCTAACAATCCTAATGCTTTAAAGATGTGAGATGTGCATAATTAGTGGGTCAGTGTTGTTTTTTAAAATTATTATTACGTGACCTACGTTGGTCCGGCAAAATGGATAATCTAGCATGGTTTTGGAACCAAGTTTGCCTCAAAATTGGTGTTGTACCTGTATTACTTATATTCCCTCCCTGCTTGGTTATACTAATGCTTACCAATCTTTGAGCTTGAAATCTATAATTTGTTCAACTAACAAATCTACAGATGGTGCATGGAGCAGGGGTTCCCAACCTTTTTGGCACCGTGGACCGGTTTAATATTGGCAATATTGTTGCGGACTGGCTGACTGGAAGGGGGGTGGTTAATCACGACCAGGATATAGGTGATAAGTCAACTATAAATCACTTATAAGTGGCTTAGACACTCAATTTCATTTGTTGCAGCCTGGTACCGGTTTCCGGTCTGGTCGTTGGGGGCCACTGGCATGGAGCAGGACCCCTGAGGAGAAGGCGTTGCAAAGCTGTTTTCGCCCACACCCTTGCACACACTGCACCAACACCCCCATTCTTTAGCCATCCTGTTTTCAACTGCTATAACCCATACTACGTTCGCTCGCCAGTAAACGAGTTAACCTATTTTGTTAATTGACATATCTTATCGACTTAGAAGTTTCGATCCACAGCTCTACCCAAGAAACTCTCAGCCCCAGGGCCCTGGGCCCCAGTGCGATTCACCAGCTGAACCTCTCTCTCAGAGGCCCTACCATTGAGCACACTTGAGGTATGCAAGCACACCTGAGGTATGTGTGTGCAGAAATACGACAGCTACTACTTACTCTAGTAATGTTTCTTTTATACTACAGCTGTTGCTAATGACGCCAAACACCTCAGCCGGTGGTCGGCCAACACACGAGTCGTACATGATAACTGGCAGCTTCTTGTCAAGTGGTACTAATTCACCGGGTGGTATGGGGTGCGGGCTGTATGATAGAGGGTGGACTGGGGTAGATAGAGGGTAGGGTGGTCAGATGAAAAGGAGGGGGTTGTAAGGGGATAAAGAATTGGATTTTCATCCTGTCCATTACAGCTAGAATATACCTGTTCATGGGCTGTACAGCCTGGAAACGCCGGCCTTCAGTGGTCGCTAAGGGCAGTCAGCCATATTTGTTGTTGTCAAGAAAAGCCATCAGGATTGGACATGTCCCTCGCGGCTGCTGCAATGAATCGACTGGTTGGTCGTAGCTGCCTCACTTAATCATGTCATTATAAAGAAGGGGAGAAGAAAAAAAACAACAAAGGGAGGAAGAAAAAAAAAGAATTAAAAAAAACAACATTGAAATAATAAAAACAATGATTTTAAAATATTAAAAAATGAAAAGAGCCACCCCCCCCCACCAAAGAAACATAAAAATAAGAATAAACAAATAAATAAATAAATAATGAATGAATGAATGAATCAAAAGATCCCCTGATGAAACTCCCTTTCTGTCCGAGTGATTCCACTTTCTGTCCTTCTGGCAGATTCTCTCTGAAACTGCCTCCCATCCTTAACAACAACAACAACAACAACAACAACGACAACGACAACATCAACAATTGAAAAGACAAAAGGAAACACGGTGGATGATATTTGGGCTGGTTGTTTCTTTTTTTGCTCTCACAGTGAATTGTCCTAAGGAAGGACAAAAGACAAGAAAGAACATATACATAGACCTCAACATTGGCTCAAGCATACACTTACTTACACACTTGTATACACTTACACATACTCTAACATCCAGGTTTACCCATCTGTACAAACACACACATTTTTACACATACGTGCACATCAAGACACATGCTTTGATATGATCAGCCACACACATGTACATATGTACACATTGAGACAGATGCTCTGATATGATCAACCACACATATACACATACATACACATTGAGACACATGATTTGATATGATCAGTTACACACATACACATACGTACACAATGAAACACATGCTCTGATGTGATCAGCCACACACATACACATTGAGATACATGCTCTGATATGATCAACCACACATATACACATACATACACATTGAGACACATGATTTGATATGATCAGTTACACATATACACATACATACACATTGAGACACAGGATCTGATATGATCAACCACACATATACACATACATACACATTGAGACACAGGATCTGATATGATCAGCCACACGCATACACATATGTACACATTGAGACACATGCTCTGATATGATCAGTTACACATATACATACACATTGTGACACATGCTCTGATGATCAGCCACACACATACACATACATACATATTGAGACACATGCTCTAATATGATCAGCTACACACATACACATACATACACATTGAGACACATGCTCTGATATGATCAGTTACACACAGGCACATACACGTTTTCTCAACTTGCTGTACTGACAACAACACAACAACAAAAGATCCAATCAGGCGCTTTGTTTTTTGACACCCCTGTGTACGGCACTGATTTGTTGTTTTGTGAGCACGTGGGTTTAGTAGGGTTCCTGGCTTGCAATTCATTCTAACCTTAAAATCAAATATTGGATTATCTGCTTTGCCGGATCAGGATACAGGACCACATGTATGCACTCACATCCATACTTACATTAATGTGTAATTTTACTTATATTCATGTGTAAATTGACACAAAAGAAGAAGAAAGAGAAAGTATAGAAGAGAAAGCAAGAAGTAAAGAGAATGATCCAGAAGGAGGAGAAAGAAGAGACGCAAGATACGCCTATTATTTCTACGTGACCACATGTCGTTTATCTCATCAAACTTGCCCTGGTGGTGATGTGTAGATCAACGCACTTGGGGTGACAAGCTGAAGGAAAAAGAAAGAGAGAAGAAGAAGAAGAAGAAGAAGAAGGAGCAGCAGCAGGAGGAGCAAAAAGATGAAGACACACCCTCTTTTCCAACGTGTATTTTTGGGTTCATTGACACGCACAGCTGAGAGGTATGTAGATTAGCACGTGTAGATTAACATACTAATAAAATAGTCAGGAGAAGAAGGAAAGAACAAAAAGAAAAGTGGAAAATAGTGAAGAGGAAAGAAAGAAAGAACGAAGAGAAGAAAAATAGAGGAAAAAAAGAAAGAAAGAAAGAAGGAAAAAGAAAAGAAAAGGGATAGAGAAAAAGAGAAGAAAAGAAAGAAAGAAAGAAGAATAAAAGAAAAGGGATAGAGAAAAAGAAAAGGAAAGAAAGAAAAAAGAAGATAAGAAAAAGAGAAGGAAAGAAAGAAAGAAAAAAGGAAGAAGAGAAGAAAAGGGATACAGAAAAAGAAAAGGAAAGGAAAGAAAAATAAGCGATGGAAAGAGAAGAAGAAACATATCATTGATTTCTACTTGAGCATGTAAATCTCTCCCTCACAAAAAAAAGAAGGCTAGAAATTGGAGAAGAAAAAAGAAGAAGAAGAAGAAGAAAACGAAGAAAACTATTTCTAAATCCCTTCAGAAACATTTGACATTTGGCATTGGGTCCAGAGCATAAGGACAGTTAAAATGGACACCGACAATGATTCCTTGAGTGAGGATTCCCTCACAGAAGCAAGTACAAATATTGAAAAAGTAGAAGGAAAAGAAGAAGAAAAGACAGACAACAAAGATAAAGATGGAGAAGAAGAAAAACAAAATGGCCGAGAGGGGTGTGTGGTGGGAGAGTCAAAAGACAGTGGGCAGCCTCTAAGAGGCCAAGTAAGAAAAGAACAAACACCTCCGCCCACGGGACCTGACCTCGGGGAAGAGTCAAGGTTAGAAGATGAAGGACAGTCAGCAGATAGGTACAGAACGTCAACACCAACATTGTCATTGGAACAACTGGACAAGGAAAGAGCTCTTGAGCCTGGTGAGTGTCCTACAGCCATGGAGAGTGAATTGCTAATAGCTGATTCCCCTATCACCCTTGATCTCTCTGTCCAGTCATCACACGTGACCACCCTCTCACTGGAAGAGGGACCCAAAATCTGCCGGGTTATGAGCACCCCCACAGAACGAGTTGTGTCCCCTCGGGAGACTCTAGAGGAGAGCGACGAGGAACAGTTTTTCAGTACAGGCAATGACAGCTTGGAGGTTGGCGGGCGAGTCGGAGAAGACGGAGATGCCGTGGTGAAAGACGAAGACACGATACTGGAGGATGTAGAGAAATTTGGTAGCGATGCTGGCATGGAGCCATCTCCAAGGCTCGAGCCCCCAGACCACAAACACAAAGAAAAGAATGTGAAAAGGCAAACAAAGAAAAAGGAAGGGGAGAAGAAGAAGAAGGCAGAGGAGAAAGCAGGACGACAGAGAGAAAAGAAAAAGGAGGGGGAGAGAGAGGGACATCCTGTAGACTCCAATACTTCCGTGAGAAACGTCCATCCAGCTGTGGTCGGAGTAACAGATCAGGCAAACCTATCAGGCGCGATAAGCATGAGCGATACCGCTGAGCTGTTACGTACCTTGCCAGAAGGTGAGGGATCAGCAGGTGGGGACCCGAGAACTCCTGTAGTTGTAAAAGTAATCCCCACCAGCACCATTACTACCACACCCACCACTACCCAAATTTTAACTCCACTTGACGATGACGATGATGATGATGAAGATGATGATGATGAGCATTACAGTGATGTCAATGTGGGGGGTGATAACAAGAATTTGGAAGATGACGATGACGATGATGATGAGGGGTGTCAGGGAGATAATGTTAGTGTACCCGCCAGACAACTCCTTAAGACGCCAGACGTACCCAAGTGGCCCAGGGGTTTACTTTCTGAACTTAAGATGGCCACCAAACAATCCAGGCTCCAAAGTTTAGGTAGCTCTTTCCCAAGTTTCGGCAGTTATTCAAGACCCTCCAGGCAACGAATGGCAACGGTCGATGACCAATTCCTCCGAAGACGTTCCTTTTCGCAGAGTCAACCATATTTGGAACTGCTAAGCAAGCAACCCATCGGCTACTATCTTGACGATATTGAAGATGAGGTAAGTGTTTTTTTGTTTCTTTTTTAACTTTTGCTGGAGAGTTCTGTTTGCTTAACCCTTCATGTACTGATTTTAAAAATTTTTGTAATTATATTTTTTTAAATTTATATTTGAAGGCCATATAAAGACAACTAACATTGAATGATAAAGAAACATTTATGTTACATAACCATAGATTTGGCCCGTGGCAACATTTTTTGTGGCCCGCTGCCAATCAAGGCATTTATTAAAAATCTTATGTATTTTTTCTCAGAAAGTCAATTTTATAATTCATATTATAAAATTACTATTGTTTTGGCTTCACAAATCAATAATATAATAATTGTAATTCATAGGTTTGTCTAAAATAGTAATTAAGTACGCTTTCGGTTATACAATCTACATTTTTTAAGTGAATGTGTGACCTGAATAAAGATGAAAAATGTATTGTGTGGCCGCTAGATCAAAAAGGTTGCCCATGAATAAAAATTGGACTCACAAGTACCGGCAGGGACACGCAGGTCTCAAATTAACTGACAAAACATGTGGTACTTAAAAGTTAGTAATGTTAGTACATGAAGGGTTAAAGTTTATACTTTGGTATCCTCACTTGTTCTTAATGATAGTTTTGCTCACACCCTTCAATTTTTAAACATCAGTCCCCCCACACCAGTCTGACTCTCATATACACCCGATTTCTAAAGCCATGGAAAGGTGTTCAGGAATTCAGAGAAGATAAAAGCTCATTTGTTTTGTTTTTTAAATTCTGCATGCATTTTTAATAACTCTTTGATGTGAGAAGTGGCCGAAAGGCGTTGCTTAGGGTGACCAATGGTAAAGGAAAAAACTAAAAAAACTTTACAAAACCAACTCAATACACATTTTATGTAGAAAAGGGAAAAGTATTCCGTTGTACCTTCTGGCCTTCTTCAGGTGTCTGCAGTGGCGTAGCAAGGGTTCTCAGCACCCAGGGGCAAAGACAGCGCCTAAGGGCTGTTGCACTATATCCTTGGGGAGGTCATAATTATTAATTAACAGGAATTATAGGCTAGAGGAAATTTTTCACACCTGTGCCCGGGCACGACTGCCCCCTTTCACCCCCCCTCTTGCTACGCCTCTTGGTGTCTGTCGTAGTCGATAACCTTCTGGGAATTTTTAGCCTAACCCTTTATTCAATCCAAGGGGGTAAATTGTTCTCATTCCACTGTCTATACTAGAGGATATATTGTATCAGTTAATTTTTCTTAGTTAATCTGTCCTTGCAATGTCAGTTGTCTGACTCTTCCACTGAACCAGAGCATATGACTTTTTTCGCACTGCCCAACCCAGGGATTGAACTCACAACTGCTAGGCAAGTTCCCACTAAGCCATGGGCCACCAACCTTTTTTTGTATCATGGACTGGTTTAATATTGACAATGTTATTGAGGAACGGCCGACGGAGTGGGTGTTAATCCCGACTGGGATATAGGTGATAAGTCAACTCTAAGTCACTTATAAGTGGTTAATACACTCAAATCCGTTTCTAAAAAGGTTTATCTAATAAATTTAATAACAAGATCCAAGGAAATGAATTTGTCTTTAATTTACAAAGAAAAAAGAATAATCTCCAAATCATATTGTTTCCTCACGCCCCGATAGCACATGTTTTGTGGCCTGGTACCGGTGGTTGGGGATCACTGTACAAGGCCATTGTTTATTTTATCACATATTTTTTGTATATCCAGTAGATGTAATTTGACAATGTGGAAATGAAAGATTAAGAAAAGCGTGTTCCACATTGTCAAATTACATCTACCATTCTGTCGGATTCCCTTACATCCAAATAACAAACATATCCAGACATCTAAGTTGCTGCAAATTCTGTCTACAGTTTATATGCATTATTACACAGAGTTGATTAACAAAATATTTGTTTAATATTTTTTGTACCATCAAATTTAGAATAGATATACAAATCATAATTTTGAGATATTAAAAGTAATCAACACACACCCACATACACGACCAAACTTGTTTATTCAAAACAATGACTAATAATGATTTTAATAAAACATTAAATGACAGGATTTAATATTTTTTAATTGCCACAAGTGAAATAATTGCTGTTTAGACTAAAATTACCCCCCAGAAAGCTGACAAGGAGAGGGCATTAATAATAAATAATTTGCAGCATTTTTATGAAGGATGTTGTGTAACAATAACAGAGTTTTTGTTATTATTAGAAACCGTCAACCAAAACTGTCAACATAGGTTTCTTAGTTTTTAAGTGATTCTGGCTGGCTATCTATCTAAATTAGAAACCGTCAACAAAACCGTCAACCAAAACTGTCAACATAGGTTTCTTCAGTTTTTAAGTGATTCTGGCTGGCTATCTATCTAAATTAGAAACCGTCAACCAAAACTGTCAACATAGGTTTCTTCAGTTTTTAAGGTGGTCCAGCATTATCATGCGTACAGGCCACACCAATGGAGCTAAAGGTCTGAAAATTTAAACATTTACTCCTCATTATGTCTAGAAAAAACTGCTTTTTTAAAAAAAATTCCCTCCATCAAATAGGTTTTTAGTGGCAGTTCAATTTGCAATGTAAGTTCATGTTAAATTGGTTCCTTAGTGTCTGGCAGCATTCAAGCTTGTTTCTTGAAAATTCAGACATTTTTAGTGACAAGAGGTGAGAAAAATTATTATTATTCATTGATCACCCTCCTTCCCAAATTTTTAATTGATCACCCCCAACACGGCATGTTGGTCATGTGACGGTTTCTATTGAGTGAATAACCAGACCTGTTATTATTACTGTTTTGTCTTACTTGTCATTTTTTTATTAAAATCTTAACATTTTATTTTAGACTCGATTACAATATGATCTCGAGCATAATGAAACCCCCACGTTTTGTAGCTAAAAATCAGTAATATATGTTTCCCATTAAGAGATCATTTGCACTTTTAAATTGGTCCCTTAGTTTGTGCCCGGCAGCATTCACACTTGTTTTTAGTGATCACCTACTCAACAAAGAGCGAGAGAAGTAAATTATTCGTTGATCACCCCTTTTTCCAATTTTTTAATTGATCACCCCCAACATGGCATGCTGCTAAAAGATGTTGATCTCATGACAGTTTCTATTGAGTGACTAACCAGATCTGTCTCATTTTATTTTCAATGCTTTATTCAGTGGCCAATGTTATTTTTAACTCTTGCAAATAGGTTTTAAACATACCTGGCCTTTTTGTGGGTTTCTGGGGTTTCTGGCCATCCGTGGCTGGGAACCTAAGGAATAAGTACAGAAGCCTGGTCCCTAGGGAACCATCTTCCAGACAGCATGACCCTATTGCACTAAAGTGGTGGGGTCAGGGGCATGCCCCGACACCTGTGGCAAAAGCTGATGGAACTGGGCAATTTCTGGATACACCTATCATCCCAAAGTGGGTGGGTCCTCAAATTAAAAAAGAACAAATTTTGCTCTCATGGGGAGGCAAATAAATACACTTATTACAAAACCATTCCCAACATAATATCAGGATTTAGTTATCACAAGTATTAGTATTCTATTCCAAGTGATTTTAAAATCATACATTCATTTTACTAGCTGAAAAGTCGTCCTACAGGCAGGATTTCCAGCTATTTCCAGGGGAAGGCCTAAATGAGAGCTTTGGCTCTAATAAGAAAACAAGGCTGTTTTTCAGGTTTACCTTAATTCTATACCTCTGGCTACAATGCGCCATTTTGGCTACCTAGAGGTCACATACAGATAAAGACTTTTAGTATTATATAGATACCTAGATAGATACATATAAATCAGATCATTATTATTGGGGTGAGCACAAACGCAGACACAACACTATTATTGTTGTTAATTTTTTTTTCTGAATTTTTCAAAAACTAATATGCTAAAAACATTGTGTTCTATTAGTGCACATAAAACATACTCTGGTGTCCCATTAGAGCACAGAAAACATGCTCTAGTGTCCCATTAGAACACACAAAACATGCTCTGGTGTCCCATTAGTGCACACAAAGCATGCTCTGGTGTCCCTTTAGTGCACACAAAACATGCTCCAGTGTCCCATTAGTGCACACAAAACATGCTCTGGTGTCCCTTTAGCACACACAAAACATGCTCCAGTGTCCCATTAGTGAACACAAAACATGCTCCGGTGTTCTATTAGTGCACACAAAACATTCTCCAGTGTCCCATTAGTGCACACAAAAAATATCATGTTACAATTTATCTTTATTATTATTATTATTAATACATAGACAATACCTGATTGATATTTCCACTCAAATTCCATTAAGCAATAATCAATATCTTGTTCCTCTTCAATTATTAGTCAGTATCAATAGATTCTTTCCTATTCTTTTCTGATTCTTTGTTTTCAATAACCACTTCAGATCAGAAAGACATTATTACTTTAGTCATTTATAGCAACACAGCCATCATTGTCTTGTCGAAAATGTTTTGACAACAAAGTCATTACAATATTATCATTTTTTACTTCATTACCATTAACATCACATGGAGGGATCACAAGACAGCACATTATATTTAAAATAAAACAGGATTCAGAGATATCATAAAAAAACAATTAGAAAACTCAAATGGTAATGAGCAGGCCATGTTGCAAGATTACCAGACAACCGCTCGATATATCGACTTACAACATGGATCCCCGGAGATCATATACGAAACTGTAGCCAGCAGAAAGAAATATGGCGTGACAATCTAGACAAGTTCAGAATGTATTGGCACCATGACGCCCACATTCGAGAGGTCTGGTGGATCCTCAGAAAGGTCTATGCCCAACGATGGATGTTAAAAAGACTGATGATGATATTTTATCCTACACACACACAAAAATATCTCAACAATTCTGTTCCTTTTTAACTTTTAAAAAATAACTATTTCAACTGAGAACATTTTTCTTCCATTTTGATTTGTAATTTCAAGAATTTTCTTTCACTGAAATTCAAACCAGGATCTTGTAGCTTTCAGTAAGATAATATATTGTATATGCTGGACTATAAGATAAATGGTTTACAAGAGTTTTTAGGTGACTACCACCCACTGCAACTCATCCAAGGCCCATAACTTAAACATGAAACATGGAACTTAACCAGAAGATTGGCTCTCAAACTAAGAACCATGCAATGTGCATTGAAGAAAATGCTCATGAAGAGATCACAAGACAGCACAGTATATTAGAGAACAAACATGAGTCAGAGATATCATAAAAAAACAATTAGAAAACTCAAATGGCAATGGGCAGGCCATGTTGCAAGAATGTCAGACAATCACTGGACATCGCGACTCACAACGTGGATCCCCAGAGATCATATGCAAAACTGTGGCTGGCAAAAAATAAGATGGTGTGATGATTTAGACAAGTTCAGAAGATATTGGCACCACAACGCCCACGATCGAGAGGTCTGGCTAATCTTGGGGAAGGTCCATGACAGATATTCAAAGGATGATGATGATGATCATCATCATTAAAATTTTGCTTTTTCCATCACACTCAAATAATGAAATCACAAAGTATCTGTACAAAATAATCACCCTTTTGTTATTGATCAATATAATCTCATTATTACTATGATTGGCAGCGTGTTATTTTCAGTATTCATAATTATTATTATTATTATTTTTTTTTCATTTTGTCACCGTTATCATGGCAAATATCAAGTATATTCTGCTTTACTAAGTTTAGCTCAGTTTGACACAAAGCCACAGTAGTCGAGTACCCAATGAGGATCGAACTCATTACAGTAGTAATGGTCAGCATCACATGCTTGTTAACCAAAACTACACTGATTGCGAAAGTAGGGATTTCATAAAATTATGAAAAATTCATGAAATCACTAGTTTCACAATCTTACTGTAACAATGGTCTCTAGTTGCCTTGCCTGCTAGCCTTTTAGGCAAGCATCCTATCTGTTCTGCCATCTGTTGGATCTGTGTTGACAGTAGCTGGTCTATTTGCCAGTTGGCTTATCTTCATGACAAATTGATAGAATCAAATGAACAGGCCAAGAAAATTATCTAATCTAACCAGAATTGAAGAAATCTCTGTCTGTGTGCGTGTGTGTATGCACTGGGATTACTCGACAACTGGACATTGTATGAAGTTGGCATTCGCTAGATATACTAGTCAGCACAGGCAGTGCAGTGTCGAGGTTTGAAGTGTTTTGGATCTGTGGTTCTCGAAAAATCTAATAAAAATAAATAAAATATTAAAGATTATAGATCTTTCTTCTTTGTTTCTATAAATTATCTCCTTTGACTTCCGCTCTTTAGAATTATCTAAATTTAGATATAAAAATATCTAAATTGGCAACACTGAAGAGAAGTAAGGAGTAGGGAAAAAAATGAAACAATAAACACGCTTATTATACAGCATTGACTGCATTTGAACCTAATATATATAGGCAATGTTTCAGTCTTGTTTTATAACTGCCCACTTATTTTACTGCTTCTCCACCCAGCGTCGGAGCCAGGCCAAAGATTGGGGTGGGATCCAGGCAGTGTTACTAATACAAAAACATTTTTCGTGCAAAACCTTGAAAAAGTGTCAAAAAACACTAAAATGCACTAAAAACATTGCTAGCCATTTTATGACAATTTAAATGTCTATAAATGGCTAGATTAGTCTTTTAAAAATGGCTAAAATAGCTAAAAAATACCCGTGTTTATTGTATGTATACACACACGTACATGCCGCATGTATACACACACGTGACCAACTTGAAAACTGTGTTGTTTTTCACCAATTAAGTTATAGTGCATGTCTATTTATTGCATATTAGAAACCGTCAACCAAAACATAGGTTTCTTCAGTTTTCAAGTTGGTCTGGCTGGCTAGCTGGCTATATATGTATGTATCACACGTACAGACCACACCAATGGAGCTAGAAGGCTGAAAATTTAATCATTTTCTCCTTATTATGTGTAGAAAAAACATTTTTTTGTTTTTTGAAAATTCAAACTTTTTTAGTGATCACTGCCCAACAAAAGGTGCGAGAATAACTTATTCTCTGATCACCCCTTTTTCCAATTTTTTAATTGATCACTCCCAACACGGCATGCTACCAAAAGACATTGGTCACATAATGGTTTCTATTAAGCGACTAACCAAACCTGTTTTCCTTTTTCATCAAATATCACTAAATGTTGGAGGGGGCCCCTCAAGGAGCCAAGCCCCCTGTGCTCCCAATTCACTAGCTATGCCACTGTTTAGTCAATTCCTTTTCCCTTCCTTTTTCATAAAATAAGAATGTATGCAATGAAACCAGTAAGAAAAGAAAAATACAAACAGACTCTTAATTTCTTACCAAAATATTGAAAACCAAACTAAATAATAGCAACAACAGGTTTTCAGGTTTTGATTAGCTGATCAGATGTTTTAATCTTTCTCAAAAGTATATTTGGTGATTGTTATCTTTTTTGTTGTAGCTGAATTTTAATAATGATAATAATAGAAATGGCTCTGCTAACACTTGATTGAAACTGTGCGTTGGTTCAAATATCCATGTTGTTGTCTAAACAGTGAAACAACAAATTGCCCTTCAGTATTTATGGATGTCCACTGGATGACTTTGTTATCTGACAGGGTTTTTGTGTTTAAAATTAGATGAGATCAAATCTTGGTGTTTTTTTAATACCAAGCAAAAGGAAGGAAGGGAGGAAGGAAGAAAGGAAGGAAGGAAGGAATAAAGAAAGAAAGGAAGGAAGAAAGAAATAAAAAAGAAATTAGAAAATAAAATAGAAAGTGTAAAAAAAAACAATGTACCAGTTTAAAAAAATATAAAGAATGAATTATAAAAGTAGCTGTAGAAAGAAAGAAAGAGAAAGAAAGAGAAAGATAGAAAAAATAAAGAAATTAAAATAAAATAGAAAGTGTAAAA
>VCCN01005113.1:737918-753046 GCA_006491835.1 Architeuthis dux | reverse complement strand
CAGTTTTAGCCTAAGCTGTTTGTGTACACTTAGCATGGATGCCCTTGGGAAAGTCATGAATCCACATCCATTTGCTCTGTCCCATTGCCAGGTATCTTGACAAAAAATGTCTCATCACTGTGGGGGTGAGCAATCCACTGTCCCATAACTACCTTATCACCCAGGAAATAATAACTGTAAAAAGAAAGTTGTTACACGCATTGTCAACCATGACAATGTCCAATCATTCATGGCTTTATATCATCACAACTAATAAGCTATCATGTCTGATGTTGTCTGATATCTTTATGAACATCTTTTAATGAAATTTTATGCAAATGAGACATTGTCATCGTGGGGGTGCAAGTTGCCTAATAGTTGATAGCACAGACAGTGGAATCGGTGAACCGAGCTCAAACTCTGGCTGTGACAGTTGGTGTTCATTTTACACTAATGCCCTTGGGAAAAGCATGAATCCACCACTTCTCCCCCCTCAGCAAATAGCTGGGCAGACTGATCTCTTCAGCCTTGGTTGGCAACCAGTCTAGAAGACAGACAACTCTGATTCCAAACAGAAAAGGTCTGACCCCTCATCCAGCATTGTGAGAGGCGGGCAATGTCATAAATCTTAAATACTAATCGTAATTAAATACCACATTTATAATAGATGCTTTTTTTTTCATGAATTGTAAACATTAACATACCCCCACCGCAGTAATTTTAGGAAAAAAAAGTTAACCAGTGTTTTTGGTAAATAATAAACTATGATAAAAAGTAATCAATCAACATTTGGGAAAATCAAGTTTGGGAAGATGAACAAGACCCGTCCACACAATGTCTCCAAAAGTTCTTAATGAAATTTTGTGTAGGGGTGGACAATGAAAGAAGTGATTAAATTTTTGGATGGATTCGTGCACAGTTACCTCCCCTACATTGTGCTCTGAGTGATTTTATTTCTTATTGTTAGCAACTGTTTCCTTGTAGTTCTTACTCTCCTTAAGACTTCCTCATTTGTTACACGCTCTGTCCATGATATTCCCGACCTATTACCAATCAGATAATCGATAGCATCTTGAGTGAGTATGTGAATGAAAGAAACACTCGCATACAAATCAAGTTATTTGTCACCATAATCAGCTGAGGCATTCTTTTGTAGCAAACTCCAGCCGGGTCAATTAGGTATTGTGTCGGCAATCAGAAGTGGAGACATTTAATCATGAATCCACAATTCCTGATGGTCAAAGGAATGAGAAACTGAAGTAAAAGGCCAATACAATGACCCAGTCCCTGGGAGATGTCTCTCGGATGTATTGATTGAACTGTGTGACCATACCATATTATACTATTATTCTGCTTGTTTGTATGTAGAAGGCTTTCTGATTATTATTCATTCTCCTCATATCTTTAATCTTTTCTATTCTCACTCCACACCAATCCTTGCATTGTAATGAACAAAGATAATAATGGAAGAGGGAGCTTATGCTTGAATGGAAGCAACAAAAGGGACTCACCCTTCACCCCTACCACTATGTTATAGAAAGTTAATTGACTTCTAAACCAAATATAGCAGGATTGTATTATTTCTAGTGGAACATTATACAATCAAAACAGATATTATCAGGTATTATTTATGACTAAACTCTACAGCATTGAAACTCTGTTGCCAAAATATGAATATGTTGCTGTCCAAAGATGAGTACACCACTACGAAAAATATATTTGGCAACAGTTTCAAATTTCTTCTGTATTGAATAAATAAAAAAGTTTCCATTAAACAACAATGCAAAGAAGAAGAAAATCTTCTCTTTGCTCGGACCAATAATTTATAATTAATAATTTAAATGTGACTTTTTTTCTATGACTTATTTCCCAGCCAGAAGCCAAAATTATGACTTTTTACTTATGATTTTTTTCTTACAATCGAAAAATAGTCTGTAAAATTTGCAAAGTTTCTGATTCATAATTAGAAAAATTGAATGCAAATTTTTATAACTAGATGGGGAAAATTGCTGTAGGTAAAAATGATCAATAATTGTTTGAAAAATAAGCCTAGAATTTTATATTATAACTTCTATTGATTTGATTCAAGAATTTGAAAATAAATTTGTAAAACAAATACCAACCAGAAAATCTTTTTATCTTAGTTTTCATTTATGTTCAAAACTGAAACTAGAAATCATGATATTGAAAGGAATTAGGATTTTACAAGTATTTACCATTTTTTCTACAATTAGTAGCTATTTTGTAATTTACATCTGTCAACAAAGTATAAGTTTGGAAGGTTTTGTAAGGTTGGTATAATGACAGATATTAAGAGATTCAAAATGCAAACAAAAGACGTACTCATACAGATCCTTTATTCATACATATTTACAATCTTCTCCGATCCCCTAAAAACAATGTGGCGGCTCGGCCACCAGAACGTAAACAGTGGTGTCTTACTGGAAGTTGTAAGCACTCTCCTGCCTAAGGGGAATAACTCATAATACTTACAGGTTTGTTTGGAAGTTTGTGTGTTGATCACATTGAGGGTCTCCAGTTATAAGTTTTGAGTGTAAGTTTCTTATCTTAATGGAGTTACTGGTATGTTGGTTTTGGTAACAGGATTCTGTATTAGAATGGGTTAATTTCGCTCTAAGTCAGTAAACTGAGGACAAAACAGGGTTGTCACGTGTTTAGCTACTGGACTATCAACCATAGCAGTGGTGTTAAGGTTAGCCTTTAGAGACACTAAAAACAACTCTGGTCGTGCGACCAGGTTATCACCGTGAAGTGAGAGACGGGTTAGTAGGCAAAGAGGTAATTAAGCTGTGGAAAGGAACTTATGCCAGAGGTGACACGTGGGCCGCACGGCTGGTGTAAACCAAAAGGTCAGACATGAGCAATGAAGGGTTGCTGTATTTATGGGAAGAGCAGAAGGAAGTGATGTCAGCCGAAGCTAAAAAGCTTAAGATAGTTTGGTATGTTCTTTATCTGAATATTTAGTTCTGCAGATGCGTATTAATTCTAACTAAATGAAAGTGTGTTATTACAAAAGGATTACCCTGTGTCCGTCCGTCCGTCTGTCCATCTGTCCATCTGTCCGTCTGTCTGTCCACCCGTCCGTCTGTCTGTCCACATGATATCACCTAGAGTTCTCAATGAAATTTTGTGGAAGTGTGGACAATAGGCTATGGAAGAAGGGATAAAATTTTGGGGCAGATCCAGGAATCATTTTACAGTTACCTCCCCTGAATTTTCATTATTTGTGAACTGATTTTCATTCAATTTTTAGTGACAATGGGGTTAGTGGCGTTACGCGCTCTCTGAGTGCTTTCTAGTTACCAACTGTGATAACTCTTCAAAGGGGAGATTGTTTAGGTATCTCCAGGCAAGAAATTAGATTGAAATATTTAATTAACTAATTGCTTCGAATTAAACACAATTAGTTTATTCCAATAATTAAAATCTAATAACAAGTTACATTTAATGGCTATTAGAAACCGTCAACCAAAACTGTCAACAAAGTTTCTTCAGTTTTTAAGTTGGTCTGGCTGGCTATGAATGTATCACACATACAGGTCGTGTCCAATAGAGCTACAAGGCTGAAAATTTAAATATTTACTCCTTATTATGTCTATAAAAATGTTTGTTTTTGTTTTTTGAAAATTCACTCCCTTATTAGGTTTTTAGTTGGGCTTTCAATTTGCAATTTCAAGTTTAGGCTAAATTGGTCCCTTAGTTTTTGTCTGGCACCGTTCACGCTTGTTTTTTGAAAATTCAGTCTTTTTTAGTGATCGCTGCCCAACAAAAGGCGAGAGAAGTAATTTATTCATTGATCACCCCATTTTCCAATTTTTTAATTAATCATCTCCAACACACTATGCTGTTGGTCACGTGACAGTTTCTATTGAGTGACTAACTAGACCTGTTGAACTCTCTTTTTGGGATATCTACTTGTGAGGTTGCAGTTGTGATTCATGCACTTTTTGTGATTCATGCGCTTAAGAACACAGAGATTTATTCCCCCCCTCCCCACCGATGGCAAAATGTGACACAAGGTCGATTTAAACGTGGGGTCCCTGCCTACATGTAGGTAGGGACAAAAATTGTCTATCTCTCTTTAGTCTTGCCTATTTTGGCATACCACAGGCATCAGGGAATGCCCTGATCCTACCTCTCTAAGTGCAATGGGAGGTGCAGCCTGGGGGAATGTTCCCCTGGGACCAGACATTATATACGTGCCCCCGTCCACTGATGACCAACAGTCGGACCAGAAGGGTAGAACCCATGCACTTTTGAAAGCATATATTGTCTGTTACCTATACTTATTCAGGGCTTTCGAGAGGAATTTTATAAGGCAGTGCAAAGCACTTTTCTCCCTCCCCCATACACACTGCACAAACACCCGCGCCTTTTAGCCATCCTGTTTTCATATCCCTTTAAGCCTGCCATACTATATTCACCAACCGGTAAACAATTGAGTCAACCTATTTTATTAATCGACATATTGTATCGAAGTTTCAATACACAGCTCTACCCAAGAAACTCTCAGGCTCCCTTCCTTGGACCTTTGGGCCCCATTGCGATGCATCACCTGGAGGCCTTTCCCTTATTGAAGCCAATCAAATTTTTAGGAATTTGAGAACCAGTGCAAAGTTTTCTTACAGAGATGTAGTGAGGTCTGTTGATATTGATCAAATATTTCTGTAGTTCTTATACAACTCTTCATCAACCATCCAGAGGCTGTACTCTGTGACCTCATCATAACGCAGGTGCCATATTTTCTCTTAAGGTAGACCTGGAACTACATAAGACTGAGAAATTAAGTTCCCAGAGGTTTCGCATAACAACTGCCAAGATGTAAATCTATAGCCCTTAGATCTGGTTGAGAGGAGGCTGACATATGTTATCCCTTTCCTATGGATGATTCATGGGGTTTTAATATCCTTGAAGATTTTTGCATCTACAATGATTGCAAAAAGTGTCCAATACATTTCAAAAAGTTTTTTTTAACATCCTCATACAGCTTCAAAATTAACAGAATTTGGACCAAAGATTAAAAAATTCAAAAATCAAGTTTGAACATCGAAAAGTTATTTTTTGCAAAGATTAGAAAAATTTGCTCAAAATTCTGTCAATTTTGCAACTGTATAAATATGTCGAAAAAAACCTTTTGAAATGTATCGGATACTTTTTGCACTCACTGTATATATGCTGTTATGAAATTTGAAAAAACGGTACTATAAATATAAAAAATGAAAATATTTCAATTAATCTCAGATTTTATTATAAATTATTATTATTAAAAAAAAAATTGATATTTTTCTCTTAATGTCAAGTATATAATTAATTAATCCTAATCTTTTGAATTTTTCAATTGTGAAGTAAAAATTCTTTTTTAAATATTTGTTTCGGACAACCACAAACATTAACATTTTGGGGATTCTTAAAAATGTGTAATTATAATATGAGGTTGTAAAATAATTTCCTGAATTTAAACATACAATGATGTAAGTCGAGTAATGTAAGAAAAGCATGAATGTATCATTATTCTCCGCTTATACCCTTATTGAAGGTATCGTGGGGTTAGGTACACACAGGCAATTGTTAGGAAGACCCACTTCCGGCTTACCAGGCCTATCGAAGCTTCGTTTTGCTTATGGCACCTGGTATTCTCCAATTGTCACCCATCGAGGTAGTGACCAGGCTCAAAGTTGCTTAACTTCAGTGATCTTATGAGAACTGGTGTATCCAACATGATTTTTGGCCGTAACCCCTTAGCCTCGGAGAGAGCTTCCTCAATCCTAGTCCTTGTGCTGAGTGCTGGGTGGAGAGGCATTGAGTACCATTTTTAAAGTCTTTGGTATGACTCGGCAGTGGATTGAACGGCCGCCTACCGAACCAGAGGTGAGCACTCTACCACTGGGCCACAGTGATTAGTACAGAAGAAAAGTACCTGCTGTAATGCAGTTGTTAGCATGATATATTCAGACTCAGACGTTCCTGTGTGTCACGCGACACATGAGACAATGATTTTATCTTGTGTCACGCGACACATGAAACAATGATTTTGTCTTGTGTGTCACGCAACACATGAGACCATGATTTTGTCTCCATTTCTCAAACAATCCATGGAGACCCACCCATTGCTTCTGTAGTAATTGTGGGTTTTTACGTGTGTCCTGGATGCTAGCCTGATGTCCAAGATAGACTGCCTAAAGGGCAACAACTGCCCTGCTATTTACTAATTATTAATCACTGCTACTCGCAACACTGGTTTATTGCTGGGTTTAGGTTATTCATGTGTTCTGACATTTATATCTATCTATGTATCTGGACTTCGCCCAGCCCTAACTGTTCAGAGTAGAAACATGAAATCTTTCACACGTACTCCTCTCAAGGAGTAGGGAAAATGTTTTTTTCCTAAATAGGTTTTTAGAAGGGGGTTCAATATGCAATGTAAGTTTATGCTAAATTACTAGTTTGTGCCTGCTATTTTTTTGAAAATCCAGATCTTTTTTAGTGATCACAGCCCAACAAAAGGTGATTGATTGATCACCCCTTTTTCCAACTTTTTAATTGATCACCCCCAACACAGCATATATGTGTGGCAGTGTTGTATAATTTCCCTTGGAATGCTAGTTCCATTTGTATTTGAAAAGTCCTACTGTCTCAGACACATGGCATTTGGCACCTTGGGCAACTGCCAGTGCTGTTGGTACTTCGGACCGACCCTGATTGAGGTGCAAACCTTTCAAAAACTAATGACCTATGCTAATTATACTTGGAGTTAGGCAAATTAAAATTCCCTTGTTTACAATTGAAGATTGATTTTTAACTTTTACAACTTTTTCTTTGAATTTAAACAAGTGAGAAAATTATGCATCAAAATGGTTATTTCAAGAAAGGTCTATGATAGTATTATAAATTTTTCCCCACTAACAAAATATTTCCGAGACTTTTCTCATATGGGTCCCTTAAAAGGGCACTGAAAGAGTGACTTACTGTTAAGTAAAACAGTAAACATTGTCACTGGTTCCAGACCTGCAGGAAGGCCTGTTCTTCGTTACATAGTAAACGGGACCTGAAGGCAGGCAACATCAACTGAGCAGGCTTGAAGGCTGTGGCTGTAGACCGCAGCAGATGGAGACTCGCCATCAAGGCAGGTATCCAGACAAGCGAGAAGAGGAGTGAGAGGACTGGTGTGAAGTATCCAGAGAGTGCAGAGGGCAGTGATAGCACCTACAGAGCCGGGTGTGGATTACACCTGCAAAAGAGTTTGTCGCTCAAGAATCCGGCTGCACAGTCACAGCAGGCACTGCAACTCAACCCTAGGCTAATTCTTGGTACTCACTTCATTGTCTTCCAAGAGAGGAGGGAAGCCAACAAGAAAACATTGTAGTCACTTTGAAGAAGAGGTTTCTATTGACAATTGCTTAGAACTTTTAATGGGTAATGGTGTTGCTCCTGAGGCAGAAGGTCACCCGGACATTAGCAATATTACTGTTAGTAGCCAATAGCAATAAACATCAAACAGACTGGTTCTAATTGATGTTAATTATAGTCTATCATGCAAGTAAAAGGCTGATTTTTTTACATGGGATTGGAAATCTGATTGAAAAAAAAACTCTTGAAAATATCTGTGCTTCCATTTGTGTTAAGTAATTTGCCAAATTGGCCTTCATCCGTCTCAGAAAACAATGGAGCGTGCGCCAAGGAATAGCCTAGGGTTGAGCTGTAGCGCCTGCTGTGACAGTGCAGCCCCATTCTCGAGCAACAAACTCTGTTGAAGCTTTTGCAGGTGTAGTCTGGAATATATATATATATATATATATGTACACAGGTAGCCGTATTGTCGAGTTACTCCCCCAAAAAGGGGCAGCAGTCCTCTACAGTCAGCTTGTGCATCTTCATAAACAGTGGTGGCTCTCGTACCTGCGCTTCAATATATATTATACTTTAATATATATTTCTGCACAGGTAGCCATACTGTCGGGTTTACACCTCTGGGAATGGGTCAGCAGACCTCTACAGCCAGCATGCCATCTGCCTAGGGGGGGCAGACCCCATAGCCAGCTTGGGCACCTGCCAGGAGAAGGAAACTCCTGTCAAATCTATGACCTAGGGACAATGCTTCAATCCGTGCCTCTACGGTGGACCATAGCATGCAAACCCAAACTTTAAAGGGTGGGGTTGTCCGCACGCACGTTGCACTTCACCTTAAAACTCCATTGTGCAGACAACGGATATTATATATATAATTAAATCCAGTCTTCTTACCATATAATAACAGAATTTCTCACACTAATAATTGTTGTTGAGAGGATCACAGAGTTGGCAATCTTTAGATTGGTTCAGAATTATCCTACTTTGAATGAGGGAGGAGCAACATTATGGATTGGATAATTGGGAATGTTGAATTCCTGAAGCTGCCAAGACTTTGAAGTCTGGTTTTGTGATGTCCAAAAATTTCTGGTTTTGTGACGTTCAAGAATTTCCTGGTTTTGTGAAGTCCTAGAATTTCTGATTTTGTGATGTCGAAGAATTTCTGGTTTTGTGATGTCCAAGAATTTCTGATTTTGTGACGTCCAAAAATATGTTATTTGATATCTCATACTGAAAAAGGATTTCATACAGTTGCTATATTTATCTCTGCCAATGAGGTTGGAGAGGTATATGTATTTGGTCGTGTCTGTCTGTCTTTAAGTCTGTCTGATCGCACAATATCTCTAAAAGTTCTCAAGGAATTTTGATGAAATCTTGTGAAATGGTGGGCCATGGACTAAGGAAGAAATGAATAAATTTTGGGGCGGATCCAGGGATATTTCTTTGATTGAAGGATATTTTTTATTATTCTGCATAAAAAGAGGTTAAAAATGAACAATAAATAAAAATACTAAATTTCAAGGGAAGTAACTCAATATTTGTACATACTGTGAAAATTGCGTTCTCTCCCCTCTTTTTTAAAACTATATTTTCATTCCGTTTTTAGTTAGTGCACAGCGTTGACAGAGGTATGCACTCTCTGAGTGCTTTCTAGTTTCAAATGAACTAAAATACTGTCGACATTTGCAGTTTTGTGGACTGATAAACCTTTCAAAAGAATAAATAAAAAATAAAGAATTTACATGTCTGGTTAGTCACTCAATAGAAACCGTCACCTGACCAATGTCTTTTGGCAGCAATGCCGTGTTGGGGATGATCAATTAAAAAATTTGGAAAAAAGGGTGATCCATGAATAAGTTACCTTTCTCGCCTTTTGTTGGGCAGTGATCACTAAAAAAAGTCTGAATTTTCAAAAAACAAGCTTGAATGCTGCTGGGCACAATCTAAGGGACCAATTTAGCATAAACTTACATTATAAATTGAACCTCCAATTTATTTTGGGAGGAGAATTTAAAAAAAAAACGTTTTTTTCTAGACATAATAAGGAGTAAATGTTTAAATTTAAAAAAACGGAAAAAGGTTTTATAGACATAATAAGGAGTAAATGTTTAAATTTTCAGCCCTCTAGCTCCATTGGTGCCGCCTGTATGCATGATACATATATACATAGCCAGCCAGCCAGACCAACTTAAAAACTGAAGAAACCTATGTTGACAGTTTTGGTGACAGTTTTGGTTGACTGTTTCTAAGACCTTACAGTCTAATAGTGAAAACCTTCTGAGCTTTCTCTGGAGGCCTCCTCCTCCCTTCAGTTTGTTTGGTTAAAACTCTCTAAAAAAAAGGTAGAAATGCAAACCTGTGCTTATCGTCTCTTCCAAACTCATAATGAGGAAAGGAATCAGAGTAATGGGGGTGGGGGGCTAGTGGATACCTTCCGCTTAATCTGGGTAGCTGCACATGTAATCTTTGGGTATCTCCATCAATCTCTCCAGAAGCAGCTGTGAGAACCTGAATGCTTACTTGAAAAAGCCTATTTGTGTGATCATGTATGCTATATATTTCCCAGGTGTATCTATTATTACTTTCTAAATGGTTAGAAAAAAAATAGACAGAGAAATTAATCGTGAGAAAGAGTAGCATCAACAAAATAAAATTGAGTATTTGTTTTTCATTCAGATAACGGCCGGCTTTATATTGCCTTGAATTATGTGTTTCTTATCACATTTTGCTATTAGCATCTGTTAGTTGTATCATTTAAATGATAGATGAAGAGCTCTATCATGGCTGCTGTCATGATCACTTGCTCGGAAAAAAAGAAAGAAGGTACAAGATAATGCACAAAGCAAAGTACTGGTATATACCTTGATTAGTGCAGTTAATTTGTTCCAGAATTTTCCGTACTATTCAAAACTATACTGTTCAAGGTCTTATTATATTTATAATTTAATGTGTTTTTTTATTCAGCTTATACTTAGTTACATTTGTTTGTACAGTAATACCTTAACCGTACTACATCAAAACCTGCACTAATCAAAACTGTACTGTTCAAGGTCTTATTATAATTTAAGGGTTTTTTTTCAGTTTATACTTAGTTACATTAATTTGTACAGCAATACCGTAACCATACTACATCAAAACCTGCACTAATTGAAACCGCACTATTCAAGGTCTTATTATAATTTAACATGCTTTTTTTTTAGTTTATACTTAGTCACATTAATTTGTACAGCAATACCGTAACCATACTACATCAAAACCCGCACTAATCGAAACCACACTATTCAAGGTATTGCTGTACAAAGAAACCACTTATTGTGATCACTTTGGGACATGGTCTTTTAGATAACAATAATCGGCTGATAACATTAAGCAAAGGATATAGAAAGTGGGACAATTTGCATTCATTCTTATAAATCTACATTCATTGTTATAAACAACTTTACATTATACAAAATTAATATAAAATTCATTTTCTAATTAAAAAAAATTTAAATTTGTTTCATATAAAGTGTTTGGGGCTGATTCTGATAACAATATCCATGATTCTAATAAACAGTTTCTTGACTGACTCAATAAAAAGAAATATCAGTGAACAGGATTTCTAAGAAAACGGATTATGTAAATCTATCTATGTTTGTTGTGTAGATGTAAGAGAATCCGACAGAATGCGAGCGACTTCCAGCATGGATGGTTCACTTCTCTGCAGTCTTCAAATTTCTTCTGATGAAGTTGCTTGCAGCAACGAAATGCATAAAGGTTTATCTTCATGATAATACATATTTTTGAGACGTAACACACTTTTCTCAATCTTTCTTTTCCACATTGTCTAATCACATCTACCAAATCTATCTATGTAAACAGACATATCATTTTATTATAGCAGATTTTATGAGTATATGAATGCACTAATTGATGAAGATTAAGGAATATTAATTAGCATGAATCTTCTTAGGGGAGGATGCTTGCCTCGTCTCGGTTCATCTTTTGAACATGTTTCGGCTGTTGTACCCACGACCTTCTTCAGGTGTAACCAGTGTTGCCAACTCAAAAAATATTTTTGCACTAGTTTGACTGCCAAAAAGGACTAAAAGTTTTTAAATAGCCAAAAATGGCCAAAAACCACCAAAAAGAGGCTGAAAATGTTCAAAAATAATCAGAAAATCACCAAAAATGGCCGAAATGTTTTAGGTGCAAACACACTAATTTAGCGCTTTTTGCACTGCCAAAACAAGAAACGCGCTGAATCTAGTGCGAAACGTGCTAAATTGGCAACACTGGGTGTAACATGTAATATCCGAAGAGGGAGACTGACAAAAGAGACTCTCTTCCCTTATGGATATTACATGTTACATGTTACACCTGAAGAAAGCTGTAGGGTACAACGGCCGAAACGTGTTCAGAAGATGAACCAAGATGAGGACAACAGTCTGAAAACACTTATACATAGTGTACGCATGTCGTAAAAAAAAACAGAAGATCGCCTTTCTATTTAGATTTTTAACTGAATTAACATAGGTGGTTTGGGGGTTGCCATGCTGGTGGATTGTATATAATCTGACTGAGATACTTAATGCTTAAAATGTCTACACTATACTCAGTGTACCCTTAGCCTATTAATTTCTTTAAAACCCTAACCCAAGATTTTTGACAGATTTTATTTATTTTGCGTTAGTTATTAAAAAAAAATGATTTAAAAAAAATTACTTGACCATAGCTCAAAACTCGAGACCGTTGGTCAAAAAAGGAAAAAAAGCCAAATTTGTCAAGTCGGGGCAGATAATCCTGTAAGCCATAGTTCATTTTAAGGCTAACAGGAGTTATCCCCATTTCACGCATGGAAACTAGGATTCTACCAGCATTCGCAATCCATACCTTTCTGAAAGCAAACTATAATATTTTGTTGCATGTATGAGTGTAAACAATGAAAATAACTTTCTGATCCCTTTTTCAAGGCTTCTGTTACAATCTAAAAATACCTAACTCTGACTGATTTACAAGCATTAAGTTTCTTTGCATTAACAGTCATAGAAATTGAATGTTTCTATCTTTTCAAACCCATGATCTCTGAAATAAAATCAAACCATTGAAAAATACAACAATACCTTGAATAGTGTGGTTTTGATTAGTGCATGGTTAAGGTATTGCTGTACAAATTAATGTAACTAAGTATAAGCTGGAAAAAACACATTAAATTATAATAAGACCTTGAATGTTGTGGTTTTGAACAGTACGGAAGATTTTGGAACAAATTAACTGCACTAATCAAGGTATACCTGTACCTAAGTAATCACAACAGAAAATTCACATTCTCTGTGCTAATATGTCAACAAGCTTATATAACAAAACCTGAAGAAGGTCTTTATTTATAGACATCATTATTTATGTATAGAAAACAATCATGTGAGTCAAGGAAATCTTTTTTTGGCTATTCTTCTTGTATTCTGGAGATGTGGGATGGCTGAGTGGATAATGGCATGGGGATTGGTGGGCCGGGTTCAATCTCTGACTTGGACAAGTTTTGTTCACTTTGCTTTAATGCCCTTGGGAAAGGCATGAATCCATCTCACCCTCTAGCTATGAGTAAAATAGCGCAGAGTGAAGTGAGCGACGCCACTTTGGGTGATTGTCACCTCTAAGTCTAATTCACATATCGCAGACGGGTTGAATAAGTAGTAATGTGATATGTGGATACTTTTTAATCACTGCTACCAAAGGTTTAGGTTATTCATGTGTTCACACATTTATATGTATCTATCTATGTATTTGGACTTTGCCCAGCCCTAACCGTTCATAGTAGAAACTTGAAATTTTGTACACACACTCCCCTCAATGAGTAGGGAAAATGCTTTTTTTGTTTTTTGAAAATTCCCCTCCAAAATAGGGTTTTAGTGGGGGTTTCAATTTTCAATGTAAGCTTATGCTAAATTGGTCACTAGTTGTGCCCGTTTGTTCTTTGAAAATTCAGACATTTTTTAGTGATTACAGCCCAACTTTTTAATTGATCACCCCCAACACAGCATATATGGGTGGCAATGATTCATAATTTCCCTTGGAATGCTAGTTCTATAAGTTATTGGTGGACCAGTTTGAAGAAACTTTCTCAGCTTTAATATTTGAAGAAATACAAATCAATTGAAATATTGTTATATTCATCTTCACCTTGGGATAAAACAGAAAGGTTTTGACCAAACATTTCCATCCCCTAACCCTTGTTCGTCGATGATAAATACTTTACTGTATTTACCAGTTTCTTTTCTACTCATAATTTTAGAAACTGTCAACCAAAACTGTCACCAAACCTGTCAACATAGGTTTCTTCAGTTTTCAAGTTGGTCTGGCTGGCTATGGATGTATGTATCACGCATACAGGCTGCACCAATGGAGCTAGAGGGCTGAAAATTTCAACATTTACACATTATGTTTAGAAAAAACCTTTTTATTTACCCCCCCTTCCCATAGGTTTTTATGGGGGGGGGTGTTCAGTTTGAAATGTAAGTTTATTCTAAATTGATCCTCAGTTTGTGTCCAGCAACATTCACACTTTTTTTTAGATTTTCAGCCCTCTAGCTCCATTGGTGCAGTCTGTATGTTGTATAGTGGGTTGTCCTGGACTTGGATAGAAAGGAAACTCAAAGATTTGCTTATAAAAATATCTGGACATATTTTTATTACACAACATACATCTTTGTCGGCCGGAGAGTGAAGAGTGGGAGAGAGATGATAAGGAGAACCGCCAGTCTGTCCCCAACAGGGACAGCGGTCTTGTGCCTTTCAGATCCGCTGATGTCTGTCTCTTCTTTGAGTCTCAAGATTTTTGTCTGCTACGCTGTTCGGGTCTGCTTTATAGGTTTCTCTAACGCCTACGTGGTGTCAAATCACGGTGTCAATCACCGGCCCCATCCTGTTTACAACACTGATGCAATATACCTATTTCCTGAGGTGACTGGGTTCACTTACATTTACGACCAGGTGTCTGGAAACACATATCATAACATGTACACATGACACATACATAGCCAGCCAACCAGGCAGATCACTCAAGAACGGAAGAAAACTATGTTAACAGTTTTGGTTGACAGTTTCTAATTGTAAAAGTACACTTTATCCTGGATAACATCAAGTAATCTTGCTGGAGTCTTCATTTATTTCTTTGTTACTTATTAATTCCGTTTCAAGCTTCCGAGATAGCATCTCTCAGGGCATCTGCATCTTTTATCAAGTCCCCCAAATTAATATCAGTTCACGGCCCACAAGAAAAACAACGAAAAAAGAGCAGAGCAGAAAAGTTGCAAGTGTAAAAAGTTTGCATTGGCGGATTCCTCATCTGTTACGTTTCTTCCACACCATCAACATCGACCGAGGGCGGTGCTGAGCCATCTATAAAACTTTCAATGCCTTTATGGAAAAGAAATTAATGTCTTCCTCAGTCTTATACATGTGCATGTAGTAGATTTATGTGGGTATGCATACATTTGTATACTTCGGTATATGTATTGTATATATGTATCTGGGGTTATTTACACCCACCCACACAGTGCCAAATTACCTATGTAGCAAATGTAGCATATGCTATGGGCACCGCAATTTCAAAGGCTCCGCACTAAATGCTTGCAAGCTATCAATTCTGATTCAGTGATTCTGCACTTGCTAGATTACTATAGTAACTATACTGCCTTCAACTTTTATGAATGACTGGGTGTTTAAGGTTAATGATTTTAGGAGATTATCACCTTTAATTGGAGTTATTATTGTAATACAGTAATTAATGAGAGTGTGGTATC
>VCCN01005113.1:707621-723382 GCA_006491835.1 Architeuthis dux | reverse complement strand
AGATGTACAAAGCGGCGGCCATATTTGCTGGAACAGTTAGTTCTTATGGATTGTTGAAGAAGACAGACACACGCAACGTATATGTGGATTCTCCATTCTCCATCAAGGTCTGACAAAAATTTGGTCTTGTTGCTGAGCATCCTTCTTGAGTTACAATTTTTAAAAAGTTGAGAGCTGTCATGCTCTTCTTGCTGAAAAGTTCTCGACCCGACTGAGAAGGGAATGACCTAGAAACAAATTTTAAAAAAGATCCTACAAATTGGCACTTTACAATATAAAAGAACACTCTTTCCAGCTACAGGGACAAAATAGTTCAGATTTTGGGAAGTGAGTCGGGCAGAGAACTTTTCACCCCTCCCCCGTATGCATTAAAAAAAATAACTCTACAATGAAGCTCATTAACCACACCAAACCTTTGTCAGATCATCTTCAGATATATAAGGATACATGGTAAAAATCTGAAAGTGGTGGTTAACTGCCCACATGCGCAAATGAGGACATGCGCAATTTGGAAGACATTCGAAAATCGAGCACAATTCAAACAATTATTCTGACACTCCTATAACAGTAATAAATATGGTTACTGCTTATACATGACCTAATATGTTATAAATGACACAAGAAAAACTATGAGTGCTTTATCTAGCATACTGTTTGAATGAGAAGTTTTCGTCTTCTTTTTACGTTTTGGATTTTCGCCATTATTGAGCCAAGTAGGAGGGAAAATACATAAGATACACCTGATCTGATTACATTTTTGAATTCTACAGAAAAGGTTAGCCCAAGTCACAAAGTCTCAAAGCTGTACATGCCATACCAAAGGAGATGTAAATGTCGGAGGTTGGACAGAAAGACTCGTTTGGCAAAATGCATCAAATTGAGTAAAATTTCAAAGATTTTTAATTTCAAAACTATTAGAGATACAGACCTAATATTTGGCATTTCTTCATAGGTTTCGTATAGGAACACCTGTGATTTTTTTCAGGGTAATCTGAGAGGGTGACCTGGGGAAAGTTTCTAAAAATGGTTGATCCGATATGGAATGAATCTGCTTTCTTTTTGCTATGTCTGGGATTCAGTGTAAAGCCCTACTAACTCGTTCTCTAAGTTACCTTCTCTAAAAAGCATCTTAAATAGCATCTTACCGTATTAGGATCTTTTTAGGTGTACTGCAACCATTTATATGCATAGGGAATTTGACCGTATTAACATTCCCTGAACTTCTGGATAGCACCACATGCATACACAAGGTGCTACCCAAAACTTTGGTAATTTGACATTGAAAAAACAAATACATTTCCTAACACCTAGTTTCCTCCCCGCCTCCTTCGAAGTAGTCCCCTTGGGCAGGTATACAGCGATCTCACAAAGGTTAATGATAAAAGCCTGTACTACATTCAGGGTTTGCAAGCACTGTACAGATTTCCTGAACCTCTTTGTGTGTGTATATTAGAAACTCATTGTTGTATTATGCTATTTTCTCATCTCATTTTACTTATGGTTGCCAGATATGAGGACAAAGCTCAAATATCCATAACAAAATGGTTTTCAAATTGCAAAATAGGGCCATTCATACTATATCTTTTTCTGACTTTCATGCTAATTGTAACCCTATATATGCTAATCACAACATCCTCAAACTTAAAAATCAAACGGCACTGCAAAATTGTTTATTTGTACTGGACTCATTAAATAAGGTATCCCACCTTGTCTACAAGAGTATTTTAAACGAACAAATGAAATTCATTCATTAAGTACAAAAGGCTCCAAACTGGGATGCCTCTATGTTCCATCTTGCATAACAACTAGATATGGATTAAATTCAATCACCAAAAAATACATTACTGATTGGAATAATTTTACAAGAAAACTTAAGATTGATCTACTTAGACTATCACGATTTGGACTTAAATCTAGCATCAAATCAATTTTCACTAAATCCTACATCTAAATATAAAAACAACCATATATCTATATCTAATTCTTCTTATGATTTTTTTTTCTCTTCTAATATGTTCTTCATTGACAAACTCTGCCTTGCTCTTTTGTAACCACTTTTTCCCACAATGTGACTTTGAAGAAAATTTGGACAGATATTTTCTAATTGAACAAATGAAAAACTAAGGGTAATGCTCCTAGATCAGAATACTGCACGAGCATCACCTCAACTCCCCAAATAAAATAAACACCCCCAAAAAACAAATAAATAAAGGGAGAAAGCATAACATTTGAACATTTGTCACCAAAACTATCAACATAGGTTTTTCAAGTTGGCTGGCTGGCTATGTATGTATCACACATACAAGCCGCATGAGTGGAGTCAGAGGGCTGAAAATTTCAAAATGGTATCTCGGATACTTGAAACAGAATTAATAAGTAACAAAGAAATAAATGGAGACTCCAGCAAGATTACTTGATATTACCCAGAATAAAGTGTACTTTTACAATTAGAAACTGTCAACCAAAACTATCAACACAGGTTTCATCCGTTTTTGAGTGATTTGCCTGGCTGGCTATGTATGTATGTATGTGTCACACGTACAAGCCGCACCAGTGGATAGAGGTCTGAAAATTTCAACATTTACTCCTTATTATGTCTAGAAAAGTTTTTTAAAATTTCCTGCCTAAATAGGTTTTTAGTGGTGGGTTCAATTTGCAATATAAGTCTATGCTAAAATTATCACTAATTTGTGTCCGCTTGTTTTTTGAAAATTCAGAATTTTTTAGTGATCACTGCCCAACAAAATGCGAAAGAAGTAACTTATTTATTGATCACCCCAAATACAGCAAGCTGCCAAAAGATGTTGGTCACATGACGGTTTCTATTGAGTGACTAACCAGACCTGTATATATATATTTAGAAAATACATACACAACAAAAACACAGCTATATTGGAAACATATGAACACAGATGGATGTCGCGCTTACAGACCCTGGCACTGAAAGAACTAAACAGTAAATAAAACCACCCGAACAACATTTAAAACACCTGGGCAAAAACTCATCACTTCAATTTGAATAATAACTGAATTACCAATAACTCCACACAACCCATTTATACATACAGGATGTCTTTTCATATATAGACTCGATTACAATGTGTTTGAAAAATAGCTAAAATAATGGATATTCCATCACCTTTCAAAAGAAATGTGGTAGACATCAAAAATACTGTTCACTACTGTATATATATTTATATATATATAAATAATGTGTGTGTATGTGTGTTTTGGTATTGAACTGCTGGTCATGACTTTTATCCTTACAAGACTATCTGTTACTCATCTGACATCATTTGCTAAAAACAAACCAATTGAAATGTCAAATTTTGGACAGATTCCCTAAAATAGACGAATAGTCAGTGTCAATTATAGAATCTCCCAGACAGTCTAGAAATACAATTTGAAGGAAAGATTCTAATGGTTTCTGAGATTTTAGTGTTAGAGACAGAAAATGAATTATATAATACTAGCTGGGGTACCAGGCATTGCCCAGGAAAAAAAGTTCAAATATATCTACACAAGAAAGCAAATGATATTTTATAGAGATTTGATAAAATTAACTCAGGTAAATTTGGTTATATGTATCTATGTATCCGGACTTCGCCAGCCCTAACTGTTCATAGTAGAAAACTTGAAATTTTGCACACACACTCCCCTCAATGAGTAGGGAAAATGATTTTTTTGTTTTTTGAAAATTCCCCCGATAAATATGTTTTTAGTGGGGAGTTTCAATTTACAATGTAAGTTTATGCCAAATTGAAGCCTTAGTTTGTGTCCAGCAGAATTTTCTCTTGTTTTTTTTTTTTAAATTTGGACAATTGAGTGATCACTGCCTACCAAAACTGTTTTTCAAGGTAAAAAGAAGCATATATAGGTGGCGGTGATTCATAATTTCCTTTTATATATTTTTAGTTTAAAGGATAAAAATCCTCAATTTCTCAAACTCTGATACTTTTTAAAATTATTTCCAACACCATCAAAACATTTCTAAGCTTTGCTGTGTTCATCTGATACTTTTTTTGGTTACCTTTCAATAATAGAATACAATTACTTTATTGGTAAAGAGAAAAACATTTTGTTTAGTAGAACAATATAAATCACCCTATCTACCTGATTGGGGGTGGGGGGTCCTGTGGCTTGTCTGATCCTGTTTGTTGACTACAAATCATTTGTTTTCTTTGAAGACTTTTTCAACTTTAATCTTGACAACAATTGTCTGTTACCAACACGTAGCAAATTAATAGTTATGACTTGATCCTTTGAATAATATTCAAATCAATGAAGTGCAAACCATTCTTCTTATTTATTTCCTCATTCCCGAATGACCCTGGTCGGCCTACAAAATGTTATTGAGTTTCAGCAATTTTATCTTTATTCATTTTCTATCAGATCAAACATTGTTAACCATTATCATTAATTTTTAACTTGTAATTGCGACCGAGCTATAGGTGTCGCTCTTATCAAATGTATTGATTACAAAACTGCTCCATGTCTCGGAAACTATTAAAGATAGAAGCATGCGGTTTTCACGATTCGATAACATGTGTTTTGATGATTCATTTAGATTTTTTAAAACGACCTGAACCAGTGTGTTTGTCATGGTTTTTGAAGCTTATTAACTCAGAAACTAATGTAGAAACCTGGGGTTTTCACCGATCGATAGCCCATTATTTTAAGATTTGTTACATATGCTGCAAGTGCAGTGTTTTTTAGTAGTCGTGGAATTAGGGTAATTTTTCTAAAGCAAGTCATTTTTGGTAATCCTTGCTTATACGGATGTAAAATATGGTAGCTAAACACGGCGTACAGACAATGTTATTTTACATCCGTATAAGCAAGGATTACCTCATTTTGAGTGGATCTAGGAAATGGATAAAGATTTTCTCAATGTTTTCACTAAATGATAGAATATCAAAAAATAAATAAAAACAAATTTTTTCTCTTTTAGTGAGGATATGATTATCTGTTTATTTTTCATCTTAATTTTCTAGTTGCTTTTTATTGTAACTTACTCAAGCTGTTAATCAAGGGATGTGAGTTCAAGTCTCACTGAGAGCTTATTCTTTATTTCTGATCCACACTGTTTACCCACTTCCATAGATTGACAGCCTGGAGTAAGTTACAATAAAAAGCTTGTTGTAAGACCATCTTTCTCTTACCTCATTTCTTAATTCATTTGATTATTTATCCCTCCATTAATAAGGTCGCAATTTCAAACATAAGATTGATGCTCTTACAGGTTTTAACCTTTTCAGTCCTGATTTTGTAAATTTTAATTTTTTGTATTGTATATGCCGGCTTGTAAGTCGACCCCAAAACTAAGGTGTTAATTAAAGTTTAGTCCGATTTCGCCGGATAAGTCAACACTCCAACATAAGGCAGCATTGTGTCCATCAGAGTGTCAAATTCATAGGGTCTAAAGTTTAGACCCTATGGATCATACTAGTCTGTTTAGACTCTAAACAGACTAATATGATCCAAATTCTTTATGCTTAAAAAGTCGACTTATACGCCAGCATATATGGTAATTAAATTTGCATTTATATATAGAGAAATAGTTGTAAATTTTAATAAGTAATAAAACTATTATTAATAACAACTACGAGTAGTTTGTTATAACCATTTATGTCCTGATTTTTAAAATTTATTGTAATTATATTCTTTTATTTATATTTGAAGGTCATATAAAGACAACTAACATTGAATGATAAAGAATCGTTTAGGTAAACACTAATTTGACTTACAAGTACTGCCAGGACACACAGGTCACAAATTAATCAACAAAACATTTGGTACTTAAAAGTACTGTTAGTACATGAAGGGTTAAAATAGGGGTATGGTTTGTTGAACATAGAACAGTCAAGGATAATACTTTCTCCTCTCCCTGCTTTCATTTAACTTGTGTATAAGTCATCTTCATATTTTGCCGCACCACTGTAGTATCCATAGGAGAGCTGTACCATTTGCTTGTTTCAGGTGTTCATCAGAGCATGTGGGCCCCAGTGAGCAGCCACGGAGGATGAGGTCGATGGTCTGGGGGTGCCTCACTGCAGGGACACTTGGCACTGTGGCGCATATTGAAGCAATTGGTCTCCAAATAGGATTAACAGGGGCACCAGGGTGAGGGTTGGCACGTGCACCCGGGTATAAGTCTTCACCTGATTTCTCTTTTCATCGATAGCAGGCTCTCAGTAGTAATCCTGTATGTATATATATATATATATATATTATGAATGAATGAATGAATGAATGGCTTGGCTTCACGAACGAATATTTTCAGGGAGTGTTTTCCACAGCATTAGGACCATAGATGGCGGGGCCTATGGCTCCAGGAAAAAATAAATAAAAATGAACTATACATGATTTTCTCGGTGTGACTTTTGTATATCAAGAGAATCAGTTTTCTTAATCTTTTTCTCTGCTGTTGCGCACACTGGTTCTCATACAATCACGGAGGTTAAGCAAAGTCAAGTCTGATTAGTACTTAGATGGTGACCATCAGGGAATACCGGGTGTCATAAGGATCATGTAGAGAGCCTTCTATGGTGATTCCATTAATCCTCCTTAGGAGGAGACTGATCTCTACACTACGCTCAATAATGCAAACCAAAGGGGACCCTCTGACTCACCTGGCTGTGAGCGACAAGAAATGAAAACTCCTTTTCTCTCTTCTTTCTTCCCCTTGTCTCTCAGACAATAGAGGAAACGACTAATGACCAAAAGATGAGAGGGTTAATGACGTCTCTCATCACAAACTGAGAAAGAAAATTGTGATTTCAAATCAGTGCGAAAGTCCCATCTCCAGTGGTCAGTTTAACATTTGTAAAATGTATTATCTTAGATCTTAGATCTGATTGATCCTTCACCATGCGGAGGTGGGGTGGATTCCATTCCTGGTTTTGAATTCAGAGTTTTCTTTCTCTTAGACTGATTGCCAACCAAGGCTAGAGAGCCCAGTCTACCCTGTCATTTTACCCTTAGTTGGAGGAGAAAAGATGGATTCATGCCTTTCCCGAGGGAATTAGGGCAAAGTGAACCTAGTGAGGATTTAGCTCACTTGCAAACTGGTCTGTAATAGGCACTTGTTATCCATTGCATTATGTGAGGCAACCAAGGTATTTACTTAGCTTGTCTAAGTCTGGCACAAGGCCACAATAGTGCGACACTCAGTGTGGATTGAACTCATTAGCAACGGTCTGCAAGACTGACTTGCTAAACCTTGTGCCTCAATGTCTGATATTATATGGTCTCCTGCCTTCCTTTCTTTGTTGTCTGGTCCAGCCAATCACAGATTTTCTACTCAACATTTTTGACCTCTGCTAACAAAGTTAGAGAGGTATATGTATTTGGTCTGTGTCTTTCCGTCTGTCTCTCTTTGCGTCTGTCTGTCTTTCCGTCTGTCTACTAGGGTGGCCAGCACCAAACTTCCAAAAAGGAGGACCCCTTAGAGTCCACAAAAGGTATTACAGAGCCATTTCCCAAAAGGAGGATATTGCAGACTGAAATGAAGGACTTGCGCAGATTGACTCTCTTGGATATGTTGTTAATGATGAGTTGTAAATATATAAATCTTTGTATAAAATATACAAAATACTTAGAAGAATTGTTGATTTGATGAAAATATCTCTTTAATATATGAATGCGATTTTGTAGTAATTTTTGTAAAATTAAAAAAAAAAATAAAAAATGTTTTCCGAACGAAATTGACCTTTGGCAGACTGACTGACCCACTCCCACTTGTTGGCAATGTAACTTTACACTGCGGCTCAGCAGTGTTGACTACGGCAACACATTAACAGTTAACAACCGTTAACATATTTTTATTATATGTAGTTGCCATTGGCTCTCACTTCCAACTGTTTTATGGCTTTCACTTCCCCCTGTTCTAAGTATATCTGAGGTAATTTGAATAAGTTTTTCAGACTAACCCCAAAAAGGAGGACAAATTAACGTGACCTCATGAAGGACAGGGTGCTTAAAAGCTGGACTGTCCGGTGTAAAGTCGGACGTCTGGCCACCCTACTTTGTCCACACAATATCTCCAAAAGTTCTCAAAGGATTTCAATGAAATTTTGTGGAAGGGTGGGCAAATGGGCTACAACAGAAAAAGTGATTAAATCTTTGGGTGGATCCATGCACAGTTACCTCCCCTACATCGTAGCTTTATGTCCAGAACACGCAATATCTCTCTCTGTCCACATGATATCTCCAAAAGTTCACAATGAAATTTTGTGGAAGGGTGGGCCACCGGCTAAGCAAGAAGTGGTCAAATTTTGGTGCGGATCCAGCAATCTGTTTTCATCCAGTGTTTAGTCAGCGTACAGCATACAGCAGTGGTTTGCGCTCTCTGAGTGTTTCCTAGTCATATGGTTGGATCGGTTGGTAGGTGGGGGCAGGTGTCTACTGGCCTGACAGGTGGGGGAAGTCTTGTGTTATTGTAAATCACTTATGTCGCAAGTATTGTAATTGATTGCCGAACTGATTGCTTCATCATTGATTTGTGTAACCAGAGTCGAGAGAATAAACACCATTTATTCTGATCTTCTTAAGGGAATGATTAAAATGTCAGCCGTGTATCTTTATCATTTCCTCTTAGGCCTGGCACAGGGCCAGCAAAGATCAGACATTAAATGGCCTTTGGAACAGAATGCAGAGTCATCTGGAGTGAATAGCCTGGACAGAAGTGATCACTGAAGTTAAGCAATGTTGAGCCTGGTCAGTACCTAGATGGGTGACCGTCTGGGAATACCAGGTGCCGTAAGCAGCTGGGGATAGCTACGTACATATGGGTGGTATATGGTGTTACGGCCAAATCGCGTTGGATGCACCGGTCCTTGTACGATCACTGAAGTTAAACAACATCGAGCCTGGTCAGTACCTAGATGGGTGACTGTCTAAGAACACCAAGTGCCGTAAGCAGCTGGGGATCATGTACAGAGCCTCAAGTGGTGATCCCGTTAATCCTCCTAAGGAGGAGACCGATCTCTATACTATGCTCAATAAAGCAAGCCAAAGGCCCCTCTGTACCCTCTGACTGGCCTTGCTGCAAACCACAAGAAATGAATGGGTCATCTGGTAGTGTTTATTTCTTAAATTCCTAACCTTCATCTACTTTATTTATGGTAATGTTATTTAAGGATGGCATTTGTACTAGATTTTTTAAAAAACTTTTGAATTTCTGAGCTTTCTCATTAACAAAAATAGAATACACACACACACACTCATCCTAATAAATGGAGATTCTGATTGAAAGTTTTTTGAAAATAGTAGGAAATCAAAATAATAATATTAATAATAGCAACGGCAGCATTTAATTTAAATTTAAACAAATTTCTTAACTGTATAAATACAGAGTACAGGTATACCTCGAGTGCGGTTAATTCGTTCCAAACTTTTCCGTAATGTTCAAAACTGCACTGTTCAAGATCTTATTATAAATGTGTTTTTCTTCAGCTTATACTTAGTTACATTAATTTGTACACCTCAACCGTAGTACATCAAAACCTGCACTAATCAAAACAGCACTATTCAAGGTCTTCTAATTTAATGTGTTTTCAGCTTATACTTAATTACATTATTTTGTACAGCAATACCTTAACTGTACTACATCAAGACCTGCACTAATCCAAACCGCATCATTCAAGGTATTGTGTTGTATTAACACTATATTGAAAAAATACCTTTTACAACATTTCTTTCCATTTGTGATGTTGATTTTCTATGAGCAAAAAGAAGAGAAAAAAAGGCAAGTTATGTAATTGAGAGAAAAGGGATGATATGTAAATCAAAATGATGTGAAGAAATAGAGATTGGTGTGAGGAAATAAAACAGGGTGTTTTTGTGTGAAAAGAGTGTATAAAAAAAGTTTACAACTATACAAGATTGTGTGTGTACGTGTGTGTGTGTGTGTGTGTGTGTGTGTGTACGTATGATTTTTCTATCATTCCACTGGCAGCTTGTCAAGGCTCGTAAACAGAACAGCTGCACTTGTAATTCTTTTTAATCTCACTCTCAGATCTGACAGCTGAATGGAGCCGAAGACAACTTGGCAGCATAAGCAGACATACACCCACAATATTATATATATATACACAAAAAAGATTCTCTTTGAATATATGTTCATTTATTTTTTCAAGGATTTGTGAAGATTCGCTTCACAAATCCTGGAAATAATAAATGAACATACCTTCATATAGATCATACCTTTACTTACCTTGTACATCCGTGGCCGGGATTCAAAGTATAAAGTCTAGTTCCAGAGGGTGGTCCCTCCCAGACTGCTCCTTTTGCAATTAAAGGAGTAGGGTCAGGGTCAATCCCTGATGTCTGGGGCATCCCAAAGGTAAATGCCGAGATTGAAAGTCAGTAAAATATGTTAACATTTTGTGAGAGTTTTTTGTTACTGTATATGCCGGTGTATTAGACAGGCATTTAATTAAAAAAAAGAATTTTTCACTGCGTCCAATGCGCTGATATTATGACTAGGTAAGTGGTTCCCAACCTTTTCGAGTCATTACCCACTTTTGTCAATAAGATTACTATTATTTCCTCTCTTCCATTTATTAAGTTGCAACAAAGAATAATTTCGAATAATAACTTTATTTTGCGTATAATTAGACAGCTTCATACTGAGAATTAGTTTAATTTTATAATTGTACAGCTGCTGCTGTGTATTTGTTACTCAAAGAAAGAAAGCGAAAATAATAAGAACATCATTTAAAATTCCAATTTATTACAAAAATAATAAGAATTCTGCTATTGTAACTGATATACACATCAATGTTCTTCGATTTGTGGGTCTATTAGTGAGAGAGCACATCTTAAATTATTCTCAACTTGGAGTTTATTTCAAGCCTTCGACTTGATAAATAGAAGTGCAGAAAACCCTATTTCTAGACTGGACTTTTATTTTTACCTAATAGCCTTATTTCCCCCTTGGACTACCCAAATCCCCCTCTGGGGGGAATTCCCCCCTGGTTGGGAACCACTGGACATGGGGGCCATTTATTGGAGCTTGATGCAGACAGTTATGGGCTTTGATGAGTTGCAGTGTGTGGTAGTCCTCCAAATACCTTGTAAAACACTTGTCTTATAGACTGGCATAACTAGTATATATTGTGTCATGTTTCAGCATTTTCAAAATGATATATTCTGGGAGACTAAAGATATCATTTTGGCCCAATGTTCAAAAAGAGTTAATGATGATGTTTTGTAGCCCAACTTGCTCTTATTTGCTGTAATAATTCTATTGTCTAAGCTCTTTACTGACCCTCAGAAGAGGACTGAAGATGAATTGATCAGAACTTCATGAAAGTTATTTCTGTCAAGAAGACCAAGACAAAACTGATAATCACTTATAAAAAGCTTCATAGTAAACAGCACCTCACTAACTCATCTGATTAAAATACCCACTTTATGATGTACAAGACATAATGAATATACGAGAGTCTGCTGTACAGATATTTGATCTAAAATAATACTGTTGCTGTATAATGAAGATTAGAACAGGTCTAGTTAGTCACTCAATAGAAACCATCACGTTACCAACATCTTTTGGCATCATGCCGTGTTGGGGGTGATCAATTAAAACACTGGAAAAAGAAGTGATCAATGAATAAGTTACTTCTCTTGCCTTTTGTTGGATCACTAAACAGTCCAAATTTTTCACAAAAAAAAGCATGAATGCTACTGGACACAAACTAAGGGACCAATTTAGCATAAACTTACATTGCAAACTGCCCCCCCCCCCACACTAAAATCCTTTTTTGGGTGAGAACAAAAAAACCTTTTTTAGACATAATAATAAGTAAATGTTTTAATTTTCAGCACTCTAGCTCCATTGATGTAGCCTGTACATGTGACATGTACACAGATAGCTAGATAGATAGCCAGTCAGCCAGAATCACTTAAAAATTGAAGAAACCTATGTTGACAGTTTTGGTTGACGGTTTCTAATCAGATGATTTTTTCCATCTGGCAAAGTTAGGTAACTCTGCTTGTAAGTAACATGTTCATTATTTTTATTTGAAAATAATTAAACAGAAATGTCGGAAACGTTTTAAATTAACTGCATAAAAAATTAAGGTGTTTGAAATCAAGCCTAAGGCTTAATTAAAAGGGATTAAATCTAATTCCTTAAATCAATTTAACTCTGAAACCATATATTAGGAAGTAGTTTTTAAGTCCCTTGAACGCATTCTTTCTGAAAGATTTGTCAATCTTCAGCGTAAGATCACCAGCAGCTAAGTAAATAATCCTGGTTTGAATTTACTTTCTCCTTGTATGGCTTCTAATTCAAGATTTGTTTTTCCAAAATGGCCTAACATTTGTTAATTCTAAACTTCCAGGATGATATCATTTTCTTGACATTTATTACAATTTGTTTTCATTCAATTAAAGGCCAAGTGTTGTATACCCTTTTACACGTTCTGCCGCCATGGGTCGTCTCGTCGTTGGTTGCTCACTTGCGGGAGGAAATACCGAACTTGGATAGGAAGAAAAGACTTGGTCTTATGCCTTCCCAGCTCTAGGCGGTCTGCCATGGGTCTCTGCTTGGGTCCTGAGTTTTCTCTGTCTCTTCTGCTTCCTCTTCGGCTCTGAGCTTTATAGGGTTTCGAACGCCCACGCTGGTGTCATTTCCGGTTTCCACATTCTGTTTCCTAAGGTGACCGGGTCACTTCCACTTCCGCACAGGTGTTTGGCCTGGAAATGACATTCTCGTGGTAGTATATCATAACATAAGAATTCTTTTTACCCAAAAGTGATCCAGACCGATCACTGTGGCCAAGTGGGTAGAGTGCTTGCCTTTGGTTTGGTAGATTGTGGGTTCAATCCATTGCCGAGTCATACCAAAGACTTTAACCCATAAGAACCCACTGTGACACTGGTGTCACATACAATTTAATTGATCTGCACAGTCTCTTATATAATATTATATTTTATCCTTGATTTTAACTCATGAAGTGTACTAAGTGATATCTAATGAACATCCTAGTGCAGTCACGTGACTGTGTGTCAATTTGCCTACCCAGAATCCCACATAATGTTCCTTCAAGTAGAAATGAGTCTGAGTTCTTACGGGTTAAAAATGATGCTCAATGCCTCTCTGCTAAGCACTTAGCACAAGGACTAGGATTGAGGAACCTCTCCCTGAGGCTAAGGGTTTACGGCGCAAAATCATGTTGGATATACCGGATCTTGTAAGATCACCAAAGTTAAGCAACGTCAAGTCTGGACAGTACCTAGATGGGTGGCAACATGCATACATACATACATACATACATACATAGGTAATAACAAATACTCTGTAGCTGTCTCTAGAAACTGAACTATAAACTTTCTGTTTTTTTTTTCTTTAAGCCATTACCCTAACCATTAACCAAACACCTGGGAACTGAAAATAACACGATTATTTATTTTGCTTAAAAAAACTTTTGAGATAGTAGGAGGAGGTGGCGGTGGTGATTGTTGTTATAGGCTACGAATAAACAATTTGGCTCTGAGGGATTTTGCAAACTGATTACTACAAAGACAGAAATAGCAGGGTACTGTAAATAAACAACAACACAGAAGGGACCATCTAACCCTAACCCCAAACCCCCTTTTTCGCCACCTTCTCCCTACAACATCTCCCCCACTTCAATTGATTAATGCAGTGATTTATTTAATCAGGTTTTGACAACTTTAGTAGGGTCCAACAAACACTACAAATAGAAATGTGTCCGTCTGCAGATACAGAAATATTTGTGGACTATTTGGGGAGGCCAGATATTTTCCCTTTTTTTTTATGCAAAGGATTGTCCAAATGAGTTTTTAGTTCTTGTTATGTTAATTACGGTATTGCCATTTTAGCACCCCACCCCCTCCATTTGGTTCAAGTCAACTCTTAAATTCATTTAAGAAAATTTTAATGTTTATATCAAGATAAATAACTACCGGTCAAGGTTACCTCCCTTGCACATTTATTTTTTATTCTGTCATAATGATTTTAACAAATTTAGTCTCCACCACAGAAGAGTTCCACTGTCAATTAGGAGTGGTATCAAGCTCTCTATGAATTTAAGAGTCAATGGACATTATATCATACCTGACCTGTGCAGATAGCTTGGAGTGAAAATGACTATAAAATGAATTAGTAGTGAAGTCTGGAATTGGTTGACTGATCAATTGAATTACTCTGGTCTTTTATTCTTAACATTTAACATAACATTTATTTTAGTATGGAAAAAAGTATACAATTTGTATATCCAAGCACACATCATAACAATCATATTTACACACTATCTAGGGCCTTAAACCTTTTAGGGTGAAAAAACGTATACAATTTGTATATCCAAGCACACATTATAACAATCATATTTACACACTATCTAGGGCCTTAAACCTTTTATTGTGAAAAAAAGTATACAATTTGTATATACAAGCACACATCATAACAATCATATTTACACACTATCTAGGGCCTTAAACATTTGCGGTGGTGTAATAAGCATCATAATTCTTTTTAAAATCATTTACATTTGTTGATAGCACTACATATTCCGATAATCTATTCTATAGTCCCAACACTCTATTGCAAAAAAAGAATTTTCTGATATTCAATCTACTTCTACCATATATGGGTGGCCTCTCAGTCCCTTGTACTCCCTTCTAGTAAAAAATATGTCAGAGTTTACTACTTCTAAACCATGTATAATCTTAATCATTTCTATTAAGTCTCCCTGATCTCTCCTATTTTCTAACGATGTTAATCCTTTTAGCCTATCCTCATAACTCATACTTTTTAATTCCAGTACTAACTTAGTTGCTCATCTCTGGACTTTTTCTAAAATATTTTTATCTCTCTCTAAGTACAGTGACCAGGCCTGTGCACAGTACTCTAGGTGCGGACAGACATAAGGCTTATATAGTATAAGGAACGAGCCTGTGTCTATATATGAAAAAGTATAAGAATGAGATGATCCTCAAAAATTCTGCCATTATGAACACACCCTAAAGAGGGATTATTGAGTGAATCCTGGGAAAAATTGCATTCAATACAACAAAAGTCAATGGTCAAACATAGCTGCCAAATATCAAGCCTGCTTAATGAATGGCTACCAATGTTGTGATCAGGGGTGCAGTGCTGCAGGAGCTCACCAGATCACTGCTCCGGCACCTCTGTTAAAAAAAAAGAGGTAAAATACATGAACGAGACAGAACGCATTTGCAAACTTCCCTAATGGTCGCTGTTCTCCCCCGTTAACATTTGTTACTTCCAAAATATGACAATAAACTATGAAAATGAAAAATATTGAAAAATATTTTCAATTTCAGTGTTATAGACGTTGTAAAATAATAAAATTCTAAAACTGCAAAATTTTATAAAAAACCTTAAAATTTTAAAATTAACATTTTTATGAACGTATTTCTGCCTTGTGTATTGATGTATGCCTTCTGATGTACATGTTACGGCTGTTTAGGCCATTTTCAACATTCCAACCCTGGTATATTGGTGTATGTCTTCTGATGTATAAAATATGATATTTTTATTTGTATAAATATGATAATAATTTATGTAAAGATTCAAGCTTCTTTAAGCGTTTTGTCAGCTCTTGCACCAAAAATGTTAGCACAGCACCTCTGGTTGTAACCTTCCGATGATCTGTCTGATATTTGTAAAACCTATGAATCTCTGTTTTTATAAATATCTGCCTACCTTTGGTTTGCTTTTGTCCAACTCCAGTATAAAGTCTGGAGTTGACTTTGTTTTCCTACCG
>VCCN01005113.1:609178-624887 GCA_006491835.1 Architeuthis dux | reverse complement strand
AAATAAATCTTTCACAAAGAAGACCAATTACCCAGTGCCAGGTGAGATCCACATTTTCCTAAATGTTATCGGGGATTAAAGGAATTCACTGATAACCAAACCATATCTGGCTGCCACACTGTCCCCCCTCCCTCCTCTTGCAGATATTGATGTCCTTTTCCTATCTAAAAGACTAGAATTAATCCATGGTAATCTTTGAGGAGTTGATATCGCAGACAATATGGCTGTCCTCCCCATGAGACACTGTTGATAATGTTTCCACTTGTCTCTTAGTGACCAGCCCACAATGGCCAAAAGAAGTATTAGGTATAATCTTATTATAATTCACCAAATGTCAGTCCATCCATCTGTCCGTATGTGACAGGCTACCGCAGAAACCATACAACATAATGCCATGAAATTTTCTGTGTTTACCAATGTGACCTCTAGGAAGGTTTTTAGGAAGTTAGTTTTTGAAAATCAGCCCCCAAAATTGTTTTCTTTTGGTGGTGGTGGTGGGGGGGGGGCGATTTACAATATAAATTCATGCTAAAAAGGACGCATTTTTTGTGCCCACCTTTTCAGCTGAATCCACCGGGTGCTGATGAAAGACTGCTTAATCGCAGAGTGAGTGGGGATTTTGTATCGTTCATAGAGAGGGTATTCAGTCTAGTAAATTATATAATTTGCTGATTCCTTGTTCCATTGTGTTTTGACATGGAATTTGAATTTTTTTTTTTCAACTAAAAGTAATACTAGCACTCAAATATTGCGATTAAAATAAAAATTAGCATTTATAGCTCAGGAAAAACTCTGATATAAAAGGTGTTCTGAATTTATAGATACATATAAATGTGTGAACACATGAATAACCTAAACTTTTGGTAGCAGTGATTAATTAAGATGAAGGTAAAAACTAGTCAGAATTAATAATTCAAATATTCATATTTTATGTCCTGAATTAGTTAAGAGTGCATGTGTATTCCACTTTTGGAAATTAAATATTAAACCAGGCAATTGTCGGATCATCTTGCTTGAAAAATGTAGTTTTTATTGTTATAATGATAATACAGCTGGCTGCTATGAAATCTACTGGATATATTGTTTAGAAACCAATCTTGTAGGTACAAGTCTTAAGAAATTGTAAGTGAATACTATTTGATCAGAATGGTGTTTGTACTCAAAAACATAACTGCAGTACAGAACAATCTGTGCTAAACTATTAGCATGCACTTTTCTATCAAAACGTTCTTCTGATAGGAGAGAGAGAGAAAAATCTATAATGTAAAATATAAATAAAAAAACTACCTAATGTGTATGTTGCATTGGTATCGAATCAATAAGAATCGATAGGAAAAGCACCAAGAATGCTGACTGCTTTGTCTGTATAGAACACTCAGAAATAGAACATATTCTGTGTGAGTGACCTGTAGTGATTGGTACTACATACCTATAAAGCAATTGATCTGCTGAATGATCATTCGGAACGCATGCGTGAAGTTATTGATTTTAGTGAGACTAACTGAATATACCCGCCCTCCGGGCAGTTATCTCCAGCTATATGGAGCCTATGGATGTAAATATTATTAATATAAAATTAATAATAATAGACCAATTTGAATTGTAGTCCGATGTTGGCTACCCAGTACAGAAATTCTTAAATTCATTCTAGAAAATTTAAAAAGTAATTCAAGGGGAGTAACTTTTGATTATTTTTTGTAATTTAAAAGTTTTTCTCTTTAATTCAATTCACAAAAGAGTTCCATTTTTAAAAACCCTATTCATACTAAAGAATTCAAATGAGGTTATTATTATCATATTTTAATGTTTATTTTGTTTTTTTTTCATCCTGTAGAGCCGGGTCCAAAGTATGGGCCTGGGGCGCTATAGGGGAGTCTTCATTTAATCGACAGCTTTTTGCGTAGCATGTGGGTTGTTCCGAGTAGGGAGATATTTTGGACTACATGAGTATTAATGTTACCTGGGATACGGTTGATGAACTTTTCCGTTTCCTTCTTCATGAGTCCTAGAGCTCCGATGACCACCAGTGTTATGATGGTTTTCAGGTCCCACATCCTGTTGATCTCGATTTCCAGGTCTTTGCACTATGGACATTTTCTCAGTCACTTTCCTGGAAGTGTTTCTGTCAGATGGTATTGCTGCTGCTGCTGTTGTTGTTGTTTCTTCTTCTTCATCTACTAAAAATAAAAATAAAAATGAACTTCAGTTATTTATTAATTTTATCATAGAGCAATATGTGATGAATGCAGTTTTAAAATGTAATATTTTTAGATTATATGAACAAAACAAAATTGAACCCGTATTAAAATAAATGCAGTGAATGTAAAAAAAAATAAATTGAATAACTGATCTGGTTAGTCACACAATAGAAACTGTCACATGAACAACGTCTTTTGTCAGCATGCCGTGTTGGGGGTGATCAATGAATAAGTTACTTCTCTTGCCTTTTGTTGCATCACTAAAAAGTCTGAATTTTCACAAAAATCAAACATGAACGCTGCTGGACACTAAGGGACCAATTTAGCATAAACTTACATTGTAAATTGAAACCCTCCTAAAAACTCGTTTTGGGGGGAATTTTGAAAAAATAATTTTTTTTTCTTTTCTTTTCTAGACATAATAAGGAGTAAATGTTTAAATTTTCATCTCTATAGCTCCATTGGTGCAGCCTGTACACATGACACATAAAAACTGAAGAAACCTATGTTGACACTTTTGGTTGACGGTTTCTAATATTCAGTCTGATTGACCTGCATTGAACTGTCCTCATACCTAAGCAATTGATCTGCTGCACGATGATTGAGAACGCATGTGCGTGAAATTATTGATTTTAATGAGATTGAGAATTGGCTTTGAAGAACCTGCTCTTAGCTACTTGTTGATTACCAACAGCATGTCTGAAATCATTCATTCTCCCAGGGGTGAGGGGGGGGGATTTATGTAACACACATTTCCATACTTACTCGTACATCTATCATTCTGCAAATTAATGCCTGTTGGAAATCTATGAATATGTATACTCTTTTTTTAGCCATTTATCACAAGTGCTCTTTTCATCTTAGGCGATAAGTTACATTTATACTTACGTTATTATGTAAAGGAAAATCTAAAGAGAAAGGTATTACTCATAAACTAGACAAACCACATATTTAACTCTTAAATTCATTCTAGAAAATTCAAAAAGTAATTCAAGGGGAGTAATTTCTGATTAAAGTTACTCCCCTTGCACTTTTTGGTAATTAAAAATTTTTTTCTTTAATTCAATTCACAAAAGAGTTCTATTTTAAAAAAAAATCTTGTTCATTGAAGAGTTCCACAGCGGTTAGAAGTGGTCTATGAATCTAAGAGTTAAAAAAAAATGGTTTAACCGTAATGCGATGTAGATTTTTATAACATAAGGACAAGGCAGATTTTAAAGGTCAAAGATTATTTAGGAGAAAGTTATTTGCCTTGGTTAAAAGCCTGTGTTATAAACATTGAGGTATTGGTAATAAACTGTGACGAAGAAAGATTTACGATACCTCAAAGTAAACGTCCTCATGTATATGCATGCAGTAAATGCTGCCATTTGTAATGTAAATGAAACGCATGCGTGCACGGGGAGCGGTTTTTATCAGAATGGCAGTGAGTGAGGTGCCCATATGTTATGCCAGCTTAATTTGAATACGCAAAAAGTCACCAGCTACTTAAGAGTGCAGGAGAGAGGCAAGGGCAGAATGTGGCGGATCGTGATTCGTACCAGTTTTGTAAACATGGATGCCAGTGAATTGTTCGCAGAGAGATTGTCGGAATGTAACAGTGTTAGCCAGTGTTCCTGACTGGTTTCAGTGCATTTGGTTTTGCACTATTTCTGTGAACTTCTGCACATGAGCTGTGTCGTGTGTCCTGACTCCTTTAGTGCATTTGGTTTGTTGCTATCTGCGTGAACTCCTGCATACGAGCTGTGTCGTGTGTTTTGACTTTGTTTTCAGGCAACGGTAGAAAAACAAAGTCAACTCCAGGTTTGGACTGGAGTTTGACAATTATTTATTTCCTCAACATTTTAATGGTGTTTTTATTATGCTACTAACAACTAACAACTATTGATGATAATAACAAAGTAAAGAAACAACATTTCGATTTTGGGACCTGTTAACATTTCCTCGGGACGGTTTACATTTCCATTGGGATGGTTAAAATTGTTTTCTGGGGCGGTGGTGAAAAAAATTAGTCTAGATGCATCATTGCGAGTTTACATTTAGCCAAACAGATTTTAGAAAATCTTCCCCAAAATATGTTTACTGATAAAGAGATTACTTGCAATAGTTAGTCAATTCAAGTTAGTCCATGCCTCTGTCTGTAAGCTGTTGGAATAGACATTCTGTTTGATAGCAATGAAAAGCCTGCAAAAGAATTCTATTCTTAAAAGAGCAAGCAATAACTTTATCAATTAATAATAACTATAGTAGTTTTGATTCTGTTACAAAATGAGGCAAATCCATTGGCACTTGTGAGATTGTTAAAACTCCACAGGGAATTAATTACGTTCCTGGTCACATCAAGGACACCCATTTGACTGGGTGGCTATGAATATTTTATTCAAGTATTTTGAGTATTTAAGACTTCCTACCAACTGACATTCTGAGTACCACCTACATAGAACATTCCCTTTGTTTCAATGTCGTCCTTATGTTAAAGACCCTGATTGCAAAAGAACTTTTCATCCTCATCTTGCATAATTAACATTGCTAAATATATTTTTGGCAAATTGAGATTTTTCCTTTATTATTGTATGTGGTTTATTTGGCCTAATTTCCTGGTCTTTGTTGTTTTTTTCACAACGTTTTGGCCGTGTACCCTCCAGCCATCCTCAGGTGTTATGTTCTGGAATGTCGATATCTAGTTCTTTGGGAGCATGTGCATCCCCTTTTATACATGTCACGTCCGGTTTCTGTGTTTCTGTGTTCTTCTACAAGACTGAAAATTTTAGTAAGAGGTTCTGAAAGTCAAAACATTTTGTTGGTGCTACTTATTAATATTTTAATGACTGATTCACTTCTTATCTTAAAACAAATATGGGAAAAGGAAGATATCAATTAATAGTCATTGGATGGATACTAACCACATCTAAGTTAGTAGCCAATGTGTTAAATTGGTATATTTTGTTAAGTAAAAATATCAATAACTTACAACATCTGCATATCAGAAATAGCATTTGATTGATAAGAAATAAAAACTGGTTATTAATATCATTGCTAGCAAAGGTTTAGGTTATTCATGTGTTCACACATTTATATGTATCTATCTATCTATGTATCCAGACTTTGCCCAGCCCTAGCCGTTCATGGTAGGAACTTGAAATTTTGCACACCCACTCCCCTCAATAAGTAGGGAAAATGTTGTTTTGTTATTTGAAATTTCCCACCAAGTAGGGTTTTAGAGCGGGGGGGGGGGGGGGGGCAATTTTATCTATCTATGTATCCAGACTTCTCCGAACCCTAACCGTTCATAGTAGAAAGTTGAAATTTGAAATTCTGTTGCCAAAAATATGAATATGTTGCCGTCCAAAGATGAGTACAACACTACGGAAAAATATGTTTGGCAACAGTGTTTCAATGCTGTAGAGTTTGGTCATAAATAATACCTGATAATATCCATTTTGATTGTGTAATGTTCCACTAGAAATAATAAAATCCTGCTATATTTGGTTTAGAAGACGATTAACTTTCTATAAAAAGTGGTAGGGTCTACTTATTTATGGGTGATACAGTATAATCATATATCTTATTTTGTGGTACTGGTCTCATTTTCTATCAAACCTTACAGAAAGAATTGTGTTGTTATCTACGGGCAGTGACCTCTTCCTTCAATTAATAAAAACAACTAGATGAAAAATATTATTGCCAAAAACTTAAAACTTCTATATTATATATGAAAACAAAAAATACAATGCACAATAAAAAGGTTTAAACAAAAAGAAAACCAGTGACAATTATCTTCCAAAAAGATCTATGTGCTCAAATAATCAGCATGTTAGTACTTGAACATAATCTTGGTGGGGGACTTCTCTTCTATGTTCAACAACTTTGAGTTCAGTAGATGAACATGTCATTTGAAAGGCTGATTAATAAGCGTATAGGTCATCCCCGGACCGACACCTCTACTCATAGGTTAGCTTGAACATGACCGCATTACTGTAGCCATGCAAATTCTGCTCAAGTGATCAAATTTGAGACCAGACCTATCATGTCTGATCTTGACACAAAGTCTCTCTCTATAGGTATATAAGTGTATATATATATATATACATATGTAATAATTCTACTATGATTGTTTTGAGGATGCATTTTAAAATTCATCACAGTTACTAGAATGCATTGGCATTTCATTTACTTATTTATCTATCTTGTTACTTATATCCTGTTGTATCGTGTTCAACTATTCCCGGCTTGGTTCATTAGCTATTTATTAGAGCCCTCGGCCGTGTCCATACTCACTAAAGCACATAGGTATTTGTCTATACATGACTGATTCGGCTCCTTAATGGTTAATACCCTTGTATCCACCCTTATTATATGTCTAGTTTTTCTATAGCAACCTTTTCACCTGATGAGACAGGTAGCGGGTTTTGTTGGTTGCTAAACTTATAAACAAACAGGATTTGTTTTGGCAATTTAACATTGTCAATTCTCCAGATTCAGATTAAATCCATTTAGTGACTCTTAGGGTTGATATCCACCAGTTGACCAATTCCAACATACCATTTTGAACATTGTTTTGATGGTTTGAGAACGCATACACTATCGGACTTTGTTTTGATGGTTTGAGAATGCATACACTATCAGACTTTGTTTTGATAGTTTGAGGACACATTTATTATCAGATTTTGTTTTGATAATTTGAGGACGCTACATTATCGGACTTTGTTTTGATAGCTTGAGGACACATTCATTATCGGACTTTGTTTTGACAGTTTGAGGACACATACCCTATTGTTTCTCTTTCTTTTTTTGTTATCGCTCTCCTAGGATCCATACCACCATCATCATCCTCATTGTTTGTGTTTGCACAGTGCTATTGGGTTTTCCCTTTCCAGCCCTGACGTATATGCATCCTTTATATACAGCACATGCTAACTAGTCCCAACCACATCTTCTCATTGTTGTGCCTTGATTTCTCTGCAGGTACTTCATGAAAAGTTTGTGAACATTTACGCAAGCGAGAGAGAGAGAGCGAAACGGACAGAGAAAACTGGCCGCTGACCCCCTTATGCCAACGAATTGGTCAATAGCGAATAGCAAAACAATAACAATGCAAACACAATCAATGGCCGAGATGGTTATTTGAGGTTATCATTCTATAGGGTTACCTGGATTTATTTCTCAAAGTTATTACAACGCTCATTCCGTGCACTTTGTTTACACTGGACAATATCATTCCTTGAGTTATTCTGAAAACAAACTTCTCCAGTGATTATGCACTGCATGCTATAAAAGTTCAGTGTGTGAGATTTAGCGACAAGAGAGGACCGTCACCGATTGTATTACCTTGTTCCTTGTTATGGATTTAATTCATGATTCTGCAATGGATACTAACGGCTACGATGAAGAATCCGGAATGGATCCGAATGCACCGATTTACCGAAGCAGTGTATATTTAGCAAACTTGTCGAAAGGACGCGAGTCAGGGATTGAAAACAAAACTGAAACTGACCCTGGTACCACTGGAACTGGGGGTGAAGAGATTACTGATTATACTGAGCTACCAAAGTCGCCAAGATCTGCTGCTTTTTCTGAAGGATTTGTCAAAGGGAGAGTAACAAAAGCAAGTACACATTTACTTATTGTTATCATTACTTGTGATAATTCCTGACCATATATCATCATGATATCATCTTTTCATGCTTACATATAAGGGCATAATTATTTGTTAGTAGAAACTGTCAAAATAGGTTTCTTCAGTTTTCAATCGGTCTGGCTGGCTATGTATGTATCACGCGTACAGGCCACACCAATGGAGCTAGAGGGCTGGAAATTTAAACATTTACTCCTTATGTCTAAAAACCTTTCTATTTTTTTTTTTAATTCACCCCCTAAATTTACAATGTAAGTTTATGCTAAATTGATCCCTAGTTTGTGCCCGCTTGTTTTTAGAAAATTTGAAAAAAAGGTGAGAGAAGTAACTTATTCATTTGTCACTCCTTTTTTAATTGATCACCCCCAACCCGGCATTCTGCCAAAAGATGTTGGTAACATGATGGTTTCTATTGAGTGACTAAGCAGACCTGTTATTATTACTTTGGTAGGTATTTTATCCCAAGTAACAAGCTATTTTAATCAATTAGATTTTGACTGATTTTTTCACTCTGTCATGGTTATGTATATTCATTATAGACTCGTGATCTTGCTAAAGTTTATGTTGAAAATCTCTATAAAATCTGCCTTTCCCAGGCAATGGCTTAGGAATCTGGATATTGTGTTAAGAAAGTCTTCATAACTGAGTTTTTATTGTATCAGAATATTCAAGAAAATATCTACCCATTCTTCCTTAAGATTTGTGTCTGTTATCCATAGATACATAAAGAATTAATATTATTACAATGGCTGGTTTAGTTGCTTTGCTGAATAATCATTCCTTTTGTACATATTTACATTTAAGATCATTATATATAAATAAGGCTGAATCAATAAATTTGTAGCCTGACACATAGTAATTAGCTGAATTTGATCTAACATTTTCCCCTGTATGTTCAATGTATGTGATTAATATTCACTTCTGAATTAAGTGCATTAACAAGGAAGGATGTTATGCTGAAAAATAAATATATGTTGTGTAAAATATAAGCTTTCTTATCATTAGGCTGCAGACTTATTGATGTACACGCGCACGCGCACACACACACATATATATATATTGTCAAATCCACATACAGCGCTATTTCGTCGTCTTACGACTCATCAGTGTGGCTACTGACTATATGTATTGTCAAATCCACATACAGCGTGTATATATATATATATATGTGTGTGTGTAAGAAATCCGATATATGTCTGAGTGCTCGATATATGAAAAAGTTTATTTTATAATTTATTCGACATGATAAGCTGCCGAAGCAGTGAAACGAATGTTGTCAGCTCCCATCATACTTGTTTCAATATGGAGTATGTTTTGAGTGTATTCTAAGTTGGGAGGGGTTTCAGTTGTAAAATGACTAAGGCTTCGAGGATTGTAAGTCTTTTTCTGCTAAAACTACTAACTAATGAAAATTACATTTAGTTGCTTAACTGACAAGAGTAAGAGTATCACAACTAAATATGAATGGTGGCCATTATTATTCTTCAAAGTGAATTCCAAAATTTCTTTTTTAAATTCAAACTTCATTAACACTCCATTTCCTATAAATTCAAATACTTCGATTAAAACAGGTAAAAATTTCAAAATGTTAACACACAATGAGAAATCAATAAATATTGGCTAACAGTGACAGCAGACCAACCAACATTCAATTATTCTGTTTACATAGATATGCAGTCAGTGTCAGCCAATATTTATCGATTTCTCACTGTGCTAAATATTTTGAAATTTTTACCAGGTTTGATTAAGGAATACTTTTTTACCAATTTTGCATATATGTCTATATCTATCCATATAGGTATATGTCTAGTATTTCCTTATTTTGTATCTGTACTTACTAGTTAATATTAATGAATATTTCTTCTTTGCTTTTGGGCAAACTTAATTTTTGAAATTTAAATTATTTAAGACAATAAAAACATATTCTATTTTACTCGGAAGAAGAGATATAAATGAATTCCTATGAATTACTGTTAAAAAATAGCTTAGTATGTACAAGGGTGGATCAATGGATTTGTAGCCTGACATGGTTATTAGCTGAATTTTGATCTGAAACTTTCACTGTATAATGTTTGATCTATGTGATTAATGGAGAAGTGTTGGGTTAAGTGGAAGGAGATTATGTTGAAAAATAAATATTTAATACTTCTGTTCATCATAAGGCTATAGACTTATTGATGAACCTACGTATGTATTCTATGTAGCAATAATACCTTGTGAAAATTAGTTTCATTACAACTGGATGGAGACTAAAACAGATTACAGAGGGAGCTGCTTATTGTGATCACTTTGGGATGGGGTCTTTTAGATAACAATAACCAGCTGATAACATTAAGCAAAGGATATATATATTTGCATTCATTGTTGTAAACAACTTTACATTATAACACGCCTGGCTGCTCCAGGGTCAAACTCTGCTCCTACTTCTACTTCCTTGCGTAATTCTGTAAGACTTGTCAGTTTAGAGCAGGTGATAACACACCAGGCTAGAAATCACTAGGTCGAGAGTTCAAATCACGTTAGGGGAATAGGGATTTTACATATCGGTTTACTCCCCTATTTCTGGTGAGGATTGTTCTTGTTCTTGTTACATAGTAAAGTAAAGTCAACTCTGACTTTGTCCTGGAGTTTGACAACAAATTAATATGAATAATATAAATATTTTAATATCATTTTAAATTCAGTGTTTGGGACTCACTGATTTCGATAACAATAACCAGCCAATAACATTATCCACGATTATAATAAACAGTTTCCTCTGTATTATTATAAAGATTTATTTAATCACATTAATTTGTTAAGATATTTTTAGTAATACAAATTTGCAATTCTCGGATGATTTCAACTGTTTCTGGGCTTTGTTGATTCATTGTTTTTCCAAAATCAAAGTCTTGTTTTGTAAATGGACTATTTTTTTTAGATATTTGTATTTTCCCTAATCTGGTACAAATGCCTGTCATAACAAAACTACCTCATCACTATCTGTGTAGGTGACCATTTATAGACATACTAAAAACAATCTGGTTTAAGCCTCATCTGCTTTTTGATTTGTGAAGATGGGTTTAGCTGTATCTTGTCTCCAGTTGTTCTAAAAGAAAGCACAATTACACTCTGCTTGATTAGATGTTGTTTTTGTTTGTTTGTTTTTTTATCGGTGTCTAATTATATCGAGATTGGTTGGGGGTTGCGCAAAACGTAGGGTTTCTTTTTGCCTGGCTGTAATTATATTTGTTTTTTATTATAAGACAGATATAATTATATCCGTTCTTATTATAACCTTTTGAGGTCAAGATTAATTTTGAGAATGACCAGTTGAAGTCTGTTAAATGAAGATGGACATGAGAGATGGGCAGATTGTTATGATGGCTATAAATTTAGAAATATCCATTCACTGTTTGATGAAAGAAATTAATCAAGATGAATCTTTTGAGTATTTAGGGACATCATTCATTCCCAAAGAAGAAAGATCTGACAACTTTATTTTTACTCTTTTAAATGTTGTTTTTCTGGAGTTCTACTTATAGAACATCCGTGATTGTTTGTTTGTTTGTTTGTTTATAGTTGTGCTCTTGCTTTTGTTAAACTCAGTCTAAGTCGGAGGCTGGAGTTGACTTTGACCTTTTTTTTGCCCTAACAATAACAACAAGAACAATCCTCACCTAATTTAGGGAGGTAAACTCTTGCCTGTTTGTCTGCACTGTCACATTAAACCAAACCGATAAATTAGCATTTCCCTACCATGATTTGAAATCCTGACCAAATTATCAGTAGGTGGCTCTCTTGCCGACTGAGCCAAACTGACAAGTCTTACATATCTATGAAGATTTATGTTACAAATACGCAAGTGCTTATTTCATTCTAATAAATAAATACATTTATACAAAAATATATATATTTATAATTTTTCATTTATTATATACACAATACAAAAGTTGCAGTAATCATCATCAGTCGGAATTTCTTTTTTTATGTAGACTCCTTTTGGAGCATAGGGTCATATTGTGGTTTTACAGGTGAAGTTGCTAGTCCCATACCCATGAAGGGCTCCAACTGCCCTGCTATTTACCCATAGCTGGAGGGGAGAAGTGGATTCATGCCTTTCTCAAGGGCAAAGTGCAAAACTTGAACTCTGTTCACCGATTTCCTTCTCGTTGCCAGTAACCGCTATACCACTCTGCGACTCTGTATTCTTGCTTAACATTTTATTATTTATGCGTTATATGATCTGGTATTGTTCAGGACATTTTTGTCATGAACTACAAGTTTACTTCTGTTGATAGATACATTCTGTGTGGTCTGTAATTAAGTATCTGCACGATTGCAAAGAAATTTTTGTTTTTAAGAGCATGTTTCCAAGAGGCAGCTGGAAAGAACAAACATGACCGAAAACAAAATTATTTCTATCAGAAGACACAAAGGGAGAAATGCCTTCTTTTCTAAACTAGATTCCTTCATGCTATCACTTTTGCATATAGTCCTGGCGCTGTAATAGAACCCCCGTAGGAGTTTTTGCATTGACTAATGAAACCAATTGGACATGTGAGAGGGACCTTCAATCTTGGAATATCTTGGGTAGACATTCCAGATCAGTTGCAAAAAAATGTTAGCACCATTTTTCATAATGGCAGATTTTCACTGTGTTGCCCTAGTCAGAAAAAAAAATCAAATATGTGCATATTGTTGTATATTGTTGGCAGGGAAATTTCATGCTGAGTAAAGTTTACAAAAGAACCATATGCCTCAGAGCAAGTCATTTCGAGCTATTTACAATCAAATGTCATAAACCATTGTTTTAAAAAGAAACACATGTGGACTGATAGCTCTATTACACTGCTGGGACTCATATGGTTCCATGTAGACCCTGTAAGAGAATAAATGATAATATTCATGTCAGCCATTAGATTTTCTATCAATTTTATGAGAGGCAAGGCAAAGTCAGAGATCTGTTAAATCCTTATACAGAGTAACCTCGATTATCCAAACGTCAGTTATCCGAATTTTAGATTATCCAAACAAGATTTGAAGGTCTTGTAATTGTGTTCAGTATGGCTTCCTTTTTATTGATCAGATCAGCTATCCAAACAAAATATTACACATTGTCCAATGTGCGGGTGTTATGACTAAAGAGCTGTTTACTGAAGATCAAAATGGATAGTTATGGGTCTTGGGTCAGTAAGCAGTGGACCCCCAAATACCCTTGAGAACCATACCTCTTAAAGGCCAGCAAATATGCACACACATACATGTAGATATTTACAGAGAAACCATGGTTATCCGAATATCAATTATCCCAATTTTGGATTATCCAAACAAGATTTCAAGGTCTCGTAATTGTGTTCAGTATGGCTTTCTTTTTTATGATCGTTTATGAGTTTTCCGAACAATCAATTATCTGAACAAAATACCCCCTCCCCCTCGTCTCGTTTGGATAATCAAAGTTTCTCTGTAAGGGAAATGGTCTATTGAACCAGGTTTTCTGCTTGGATGAATCAACTCTCTATTTTCCTGCAACTCCTATCAGTAAGCAACCAGCAGAACCTTCCAATAATGAAGTGTATCAGTCATAAACAGAAGGTTGTTTAATCAGTATCAATAGGATTTTTATAACCTTAAGGTTTATTTTACATTTGCTTACATTAAGCTTATACAGTGAACCCTCGTTAAAACGGTCTAATAGAGGGGGGTGTACATTTTAACCGATGGTAGTGGTTAGTTAACTCTTGAAGTCCTAAAGAGCATGAGGCCGCACATAAACAAACATGGCCAAAAATCATAAAACGCACGAGGCCATCTTGCAATACTGCCAATTTTCACAACAATCTGCCCACAAGTAAAGACACTATAAACATTTGTTTTTCTATTGTAACAAAGACAACAAGAACAATCCTCACCAAATTAAAAAAAAATCACTTCTGTCCCGGAGGCGTCTCGAGGAAGATATTTGTTTGTCCCAAACATATTTTTAAAGATGACGGGACAATGTTAATTTCAAACCCTGGTTCACTGTATTCTGCAAATATCACTGATTTTATAAGTACTTGATTGAAATGTATCTTTTGGGATGGTTTCAAATGGAGAGCCTTCTCCCTCAATGAATTTATGATAACGAGTATTTCTAAAGATCTGAGATGAAAGTATTGTTCTATTTGATTAATTCCATTAATATTCTAATGAGTATAATTAATCTTTAATTAGTCCGATTAGGGAATCGGTCCAATTGGAACAGTTGCAACAAATAAAAAAAAATAATTGAAAATAGTGAATGAGGTAAGTAATTCTATTCAAGGATTATTGGGTGTAACATACAACCTTTGGCCTTTCCTTGGTGTATCGGTCAAAACATAGTGATCAAAACAAAAACTATAAAGCACTCAGAGAGCGCATACCTCTGCCAACAGTGTACACTAACTCAATCGAAGACAAATTCCTGGAAACGCCCTGAAATTGAATCACTTCTCCCTTGCCCCCATTGTCCACCCTTCCACAATATTTCATTGAAATTGAGAACTTTTGGAGATATCCTGTGGACAGATGGAAAGACATGGGGTAATACATATACCTCCCCAGCTTTGTTGGCAGAGGTAAATAATCCAAATAATTCCTGTAACAAGTATTTGCAGCATTTCATGAGAGATAGAAGAACCTTCTGGCCAGTTGTCCTCTTCCTTACCTCTATTCTATACCTGCAAGTACTGCGATCTATGATTAACACTTATGGGTTATAATACTGGGTATAGAAGATTTTACAAGTACATGAATGTATTATGAGTTGTATATGTGCAATCTTATGAGGACTTCATGCCTCTCCATATTTAAAATCATATTTGTATAAGAACTCAATTTAATCATATTAAGGGCAGAGTGCTGGACGCGCCTGCCCGATACACTACACCTGGAAAAAATTGGAGATTATTAATAAAAATAAATAATCATAATCTTTAGTTTTGCATGAACATACAGTCTACATAAAATTTAGCATTTTTGACCATCAATAACTGCTTTCGAGATAACATCTGAAATGAAACCACTAAACTAGAAGTTTTTTCTGTTGGTTTCTTACAGCTGCAGGAAGATAAGAAGTTTAAAGCTTGGAACCTCAAGATCGACATTCTATTTAGCAAGTGTTGCCTGTGATATAATTTATGTTGTATTTGGTTTGCAAGGTTTTGAATTGTTTGTATTAATTAAAGTCAGTATTTTGGCACAGGTTAAGGAACATTTCCTACACACAACCTTTCATCTGTTTGCAGGGCCAGATTATACTATAAGGCTGAGTAGGCTTAAGCTTAGGGGCTAACAACTAACAGGTGGCCGGGAAAATTCTGGGATATTCATATTTTTCTTAATTTTATTTTTGACAGGACCATAACCGGATTAGCCTATACGCAAACTATGCTATGGCTCAAAATAAATAGCAATTTAGAAATTTATCACTACTGCTACAGGGAAAATGAATTAAACAATAAAACTGTCAAAATAAGAACATTCCCTGATGTGAAGTCTGAGCGCTCACTATAATTGTTAAGATATTGTTAATAATATCTTAAAACTTAATAAAAATGTCCTAACAAATATCTCTTTAAAAAATGTAATGAATATATTACACATTAGCACATAACAATCCACTTTATTCACACGATTGACAGATCACATTATTTACTTAAAATTATACACAAAAGTGGGGGGAGTAGGGGCCTTGGTATAGGTAAATCTGGCCCTGTGTGTTTGAACTGTGTATGAAATTTTTGTAGCCTTTCCAGTAGATTGGAGTTTTAATTTTTACGGTAGTCTGAGAAGAAGGGTGTTGTCCAAAACCTGGCAACATTCTTGTCACCAGCGCTCCATGTCCTCATCAGTCTGAAAATTTAATTCTTCT
>VCCN01005113.1:579728-594645 GCA_006491835.1 Architeuthis dux | reverse complement strand
CCAGTGTATATGGTTCTTTGGTAGCTAAGTGTGCTGAACCAAAGTTTCAAATTCTGTAGTCCAACCCAACGTTTCAGTGGCATTATTATAGCATGGGAATTATATTTCATGAGATAACTCTGTGGTAGAAGTTTCTATAGTTTAACCAGTCAACCTTTAAATTAAGTTATCAATAGGAAGAAAATGTATTGTCGAGATAGCACATCGATTGAAGTACCAACTTTAGAGGCTTTAAATTCTATCACTCAGTATCTGGGGTTAAATTGTTTAATATCATAAGAGTAATAGGTTTTACAGTAACTGCTTACAGTTGGTCTTCATAACCTGATCAGTAAGGCAGCTGCCCTGAACTGCCAGATTTCCTGAGGATAAGGGATGAGAGTTTGAATCTCCCTGGAGGCTTATTCTTTATTTCTAATCCACACTGCTTACTAACTTTCGTAGAATAACAGTCCAAGGGTTGAGATAAAAAACAACAGAAATAAGATGAAAGGAATACCACTCAAAAATGTAATAATAATTGACTGCTTCATCTAAGAAATTCAAATAATATTCTGTAAAGGACTTGTAAAATCTGTGGTATTGAAAATTAGCATGTCTTTACACTTACAAGGAGGGAATAAAATATTTGAATTGATATCAATACTAGTAAAATGTATGAGTCTATGCAGTATAATTGTTTTGGTACGTGAGAAGAGGCGTGGAAAAGGTTATGTTTTGGAAAAGAGCTCTCTTAGAAGGAGATTATTTAAGCATCTATTGTTAAGTGAAGTAGATTAATTCCATTATTCACTTAATGTTCTGATCCTGTTGTGTTCAAAATCTGATTCAATCAAGTCACGCACTGCGTAAATAGATTAGTTTATTTGACCTCTGTTTTACATTACCAAAGCTCTTTTGTAGTTGGAGTTTCTATAAAACTTCTATTGTGTCAAAGTCTCTTGTACAGAATTTTACTACGCATTACTGTTAGTGAAAATCATTCATTTTGTGTCACTCACAGTCAAGGGACTTGGGGGGGCTTGCGTTATTTAGCATAGTGTAGAGATCGGATCCTCCTAGGAGTATTAACAGGATCTCCACGGAAGGCTCTCTGCATGATCCCCATCCTGCTTACAGCACTTGGTATACCCAGTTGGTCACCCATCTAGATACTGACCAGTTTCGACGTTGCTTAACTTGATCGTACAAGAATAGGTGTATCTAACACAAGCCGTAACAGTGAAAGTAATATTAGTATCGAGTTGGGTAACCGAGTCGCATTATTCTCACATTTAAGAGTCATAAGTTCTTACAAGTTTGTATTTTGGTGGGAGAGAAAATAAGTTTAGAATTTGGAAAAAACCATATCATAAATCTTGGGATTTAAAAAATTAATTTAAAAAAGATTATTAGCCTTTAAAGTCTGTTGTTGGGCATAAGCCTTCCCCAAGTAAGTGTGAGACGGGGACGGGGGGCCTTACCCAGCCATGCTGTGTTGACAGGGGTGGGAGAGATGGATACATGCCTTTCCCAAGGGCATTAGTGTGAAATGAATGCAAACTGTTTCAGCCGGAGTTTGAACTCGGCTCTCCGATCCCATTCCCCGTGCCGTTGACCACTCGGCCACTTGCACCCCCTGGTTTATTTAACCCAGTCTTTCCCAATGGGGGCAATATCAGCACCCCAAGGGGGCGAAAGTCAAGCTGAGAGGGGCGATAGAGTTTAAAATAACCAAAAGGGGGTGATAGGGAAAATAACCATTATGATAGGGGAAAAAAACTAATTAAATCAATCATTTCATTGTTTGTTTTGTCTAAAGATTCTATATAGGTAATTTATAGGTGATGAAAATTGCTCTGAAATAAATTTGTGGGTGTCTTTTTTGCAATGATTTCTTGCTTGACTTATGTATCGTTTGTTGGCAGTCACCTTCAGATTACAAGAGATTGGAAGCTGGTGATTCTCCTGGTGTGCACAATATGAATCCTTTAACCATAGATTTGGAAACTGCTCTCATCAAACTTGAAGAGGAGCAGCAAAGGTATGTATTTCTTAAATACTTATTTTTCTCTAATGTTTTTCTCTCTTATAACATAAACGTTCATGCTGTGTGGTGGTTTGATTTCATTATCATCATCATCAGGCTTTTAGTGTCCGTCATTGGACAAGGACCTTCCACAAGATTCGCCAGACCTCTCTATCATGAGCGTTCCAGAGCCAATACTTTCTGAACTTGTCTAGTTTGTCACGCCATCTTATTTTCTGTCGACCAGTTTCGCGTATGATCTCTGGGATCCAACTTGTCAGTCGGGATGTCCAGCTGTTGTCTGACATTCTTGCAACATGGCCTGCCCATTGCCATTTGAGTTTTCTAATGGATTCTTTGATATGTCTGACTCCTGTTTGTACACACTTCTAAATAGCAAAAGAATAAGATAAGTTGCTCTACACCCTTTCAAGGATGCAAGATCAGCTCAAGATTTTCATCGGATGCATAAGAATCTGTGTGTGTGTGTGTGTGTACTCATTAAAACTTTTCTTAACTCTTAGCGTCCCAGAACATGGTCGGTAATCCTAGAAAACATGAAAACGCACATGATGATACCCTTTGTTTAAACAGGTTTTTAAACGGTTTTTGAACTCTCTAGTGTAAGGGAAATAACACCTGTCGCTTCGTCTATTGTTCATTTCCGGTTAGTAACAATTGTTTCACTTTTAGACACGTGCTACACAAGCATACCTGTGTGAATTTCTTCATAAATAATCTGCATAACGGTCATTGAAAAACACGTTTTGTGTTTTTGTGATATTTTTATTTTAAATCCATTGCATTTAACAAACACACCACACGTTTTTTCATCTTTATTGAGCGCATATGTTTTTTTAATTATTATTATATAATTAATCAACAACCATGTGTATGTAACATTAATTTTTAACACAAATGACTGCATCACATTAAAAAAGTAAGTCTTTCCTGCAATACTGTCAATTTACACAACAATCTGTCCAAAAGTAAAGACACTATAAACGTTTGAATAAACAAACCATTTTTAGCCATTTTCTGCTCAATCCTTACAGGAATGGGCTATGAACATTTTCAACAGGATGTTAAGAGTTAAATAGCTCGAGTGATTTCATACAAATTGATCGAGACTTGACTCAAATCTTTCTAAATTAAGAATTTGGAAAATGCTAGATGATTTTTAGATAGTGTTTCATTATTTGTAATGAGGGGGTATCAAAATTCCTATGTAGCTATTTACATGATACCAACCAAATTCAAACTGTTAAGAATGTGTATTGTTCTTAACAGTTCGTTTGGCCTTCATAGATAAAATCTCTGAGAAATATTTCACTGTAGAAATTGAATAGTTTGGGGTCACCATTATAACAAAGCGTTGTTGATTTGGAGAGACATTTATATTCAATCTAAAATGTTCATCCGACTCTAGAAATCTATACATATAAAGGCCAAATATGCAAATGAGTATGTTCGTTTGTATGGTTGTATGATGTTTGGTTGTCTGTAGTGTCTGCTAGCTGAGATCCTACAACTCATAATGGACTGGTCCAAATGAGATAGATTGTACAACGAATAATAGAATGAAAGGGCAGAATAATGAGACGTTCACATATCAAAGAAGTTCACAAAAAACGTGTCTGTCAATGCAAGGTAAAAGTGTCAAATGCTTTCTCTTTCCTTTCATGTAGTCGACACAGTGAAAAAGAAAATGGGAGAGGAAATGCACTTTCTGGCCCAAAACTTTTCGACTTCCTTTGATCTAGCCGATACAGTGAAGAAGCAATTAGGAGGGGAAAGCCAGTTTCTGGCCCAAAACTTGCAGACTGCTTTCTCTTTCCTTTCGACTTCCTTTGATCTAGCCGATACAGTGAAGAAGCAATTAGGAGGGGAAAGGCAGTTTCTGGCCAAAAACTGGCAAAAATGGCCAAATGCAAATACTCTCAGCACATAAAAAAAGGAAGTCAAAATGGTTTAAAATTTAAATATGGCCAAACCAAAAAGTTCATGGCCAAATGCTTTTTAAAAAGGCCAAATTTGGCCATCAACTTTAATTTGTAATGAAATAAGTTCTATTTTGAATAAAATAAGTTTCTTTCTATGACTTTTTCTTCATACTGCACAATATCAGTGGTGACATTTAAGTTGAGACTTTCAAAAAACTTAAAATTAGGACACTTGAATTAATAAAAAAAAATTACCTAATAAAACCGCTTTTGGCTCCTTTTTGCTGATCCATATATAAAAACACCCAGACATTTTTTATGGGTATTTGCTAGTATTAATATAATGTTGGTAGTGTTTTTTGAAATGTCTGTATATATATTAGTCAAATATAACAGAATACATGCAAGAGGAATGCAAGCAAGACATATTTTTCTATAAAGATATTAACATGTAATTACAAACAAAGGATGAAGCAATATTAGAAATGACATGTTTGTTTGTTTAGATAACACAGGATATAATGCATAAATGATAGTAAATATAAAAATGAATGAACTAGTGTAATAAAGCATGCTGAACGATAAAGATGAAAAAAGAAAATTGCCTTAAAGCATATAGAAAGGATATTTTAAGTCTGCAATATACAGATGGACCACACCACATGATAGACAATGAAAAGTGGGCGCCAGCACTGTTTGTGCCGCTGAATTTATAGACAAGATACAGACCGAGTTGTAGACAAGGCATGCTTTTCATAAAAATGGTCAGCTAACTCGTAAATCTATGTTTCTTTTTAATTTTAATTTGCTATGTGTGAGCTTATTTTAGAAGCTAACTAGTTCTAACTTTGTGAAAAGGTGTCTCTACATTTGTTCTAAATCTAGTGTAAATTTCATATTTCTAAACGTAATGGAAATTATATAAAATCTTATTTCAGGAGGCAAATTGATCTTTAATTGTTTTTATTTGCTTAATTTAGGAAATGGGAACAAAAAAGTATTCAAAATTCATTCTAATATTGCTAATTAAATTGGTAGCAATAATGTTGTACATTTCAAGTGAATTCCTTTGCCTTCAGTACAAATTTAACAATTCTAGCCTGGGGATCATGTATCCATCTCCCAGACAGCACCTCTCCATTACACTAAGAGTAGAGTTAGGAGCACACCCTAATGTCTCTAGCAAAGTCTGAGAGATCTAGGAATTTTCTGTTGAAACCAACAAAAAAACATTTTGTTGTATCATGTATCTTGTAGAGTATACAAAATGAATACACTCATCAGGTTTTGTTTCTGCTGGTATCTAACACATAACATAAATGGAAAATATATGTATAAAAATATGTACCTAGAGCTCTTATATGAGGAAAAGAAATACCCAAAGCATTTTTAACTCTTAAATTCATGGACACCGATCTTATTGACCGTGGAATTCTTCTCTGAATACAATAAAAACAATAATGGGGCTATTTTATGTAGAGAATTGAAAAAAGATTTTTTTAAATTTACTCAAAAGTCAAAGGGAGGTAACTTTAATCAGTAGTTATTTCCCTTTAAATTTGAATTTTTTTGTATGTATTTAAGAGTTAATACCCAAAATGTGTTCAAATAGGTGGCTGTCAATTGATTTACAAATCCATGCCAAAAATCATCTCAACTTGTGAGGTGAGAAGAAATTTGGACGTGTGTAACATTTGCCAAACGTTTTGAAAAACAGAAAGCAAGAAACTGCGTTGATTGAAATCGATTCAAAAAGAAATATACATTCTGAAAATTGTTGACTGCAAGTGTATTTCTGTATTTCTTATCTATCACCAAAAGAGAATTCAACATCATAGATTTCAAATTTATGAAAATAAATAAGTATTGCCCTAAGTTTTCTCCACACACCTCTGTCTCAGGCTAGGCTTTGAGGTTCTTCAAGGTTTTACAAAATGTGACAATTGACTTAGAGGCAACAAGCACCCAAAGAGGCATCACTCATTTTTACCAATAGCTGAGTGAAGAGGATATGAATTCATTCCTTTCCCAATCGGATTAGTGCAAAGTAAATGCAGATTATTCCAGATGGTGTTTGAACTCCACTAGCTGATTCCATTTCCGTGCTGTTTGGCTTTGAATATTTGAAAATTGTTCAACTCTTAAATTCGTTAACTGCTTGATACCGCTTTGTAAAGTCCTCAGCTTGTGAGTGACTACTATTTGTAGCTTTCTACCAAAAGTGGGTTTGACTGGAAAGAAAGGAACACAAAACGATGTTTACAGCAGCACACCCGTGGTACTAATGATCGGGTCCTTAGTCTCCACATGTGTCCATTCTTTATTTACACTTGCACGCATCTCACTTCCGTCATGGCTTAGAGAAAGGCAAGGGTGACAAGCTCCCTTGTATTTATTTAGTGGGGGTGTGACATAACACCTCTTCCCTTCTCGGTAAGAAAGAGATGAGGTCCTTCACTTTTGTTGTGGGTTGTGTTTGTGTGTTTTTAAGGTTTGTGTAAAAACTAATGGAACTCTTCTATGAATAGAATTTAAAAAATATTTTAAAAATTTACCTAAAGTTCAAAAGGAGGTAACTGTAATCAGAAGTTATTTCCATTCAAATTTTCTTATATGAATTTAAAAGTTAACTGATATCATTCTTTTGTGTATATTGTAATCACTGTGTTCTGTCTTACAGGAGTGCTGGTCTGGCCCATGTGAATGCCATGTTGCGTGAACAACTAGACCAGGCCACATCTGCTAATCAGAGTTTGTCTAGTGATATCCAGAAGTTGAGTGTCGACTGGCAGAATGCTCGCGAGGACCTTGAAATAAAAGAACATGAATGGAGAGAAGAAGAAAAGGTAATTTGCAATAGGAAACCTATCTATGTGTATTTTGTGTTGTTTGATTAAATTGAGTGACTTTTGTGTGGTTGATAGTAATGCTGATCCAATTCACCAGAGATCAGCATCAAAACCAAAATGTAAGCCACACTCTCGGGCGTGTGTCTCTGATCAAATACTCAGTTTCTTTTTCACTTCTCTACTTCATATTTTATTACTACTAACTTCAACCACTAAAGGCAAATTTTAATTACTATAAGATGTATTATGTTTCCAGTCATTTCATGAATTAATAAATGCCAATCGCTCGAGGTAAATGAAAGCAAATGTTAAAACAAAAATGGTGATTGAAAAAATTTTTTTCGTTTTATTTCAAAGTTGAATTTGAAAAATTGTGATCATTTTGTTTTTTTCTGCTTTGTGTTGATATTGTTCTTGTTTTCTGTATTTGTTTAAATTAATATTTGCATTCGTTGATTTGTGGGAAGATTTTGATGACATTTTTTCTGCTATATTTTAAATTTAAGAAAACATTAATACAAGTAAGAAAGCTGTGTTATTCACTATCCTGAGGTCTTCCATTATACTTTTTAAATATTGTTATCTGAATAGCCAGGGTACAAAACTCACATCGTAATCGTGTACATGTGTATGGGCATGCATGCTTTTTTTTTTGTGTGTGTGCGAAAGAGAAATGGACAGAAAACACAAAACTGACACCACCCAAACATTTATATATAGCCAAGCCAGGCAATTTGACAAAAAATTAAACATTTGTAGGCATAATATTTGATTTTAATTACAAAAAAGACATATCTGTACAAAATGTGGCTGGTTATGTTTTATTTGTGACAAGCAGTAAAACAGTATCTATGAAAGATCATTCATGAAAAATAAAATCTTTTTTTTTCTGTAGCTTCAAAAGCAGTTTAAGACACATTTCAGATACAGTAACGTCTGAAATTTTTTAATAGATAAGGATTTTTTAGAAACCGTCAACCAAAATTGTTTACCATTCAACATAGGTTTTTTTTCAGTTTTTAAGTGGTTCTGCCTGGCTGACTATGTATGTGTCATGTGTAAAGGCCACACCAATGGTGCTAGAAGTCTGAAAATTTAATTATTGTGTCTGAAAAAAACTTTTGCTTTTTGATAATTTGGACTTTTTAGTGATCACTATTGATCACTACCCAAAACTGTATCCTTTCAAAAGGCGAGGGAAGTAACTTATTCATTGATCACACTTTTTTTCCAATTTTTTAATTGATCACCTGCAACACGACATGCTGCCAAAAATATGTGACGGTTTCTATTGAGTGACTAACTAGGCCTTTTTCTTCTTCCAAATCCAAAGATTGCTTGCAGTTTAATAAAAACACAGTATGAAGAAAATAAGGTGTTTTTATAATTAGAAACCATCAGCCAAAACTGTCAACATAGGCAGACCAACTTGAAAACTGAAGAAATCTATGTATGTATCACACATACAGGCCACACCAATGAGCTGAAAATTTCAACATTTACTCCTTACTAATGTGTAGAAAAAACTTTTTCTTTATTTTTTTATTTGTTTTTTTTTTTTTTTTTGAAAATTCCCCCCATAATAGGTTTTTAGTGGGGGGTTCAATTTGCAATGTAAGTTTATGCTGAATTGATCCCTAAGATCCCTTTTTAAAAAAAAAAATTCAACCTTTTTTTAGTGATCACTGCCCACAAAAGACGAGAGAAGTAACTTAATCATTGCTCACCCCTTTTTCAGTTTTAGTCAAGTGACAGTTTCTATTGAGTGACTAATCAGACCTGCTGTTTTTATTCAATCAGTATATTGTTTTCTTAGCCCCAATTCAAATAAGATGAACTAATCCTGGGGTTTCTCTTTTGTTGTTTCAGTCCTTCAACCAGTTCTATAACGACGAACACAACCGTCTCCTTCATTTGTGGAGGTCTGTTGCATCGTTCCGCAGAGAGTTTAGCAGTTTGAAGTTGGACACTGAACGGGATCTTCATAATGTCCGTTCTGATATCACCCGAGCTGCACGCGGTATGCATGCCGCTGCCTTGAACTGCACAGCAAATGCACGACATACAGACTCTGAAATACAGGTGAGCATTGAATTCAAATATTAAGCCTTACAAACTTTGGATCTTTCAAACTTGTAAAACGTAATTAATTTTACATATACTGTTAACCCTCTTATCACCAGATTTCGGAAATATCAGAGAAAATTTGTTCATTGCCACGAAGTGACTCTTTGGTGGCAGACATGACACTGCTTCATTACTCTCACTCCACCTTCTTTATTTACACTCTCAGTGGAGCCAGTGTTTTACTAATTCACTCCCTTTATGATCCTCGGATTTATTGTGCTTTCTTACGTTATCACTTACAATGGCTCCCAAACAAAGATGTGGCATTGGTATTACCAAGAAGTGTGTAGTGTTATCAGTAAATAAAATTAGACTTATTTATACAGTTATAACCTTGATTAGTGCGGTTAATTTGTTCCAAAATCTTCCATACTGTTTAAAACCACACTGTTCAAGGTCTTATTATGATTTAAAGTGTTTTTTTCAGCTTATACCTAATTACATTAATTTGTACAGAAATACCATAACCGTACTACATCAAAACCTGCACTAATCAAAACTGCATTATTCAAGGAATTCCTGTAATTATTTTACAATGTTAATTATATCTATATTTCTATGGTTTTTTTGTTGCTATTTAGGCTATTTGGTTTTTTATTATACATTCAGTAATACTAGACAATCAGCATTAGTGGACACCTGTTCCCTATTAGTTTATTAATAAGAGGGTTTACAGTATGTGTGTGTGTGTGTGTGTGTTTGTGTATTTTGGCAGTAGCTCATCTTCCAAATAAATTTAAAAGATATTGTATTTCTTCCTCGTTTAAAATCTCCTAACCCATTTATAAAAAAACTTTAAAAATCTGTCCTTTTTACTGGATGTGTATCTTGGTTATTCATTGGCTGTTAACCTAAAGGCATTGAATGTCTCCGACTCAAACTCAGTTGCTCCTACCTCGTGCGACACATGAGACAGTCACGGCGCTCCACCATGTAAGATTCTCAGCCATCCTGGTGGTGTCATGCCACCTTCTGTTAAACAGTCGGAGATCCCTGTCCACTGCCTGTCGCCAGCTCGTCTTGGGCCGTCCTCCCTTTCTCTGACCAATTGGCGTCCATTTGATAGCATGATTCGCAGGTCTTGTTGTGGGGGAGCCTCAAGACAGACCCCAACCAGCGGAGGCGCCTTCTGCAGATGGTGGTTGGTACGGGAGGCTGTCAAATGTCACTTCTTATAAAACTCTCAGATAATAATGAGTTTAAGGAGAGACAATCTCAAGAGAGCGAGAACTGACAAATCCTCAAAGCATTGGCCACAAGACTATTTGGCAATATTCCCAAACTCATTGGCTTATGGAATCCACTTAATCTCTAGAGATTAAAAGCCTTTTCTAAAGACAGACTCAAGTTCCTACAGGTTCAATGCCAAACTGTTCAGTCTATTGATACTATTAAGTCATCTGTAAACTATAAACATTTGGCCACGACTCAAGGCTCAGATTATAAATTAAAATCCCACTATTGGCTTACATGACATTTCTCTTTTATATGTTAGGACATGTTTTCTTCAACCGAAACTGTCCACCGGTCTAATAGGTTTCTCCTGTTTTTAAGTGGTTCTACCTGGCTGGCTATTTATCTATGTATGTATCACGTGTACAGGCTGCACCAATGGAGCTAGAGGGCTGATAATTTGAACATTTACTCCTTATTATGTCTAGAAAAAACTTCTTTTTTTTTATTACCCCCCCCCATATGTTTTTTTTTTGGGGGGGGGGGTTACAATGTAAGGTTATGCTAAATTGGTCCCTTAGTTTGTGTCCGGCAGCGTTCACTCTTGTTTTTGGAAAATTCAGACTTTTTAGTGATCACCAGCCATCAAAAGGCAATAGAACTGACTGATCACCCTTTTTTCCAATATTTTAATTGATCACTCTTAACATGGCATGCTGCCAAAAAAACGTTGGTCATGTGACTGTTTCTATTGAGTGACTAACCAGACCTTTTTCTTTTTTTCCACTGATCAAATATTTTATATCCCTTTTTGACAGCATTTATAAATGCATTGGAATGTTAATAATCCAAAGGGTTATGGGTAGATTTTTTCTTTTTCTTCAGAAAAGCCATTAATAAATTTTTTACAAACTTTCTGGCGGCTCTTTCTTTTTCTTTTTCTTTTTCTTTTTTTTTTTCTTTTTCTTATAGGGTGTCCCTTAAGAATGTATCCGTTGTAAGGAAAGTAACTTTGTATTGACTCGGCTGAGGTTTGAGGATTTTGTTTCAACACAAAGTTACTCCCCTTACAACAGGTAGGAAAGGACATTCTTACGGGACTCCATGTATGTTACACTTCAGTCATAAAAATGACCTAAGTTGATTATAGTTTGAGATGTTTATCTAAGGAAAAGATTTCCCTCATATTTGTGTAATATGCATAAATGAGTCTGTGTACATGACTATATATATATATATATATATGTGTGTGTGTGTGTGTGTGACTTCATATGAGTATATTTCATTATAAGTTACAGTAAGATTGTGAAACTAGTGATTTTGTGAAATTCCTGAACATTTCAGCAATTTCATGAAATCCATAAAAAGCCACAATCAGTGTAGTAATGATTAACAAGCTGGTGATGCTGACCATTACTACTGTAATGAGTTCAATCCTTACTGGGTGCCCCATTACGGTGGCCTTGTGTCAACCTAAACTGTATATACACTGCAAATAATGAAGCAGAATATACTTGATATTTACTAAGTTTAACTTAGTTTGACACAAGGCCACAGTAGTGGGGCACTCAATGAAGATCGAACTCATTACAGTAGTAATGGTCAGTATTACAAGCTTGGTAACCATTATTACACTGATTGTGAAACTAGGGATTTCATTAAATTACAGAAATGTTCAGGGATTTCACAAAATCACTAGTTTCACAATCTTAGTGTAACATGAATATAGATGTACACATTGTCATAGTGTCTAGATTGATAATAATTAGCAAAAGAAGCATTGCATTCATCATCAGAATTAAATTAATTAATAAAGAAAAAGTGAAATAATTCACCTCGTTTGTTTGAATTACTAATTAACCTGTGTTTCAATAACTTGAAAATGGCTGCTTAGTCACTCAATAGAAACCATCATGTAACCAACGTCTTTTGGCAGCATACCATGTTGGTGGTGATCAATTAAAAAAAAAAAAGGGGGTTGACGGATGAATAAGTTACTTCTCTCACCTTTTTTCAAAAAACATGTGGGCATAAACTAGGGATCAATTCAGCATAAACTTACATTGTAAATTGAACCCCCCCCTTAAAAACCTATTATGGGGTAATTTAAAAAGAACAAGTTTAAATTTTCAGCCCTCTAGCTCCATTGGTATGGCCTGTGCACATGATACATATATAGCCAGCCAGACCGACTTGAAAACTGAAGAAACCTATTTTGACAGTTTTGGTTGATGGTTTCTAACAGTTATACATGTGTATTGTATACAGTGATGCAAATGGAGGGGTATGCTGGGGTATGCCATATACCTACTTCTCAATTTCAGTGTAGGTTATATGTTCTCCAAATGGTTCTGAAATTGTCCATATTTTTTTTAAATTACCCATGGGGGCTTACCGTGCCCCGGAACCCCCAGCTGCATGGGTTCACTTTGCTCATCCCTGATGGGCCCGTTTATGAGCATAAATCCTCGATACAGCCTTACCGTGTACCTATTTCCCCAAACCCATTTTCATCACTGATTATATATAAACACACAAACTGGAAACAAGCCATAGAAACTGTTGTGTTTTCCTTTCTCCCTTTGTTGGTTTATTTATTATTAACTTTGATGGTGAGTGTCTCTTCTTCTTCTGGCTACTATTGTCATTGTTCAGTTGGTTTTACCCTAACCACAACCTGCCTTTTAACCTGCCCACAACCTTTGTGTTCTGCTGATATTGTGTGACATGTTCTCACAAGAAGATTTTGTTCTGTTTTGGTGACAGGTCAACCTAGACAAGGGTAGAATAGAAAAGGCAGCGATGGAGAACCAGCTGAGGGAGAAGATTCGTGAGACCATTGAATTGCAGGCACGCTATGACACCCACAGTGCAGAGCTCAACGCCAAGTAAGATATCTTAAAACCTTTTATCACAGTGCTTCCCAAACACAGAGTCCTTAGTTTATAATGATTTTTCAACAGCGAGTCAGAAAAAATACTTAATTTAAAAAAATCTTGGGTATGTTTAATGACATAACCGTCAAAAAAGGATCGCATCATAAGGACTGATTTGACCAACCACTGCTAAAGAAGCTAATATTTTTTTACTTTTGTACTAAGGCTGACACAACAGTGTTTGTTTGAGTTTTAGTAAAAAAACGATTATTTTTTTTATTTATTTTTATTTAGATGAATTATTGTAAACCATTTTTATTACTTTTTGACTACTTCATCTACTATTCATCTTGATTTTTAGTTTTTAGTTTTTTTTTTCTTAAATCACAATTTATTAGGGCTGGCATGGCAGTATAAAATGGTTTACAATAAATGAATAATAAAATAATAGCTTTTTTATTAAAACCAATTTGAAATATAATTTTTTAAAAAAACAACTAAATATTAAGATGAAACGTAAATAGTAGTCAAAACAATTCTTTGTCTATTTAGACAAAGTATTATTTTGACTACTATTTACCTTCATCTTAATATTTAGTTGTTAAATAATAATAAAATAATCACTTTTTTACTAAAACCACAACAAACACTGTTGACTGGCCTTAATTAAATTGTGATTAAAAAATTTTTTTTTAAAAATTACGGTAGTAGTCAAAAATGAATAAAAATTGTTTACAATACTTCATCTAATAAAATAATCATATTTTACTAAAATTCGAAAGTACAAAAGTAAAAAATGTTAGCTTCTTTAGCAGTGATTGGTCAAATCAGTCCTTATGATGCAATCCTTTTTTGATGGTTAAGTTGTTAAACATTGCCTAAATCTTTTATTTTATATTAACTTAACTTGTATTAAATAAACTTATTATTTGTATCTAAATATTTAATTCAAATAGCTTGATCACACCACCATTCAATAAATTCAATCTTCAGTGAGGCCGAGGAGAATCTGCTGTTAGTTATATACAACTACTCTGTACAGAGAATGTTCGACACAGTTCTAGAACAATCCAGAATGTAAACCTTGTCTATCGACCGAGCACCATCTAGTGTTGAAAAGGTGTAAAATCCCTACTTGCTACTGAAACTGGAGCAGTTGGGGCCCTATGTGAGTTATGTCCCTTGCTCAGCTTTGCTAATTTAAATGTTTTTCATCTAAATCTAGATGTTTTTGGTTGCATCTAGATGTCAGGAATTGCTATTTGGGTGATTTTGAATAAAATAAGTAATATTTTTAATATATTAATGAAATAAATGTTGACGATTAAAGTTACATTTGATTTATTAATAATATTGATATATTTCTTAGATTTTAGATATACATCTGGAGAAACTAGATGTTTCAAGATGTTTTTTGACTCAATTTTAGATGTAAATTTGAAAATAAAGTTGGCAAGACTGATAGATCTTCACACAAGAAAAGAACTTGCACATCTATCGTCTGACTTTCAGGCTAGTTTTTTTAATACAACTTATTGTTGTATTAATTGCATAAGTGCTTAAGATCAGATTGCTTCCCCCTTAATGAATTAAAGACGTGTGGCCTGTTCTGAATCTGAAGACCAACTTTCAGCCCTAATCCTAAGCTCTTGAATTTTCCTAAAACGAAAGACAATTGAAGTCTAGATGTGAAATTATGAAAAATAATTCTTTCTGTGCTATTGTCACAGAAACATATGAGGTGCTACCCAAAAGTTTGGGGAATTAGATCAGCTTGATCAATCTGTTCATCTTTCAAAGTTACCCAGCATTCCCTGTGTTTTGCTGGACATTTCACACATTTCTTGAAATCATTCCACTGGGAAATGAAGAACATCATTTTCTAACATCTTTTTCTTTTGGGTAGCACCTTGTGTGTGTACACACACACACATATATATA
>VCCN01005113.1:543666-555454 GCA_006491835.1 Architeuthis dux | reverse complement strand
CAAGCACAAACTCTGTTTCTTGCCTATGATTGCATTCTTTCCTAAATGTATATTGGACTAGTTGAAACCTATTCAACCAAATAATTTAGCAACTTTTCCAAAGCAATGTTAGTCAGCCTTTTCAATCTCATTGATCGATAATGAACAATATTTTAGCAGTATAGAATAAAAAAGAACCAGAAAACATGTCTAAATGCATGCCTTGTTGTGCTGATTGCAATAAAATTTGGTTCTTGCGTAAAGTCCTGTTTTTCACTCTCAAAACCAAACCATACAAGTAAAATTTGAGTAGATGAGTACAACACTACAAAAAAATATATTTGGCAACAGAGTTTCTATGCTGTAGAGTTTGGTCATTAATAATATCTGATAATATCAATTTTGATTGTGTAATGTTTGACTAGAAATAATAAAATTTCTGCTTTGTTTGGTTTAGAAGACAATTAACTTCATAAAATATGTGTGTGTGTATTTTGTTGTCCTCCGTCCGTCTCTGAAGACAATGGAGCGTGCACCAAAGATTAGCCTATGGTTGAGCTGCAACATCCGCTGTACCTCTGCCGCCCGATTCTTGAGCGACAAACTCTGTTGCAGGTGTAGTCCGCACCTGGCTCAGCATGTGTTGTCACTGCCATCTTCAGTCTGCATTTATATATACATGCACTTATACATAAATGTGTATGTAATGAATTGTTAATATTTAAAATGCAATATCTATGTATGAGGAAGTATAGAGATTCCTATGTAAACATGTCTTCTGGTACAGAAAGGATTTTTAAAAAAACCTTTTGCTTTTGTCCTCCACAGGTTGTTGAGACAGAGGCCAGTCGCGATGCTCTGCGCAAAGAGTTGGCCAATGTCCAGCGCAAGATGGCCGAACTCCAGGACGAATACGCTCTAAAGGAGAAAAACTTCATGATCACGATGGATGACAACCGTCACTGCGAGAAGAAGTTGGAGGACCAGAAGAAGAACCTCGAGATCTGTCTCGACGCAGCTAACAACGAATTGTCTGAGCTCCGGTTGAAACTAAGCGGAGCCGAGGGTCGTGTCAACGCCTTGGAGACCCAACTGTCTCGTTTGGAAGGAGCTAAACGTGACGTCGAATACAAGCTGAGTAGTGTGGTATCCTCACTTCGAAGGACCATTGGATTCAGGCAAGATGCAGCCTCCATCAGTAACCCACTCCGCTCACGTAGCCCTAGCCCTCGCAGGTCACGACCTGTATCACCCACTAAAGGTAAGTCCATTGTTAACTATTTATAAGTTAATAGGAGTTGTGTTCCCCTTCATGATTGGCTGTTTGGGGTATATCAAGGGAGATGGCTCTTGAATGGCAGTGATTTACATAGTGCTGGGTTATTGACCAATCAGGGCTGGCCTTGGGGTGCCACCATTGCTATATTAGCTTCCCACTTTGAAGGAAGCTTTCTTTACTATTTTAAGCAGGAGCCATATTGGAGTGGTCTTTCCCGCCGATTCATGGCACACACAGTCCCTAAGTTCCGTTTTCCGGAAACCTGTCCCCAAGTAAAATTAGGGCTCTTAGCTAGATGAATGAATGAAGCACCCAGCCCACTTGTTTTGACTTTTCCAAGGTCCCGATCCCCAAGTTTATTCTCCTCATCCTACCCAACCAAATTTCTTCCTGGAAAAGATACCCCGCCCTTGTCCCATTCCAACCATAAACAGCGTTTGTGCCAAATTTTGTATATTACAAAATAAAGAAAACTTTACTATTTTAAGCTGAAGGAGTGAAGTCCCAGCAAATTGCAGTGCTGATAATTTCAATTGGATATTTTGACATCCATGTTGTTTAGTTGGAGTGGTTTTATGATGCTTCCTAGAGTCTGCCATATTTATTAACCTAAACTGTCAATATAGGTTTTAACTGTCTGACTATCTATCTATATGTCATGTGTACAGGCCACACCAATGGAGCTAGATGGCTGAAATGTTCAACATTTACTCATTATGTCTAGAAAAATAAGTTTATTATAGATTATTAGATTATGTCTAAATAAGTTTTTAGTGGGGGATTCAATTTACAATGTAAGTTTATGCTAAATCGGTCCCTTAGTTTGTGTCCAGCAGCGTTTAGGCTTGTGTTTTTTTTAAATTCAGACTTTTTAGTGATCCAACAAAATGCAAGAGAAATAAATTATTCATTGATCACCTTTTTTTTCTAATTTTTTAATTGATCACACCTAACACGGCATACTGTCAAAAGATGTTGGTCATGTGACAATCTCTATTGAGTGACTAACCAGACCTTTTTTTTCATTAAAGTTACTATCATTAGGATGACCACAATATAATTTTCATTATAGTGTGTATCATTCAAATTATTACCCATTATTAGATATATCGTTGATCTTTGTTTTTCCTCTGGTCTTTTTCTTTCTTGTGCAATGTTCAGAATTACTTTGCATCAAGATACCTACAAGGATGGATCAATAAGCCTGTAGCCTGACACGGACTTATTAGCTGAATTTTGATCGAACATCTTCACTGTATAATGTTCTATCTTTGGGATTAATATCCACCACTGAATCAAGTGCATCGACCAGGAAGGAGATTATGTTGAATATTTGCTTTTATTCATCATTAGGCTACAAACTTATTGATGTACCTACATAAAGTAATGTCTGAAAATTTGATTGATTTAGTATTGTCTAAGTAGTACAAATTTATTGTAAATTTTCCATTGAATCTTGCAGGTTTTGATACTACTTTCGCAACGACCACCGAGGGCCGAGGAACACCCATACCAAGAACTGGATCTCCTGAACGCTCTCAGAGCCCTGCTACCCGTCCATTCTCCCGAACCATGTCTCCCGCTCGTCCTGATGCAAGTTCGCTTATTCAGGCAGCCAATGTGGATCCGGAGCAAGTCCGCAGGGCTCTTAGAGATTTCGTACAACAACTAGCCTCTGCTGAGAAGGACAGGGTAAGTCTCTTAACACTCTATACTTGTTAACAAATAACATGTGGTGTACAATAGGATACTGGTTATCCAACATAATGATGCTAGGAAAAGACAATGTGGAGACTCAGAATAATTTGCAAGAAATTTATTTAATACCTTAACATGTTTTGACTTATTAGGTCATTTTCTAAAGGAAGTTGGAGAAAGTGATGTGTCTGCATGGACTGTGGTTTCTACTACGACTTCCTTTTGAAAACGACTTAATAAGTCAAAACATGTTAAGGTATTAAATAAATTTCTTGCAAATTATTCTGAGTCTCCACATTGTCTTTTCTTAGCATCAAATAACATGTGTGAATGAATTGTCCTTTTTGTGCTTCATTAACCCTTTATAGGACTGCCCTAAAACTATTTTAGATATCCAAACAACCTTTTTGTATATTAAACTAGACCTAATTACAAGATATTTTCATTTGCAAGTTTTCTGAAATTATTTTGTTTATGGGGGCAAAACCCCATCTGATGAAGTGATCATATATGGTGCCTCGCCCAAAAAGTGAACAAAAATGGAAAATATAAAAAGATTAAAAATTAAAGTAGAAAGTTAAATAAAACATAGAATTAAAAAATATCTTTCAATATAATGAATAGATATAAAAAAATTGATATTGTCAAAAAATTAACACAGTTGATTTAAAAATTTTATTGTGCAGGCCAAAAACAGGCTAATTTAATGGGTGTATGCCTCAAACCAGTTTCTGTCTTTGTTCAAGCACAAGTTTACTTTGCAAAGCTTGCAGACCACATTGGTGTGGATTATGTTGTCTTTGTGGCTACAATATTTGCATGTGGCTGACGGGTCCTCAGGCGATCATATATAGTCACTTGCACCATAAAGGGTTAATAGCAGTTAACAAACAGTTGGTTTATCTGAAGAAAAAAATATCAAATCACGTTTGACACAGTGATTATCATACAATCACCGAAGTTAAGCAATGTCGAGCCATGGGTGACCGTCTAGGAATACCAGGTGCCGTAAACAGCTGGGGATCATGTAAAGAGCCTCCTGTGGTGAGCCCGTTAATCTAAAGGAGGAGACCAATCTCTATACTATGCTCAATAAGGCAAATTAAAGGCCCCCTAAACCCCCTGACTGGCCTGGCTGCAAGCAGCAGAAATGAATGAATCAGAACTCTAATAAACAATGGGATTAGAAGACAATATGTCTGCTGAGATATCAAGTTTTCTGGGAAATGTCATTTCTAGTGACAACTCAAAGAAGGATAGAGAAGACCATAGATCACAGATGTAGATAATCTTTCAAACAAAAAGCTAAAAGCAAGTGAGACAGTATTAGAGAATATGCTGTTGAAATAGTTGGTTGTTTGCTGCAGACTAAGATGAGTATGTGTAATGTGGATCACCACAAACACATTCAATAAGATAGTTTGCCGCCTCTGCCTAAAAATGAATCACTGTAGCCTAGGTGCTACATTTTTGTCACAATACCCCCCCACATACACACACTCTCAGGTTTATCTCTCTGTCACTCTAGTAAATCTATAGTAAAAGTGCCCAGATATAAACATGAAAGGGGTTATTTATATTGAAATTTTATTTATATTTGTGGTGATTGTGCGAACCGCAAGATCGAACCTGAGCCCTCTGCTCAACCACAGCTGAAGAAACTTTGTGTGGCAGTGTTGTTAGAAGATCCAGACTCCCTGCTACGCCAGACACTTCACATACGGGCACTTGAATCATTCCTTAGTAGGATATAAATGGACAATTATCAGACTTGCTACCTGAAGCCCCGCTTGAATCGTGTTTGGGAGTTCTAGTGTGAACGACGTCGTAGCAACTCAAAGCTCGTGATAGCTTACCAGTGTTAAGCAAGAAAGTGCCCCTTGTAGGAATTGTTCCAGTGTTGCAGCCTTGACCTGCCATTGGACTCATTGCATCTAAACTGTGTCAGTGTTTTCCCCTCCCCATTTCTACTACAATAGAATTGAGTAACACATTTTCATGCAAATATGAAATTATGTCAGTTGAATATATTAAACTAAGTGATTTTAACTCATTCTAATAATCAGGTTTAATAAACTTTATCGATTTTTGACTAGTTTTCTTTCATCTTATTTTTGTTGCTTTCAAGTTTTCACTCTACAATGGTTGAGTAAGCAGTATGGATCGGAAAGTAAATAAATAGTCTCCAACGAGATTTGAACCCTCATCCCATATTTTCCGATCTATGCTGCCTACTTAATGATAGTAGAATGTAAAATGACACAAACTTTGAAATAGAAAGCAACAAAAATAAGATGAGAATAAAAACTAGTCGAAAATGAATAATAATGGCAATGCTTCATCTAAGAAATTTGAAGAACTTAAACTTTATTTATAACTTGTCTATGATTTGTTGCTTCACTGACGGTTATCATAAGTGTACAACAAGGGGCTCGGCTGATGGCTGCTACTGATACTATAAGTGTGACAGACATGGCAGAAAGGGAGAGGGGGAGAAAAGAAAGTTCAGTAAGAGGGTAGGAAGGGAGAGGAGCTGATGGCTGCTTCTGATACTATAAGTGTGACAGACATGGTAGGAAGGCAGAGGGGGAGAAAAGAAAGGTAGTTTAGTAAGAAGGTATGAAGGGAGAGGGGAGAAAAGAAAGTTGCATAGTTTAATAAGAGGGTAGGAAGGGAGAGAAAAAGTAGGTAGGGAAATGGGCTGAGGCTTGCTACTGATACTATAAGTGTGCGAGACACACAGGGCTTTTATTAGGTTTTACTTGTCATTGGTTGGATCATCTGCTACTCTTTCTTTTAAGCTGTAAAATCCTTGAAAGTTAAAAAACTAGGAATTAAAAATACCCAATCTACCCCAAATAATCAATTTGCTATGATTTTCTCCACAAGAATTCCTGTCCTGATTTTCCTTCCTCCTTGTTTTTCTTCAGGATGATTTCATCGCTCAAGTTCGCAGTATGGAGACTCAGATGGGCGACAGTGAAGAATCTCGTAGTCAGACAGAATCGCGTTTGCAACAATTACAGAGATCTCTGATGGAAGTAGAAGAAGGTACGTGCACAAAGAATCAGTGGTCCATTGTGAAGAAGATGACTTTTCTTTTCCAGCTCTAAACCTGGGCCTTCTCAACTAGGGTTCCCGACCACCAGAATAAAGATTATTGTGGGTCGCAGGATATTTTAATTTTTTTTTTTTTTTAAATAATTATGCTACTAAATTTTTTTAAATTTTAAATTTTTGGTACACATACAACAGTGGAGTCTTAAGACAAAAAAGTTATTTCCCTTGAATACACGGACCTGGGCAAAAATAATCCCTTATTTAAAAACTGTTTTTGATCGCACACAAAAGATGAAAGTGGGTATCAAGTAGAAAAAAAAAAAGAAAAAAAAAGCTTCATATATCTTTAAGACTATTTCAAAAACAAAATTTTATTAAATTAAATTAAAATAAAATAAAGACCTATTTCAAAAAAAATATTACATAGCTGAAGTTTTTGTTTGAACAGTCTGTATATATATAATATATAACTAGCAACAATGTTGTATTAAAATAAACTATTTAAATAAATTATAAAATAACTTTATATAAAATTGTGTATCAAATCATTGTTATTTAATTGTTTTGTACATATTAAAATAATTTTAGGATGATCAGTCACAAGTCACAAAACTGTCGAACAACTGTGTCGGTTATGATTTTCGTTTTAAAATTATTTTTACTCCATAAATTTACATAGTCTTGTCTTTGAAATTGTTTTAAATAAAAGGAAATGTATTTGCAAGGAGCTCTATGAACTTTTTTTTTACTTAATATGCACTTTAATCTTTCTTTTTTTGTTGTTGTTTTCTAATATTGTCTTGTGCAATCGAAAACAATTTTTACATAAGGAATTACTTTCATCTATGTGTATTCAAGGGAAATAACTTTTTTGTCTTAAATCTTTGGACCCCGTTTGGACGTATGTGTATCATTTTTTTAAAATAAGTTTTGTTTTTGTAACTTTTTTTCATAATAAACACTATAAAACTTATAGATTATAAATAGGATGCAACTTTTGACAATGTTGGTCTTTATTTGTTTCTATGTTTCGTTACTGTTAAATTATGACTATAACAATGAGGAAGGGGTCACGGAAAAGATTTGAGAGGTGTGGGTTTCTCACTGTCATGGAGTATTTCATTCAGTTCATTTATAACCTTTCCTGTTGCCTCTTGAGATGACGTGATATTGTTGCTGTTGAAGTCCTAGTCTCCAGCTCAAACCGTTGTTTGTAAGTCGTTTGTCGCTGTTGTTGATAATTCATCATTAAGAACAGGTGTGGCCTTCCTTCAACATATTGAACCAATGCTGAACAATTTGCACTGTAGTAGTGTACGCTCCAAAATCCTTTGTTGATGTTATCAGCAGCTTGAGCTGCATTATGTCCTAATTTGAAATCATACTTGAAAATTAGTCTAACTTCTAAAGGTAGACACTATTGCTGTTAAGGGCTCAAAAACCTCCAGTATTAATGGATTATATCTCCATTTATATTGAATCTGCAAAGATAATGCAATTACATTAGTAAATCTTTCTCTTTTTGGAAAAACAAAGGAACAGAAAACATAGAATAAATTCTATGTTTTCTGTTCCTTTGTTTTTCCACACTCCACCTTCACACACTGATCAACGTTCGGGTATTCAAACGAGCCAATTGCCCATGAGCCAAAATGACCAGCATTTATGGCAGTTCCTGCTGCCTATGCTAAATTGGTCAACTCAATCTAAATACTGATTGGCCTAGAGGAGAGGCAACCACCACCCCTGATTGGCCACTTGCACAGGCTCACTGGAGCCGATTTCTTTTGCTGGGGGGGGCACAGCGTTTCCATTACATTCTATGGGTTTGGAATTAGTGGTGACTTGAGAATTGTTTCTAAAACATTTTGCTTATTATTTTGTTTATTTATTTGTCTAGATAAGCGTGGCATTGATGGCCGATTGGCTAGTGCCCAGACGGCTCTGATGTTACAAGAAGAAACCATTCGCAGGAATGAAAGAGAAAGGAAACTTCTGTCTGAGAAAGTCTCCAATTTGGAACGCAACCTGTCCGCTGTGGAATCGGAGAAGAGGCAATTGCAAGTAAGTAAACCAAAGTACCTTTGTTAATCACTGCTACCCACAACACTGGTTTATTGCTGGGTTTAGGTTATTCATGTGTTCTCACATTTATATGTATTCCCATTTCTCTACCGTGATTTGTGATTAGTAGGCAACTCTCTTACCGACTGAGCCAAACTGACAAGTCTTACATATCTACAAAAATTGATGTTATAATTTTGTATTTATTATGTATACAATACAAAAGTTACAGTAATCATATTCAGTTGGAATAGAAGTAGGCTTGTCTGATATCTAGATGCAGCCCAAGACGTTTAGATTTAACACTTAAATTGCTATTTATTCCACAAAATTTCATTGAACTTTTGGAGATATCGTGTGGACAGACAGACAAACAGAAAGCCATGGGGTAATACGTATACCTCTCCAAATTCGTTGGTAGGGGTAAAACTAAAGTAGCTCTGAAAAAGTGCTTGTAAGTAAGCAGCATTATACAATTCATGATAATTATACAATTCATGATGATTATATAACTATTATTCCATAATGTCTCTGAATATTCCTCTTACCTCAAGTTCTTTTGAATTTGTTTTACTTTTCAGGAAAGAGTCTCCAAGATGAAGATGAATGATTCTCGCATGGAAGAAGAGAAGAAACAATTGCGAAACAATGTGGAGGAAACAGAGAACCGTGTCACCAAAGTGGAATTGGCTCGTCGGGCTCTTGAGGGAGAACTGCAACGGTTCCGCCTGGCCATGACCGACAAAGAGACAGAGAACCAAGTAGGTCTAGTTGATAAGCATTTGCAATAAAACTGTTTTGTTTTCATTATATTTCATTTAATTTTATATCTAGAATTTATATGTTTATATGTATGTATGTACCCAATACAAAATTACTGCAGTTGACCCAGCAGGTTTTATCTGTTTAGTGAATGGTTGGAAGAAAAAATCTCAGTTAGTTTTGAAACATAGGAAATGCATGTCAATTAGAACCGGCATTATCGGCCTTCTACATTGGCTTAAGATAGAAGAAAGAGTTGTGTTCAAAATTTTAATTACAGAATTCAAATGACTGCATGATGTGTGCCCTTATGAACTCTGTGCTCTTATTAACATCTGATATTTAAATGGCTTCATTTTAGAACTTGTCTTTATGAATATGACTCATGAGTGCAGGAGTTTCAGCTATACAGCACCCAGACTTTGGAATCAATTACCCTATGATATACAGAACATACATACATTAGCAAACTTTAAATAAAAAATAAAAACTTCCTTGTTTCAAGACTTTCATAATGATATGACTTCAGTAAATAAATACACTTCGTAACTGTAGCTCCTGCTCCGTGTTTTGTAAAAAAGCTTTGACAAGTTGCGCTTTCTTCTTACTCTTCTTTAATAGGCCTTATATTTTTACTGCAATTGATTGCACATGTTTTCAAGTGCTTTTGTCCAGTGGGGACTTAAGTATTGAGGTTCCAGAGAAAGGGCGCTTTCTATAAATGCAGTTATTATATTATCAAAATATCCGATTCAAAATTATCAACACTGCCGTTCACTAAGTTTTCACTACTTTTCTTTAAAAGTCCTTCCCTAGAAAGTGGAAAGCTAATATACCAATGATGGCATCCCAAGGCTTGCCCTGATTGGTCAATAACCCAGCACTATGTAAATGACTCCCAGTCTAGTGCTATCTACCTTGATCTACTCCAAACAGCCAATCATGAAGGGGGACACAACTCATAAATAGTTAACATTATTATTATAAAAAAAGATTATTTCTGAATGTTTGTCAGATATGCTTGTATTTAAAAAAAATAATTCTTTGTTGTTTTTTTATTGATATTTGGATTAAGATATTTGTAAATCTTCTGAATTACTTTTTCCATTTGTAGGTTCAACAAGATCGCATTGAGACTCTGAACAAACAGATTCAAGACTTAGAAAGTAAAGTGCAGTCAAGTCAACTGAGTGCAGAGAGACTTACTTTGAATTTGGCAAAGACAGAGGCCACAGAAAACCAACAGAAAGACAAGGTAACAGTCAAACTCTTTATTCGTAAGGTCATCACAACATAAAATTCTATTTTTACTACATCATCATGTTGTAATCTACTTAATGATAATATAGACGAGGTTCATCCCCTAATGTGCCAGGGAACAAATAAATAAATACACATGGCTTATTATTATACTTAGATGCAGTATCGAATTTAGATTTCCAGTTATTAATTCAGTTACAAATCTCGATGCTTAACTCTTAATTTCATAAACTGCTTGATACCTCTCCTAATTGACAGTGGAATTTTTCTGTGAATAGAATAAAAAATAATGGAACTCTTCTGTGAATAGAATAAAAAATAATGGAACTCTTCTATGAATAGAATAAAAAAATAATGGAACTCTTCTGTAAATAGAATAAAAAAATAATGGAACTCTTCTGTAAATAGAATAACAAAAATAATGGAACTCTTCTGTAAATAGAATTAAAAAAAAAATAATGGAACTCTCCTGTGAATAGAATAGGAAATGTTTTTTCAGTTACCTAAAGGTGGAAGGGAGGTAACTTTAATCAGTTATTCCCCTTGTAAATAACATTCACATTTTTTTATATGAATTTAAGAGTTAAGAGCCATTTTCTCTTTTCAGGTCCAAGCCTTGAATATGTCCCTTTCAGACAGTGCTTCAACCATCAAAGACTTGAATGATCGCATCAGTCAAATGCAAAGAGCTCTCACAAGCAGTGAACACGACAGACGAGTATTAAATGAAAAACTTGAGGCTACAAGGTAAGCACCAGGGCAGGATCAAGCTGGGGGGTGCGGGGTGTAGCATATGTTATAAAGGTGCCCTAAATTAAGAAAATGCACACAGATATTAAAACACATACATTTTGTTTGAACAGTTCTACATTTCTCTGTTTTATCTATATGTACATATAGATATATTACTTGTTTATACTGCGGTAGTTATCATGTGCATAAAACACACCCATGTTCCTCATAATTCCACGCTGCTTTGTTGTCCTTGCAATGTGACCGTTCGCTGTCTCTTCTTTTGGTCCACATACACTGAATCATTTGTGTTGGTATTTTCTCCACTATCTTGTTGGTCATATTGGTTTTCTACAAACAACGTGTATCTTAGTACTCCTAGATGCTCACACCATGATATACATATTTATGTAGTAACAACAAATAAAATAATACTTTTAATTCAGTTCGCATATCATCGAGGTCGATCAGTACACTGCTTGATTAAGTGGCTATCTTCATCTTTGATGTGAAAATATGCTGAAATGAAACTTGTCAGTCGCTGAACCAGAACCAAATTTTCATAAAAATCTACAAATACTGGGATTTACTTTAAGATCGCCCATGGATGTTTTCATCGAGACGTCATCTCTATTATTATTTTTTACGACTGCTGATTCTTTTGAATTGTTCTGCGCTCAGATTTTAAAATAAGCCAATGAACAGTAAAAATCGAAAGTCAATGGCCCTGCAGTCAAATATGCTATCTATACTACAGTGACACCTCACATTATACATTTGTATATACTAACATTGTTTTCTGTAAGAAAGTAGTGAAAATATCAATCATAAGAAGAAAATAAGACTACTAGGATCTACCGTAAGATCGCCCAGGGTGGTAAAATGGAAAAACAACCAAATTTGGGTAGAAACAATGGACCAAATAATAGCCCTGGGCCATTATTCAAAGGCCAT
>VCCN01005113.1:494797-505256 GCA_006491835.1 Architeuthis dux | reverse complement strand
TGGGGTCAAAAGCTGACATTCGTATAAGAAATAAAAATACATGAAATGCAACTTGCTGATACGCATTTCTGATTTATTTAGAATTAGTTTTTATTGACGATTTATTTTAGATTCTGTAATAATAAGATGAAAGAAAAGAAATGGAGGAAGCAAGTCTTTAATAGAAAAAATACAGAAGAAATTCCCTTTTGATTGATTGATTTGTGTAGCGGCATATCAACCCTTAATGGATCATTTAATGCAGAAATCAGTTTAAAATTCCAAAAGTTGGAGGATTTAAACAAAATTTTTTAATAGAGTTTTGCGACTTTAGTTAAAAAAACAGGTGGCCCCTGTTTGAAGGGGTCTTACCCCTCAGCAGGAGATGCTGTCAGCATATTCTAGGCCCCAGCCGACAAGGCCCCTTTTGATTAAGTTTTCCATAAATGTGATATACTGACATATAACAATTATGGTATCAATTGATAAATTTGGTACGTTTTAGGCTGTAGTGTTGGTACCAGTGGCATAGAAAGATGGAGGGGCGGGTGGGGCGGCAGCACAACATTTTCTCTGGTTTGTAATGCCTGTTAATTATTAATTATGCCCTCCCTTAGAATGTAGCACAACTGCCCTCGGGCACCATCTTTGCCCCCGGATGCTGTCTTCACCCCTGGGCACTGAGAACCCTTGCTACACCACTGCCCTGCCTGGGTGGGTGAGAGGGTGGGGGTGTTGATGAGGGATCAGGATTCCATATGGGCAGTGGGGGGAGGACAAAAAGTTTGCCGATTTAAAGCAATTCCAATCTTGACTGACTCAATAAGTTGATGTGTCAAACAGTGACAATACAGAAAAGAGTTACATCCCTAGACTTCATCCAACCCGATCAAAGGGTGATAAATTTCATCAAGTCATTTAAAGTATATTATTGAACACAACCACGACGGAATTGTTGATATTCCAGAGACCAAAGATCGCCAGGTAGATTTTAAAAATTACTCAAATACTAAAAAATGTCAACAAAAGTTTAACCTTCAAAATTTCAAGTCCATAAAAACTACTTTTCATATAAAACCTAAGAAATAATATTAGGAAAAGAAGTTGGGTACTTGAATCAAATCGAAAATTTGATGAGGCTGAAAGAAAGTTTGACAGGGTAATATAAAGTTTTTGGCAATGTTTAACGACTTAACCATTAAAAATGGATCACATCATAAGGACTGATTTGACCGATCACTGCTAAAGAAGCTAACATTTTGTATTTTTGTAGTGAAAAACGATTATTAATCACTGCTACCAAAGGTTATTCATGTGTTCACATGTTTATGTATCTATCTATCTATCCAGACTTCGCCCAGCCCTAACTGTTCATAGGAGAAACTTGAAATTTTGTACACACACTCCCCTCAATGAGTAGGGAAAATGGTTTTGTTTTTTTGAAAATTCTGCTCCAAAAAAAGGTTCTAGTGTGTTGTTCAATTGTCAATGTAAGCTTATGCTAAATTGGTCACTAGTTTGTGCCCGCTTGTTTTTTGAAAATTCAGACATTTTTTAGTGATCATCCCCAACACAGCATATATGGGTGGCGGTGATTCATAATTTTCTTGGGAATGCTAGTTTTATTTTTATATTTTTTTTATTAAATGAAGTATTGTAAACCATTTTTATTAATTTTTGACTATTTACATTCATCCTAATTTTTAGTTGTTTTGTAATCACAATTTAACTAAGAACGGTCAGTATGGCACTGTTTTGGTTTTTTCCATTCAAAATATTAAACAAAAAAAAAAAAAGGTATTCTTCCTGAAGAAAACATGATTGCATTTGTTCGTTTGGTAAAAAGAGATTTTTTTTTAATCACTTTCAATAAACTAGAAAGCGCATACCTCTGCCAACACCATTGTCACTAAAAACTGAATAATCAGGTTACCAACCCCAGACTATGCGGAGACAAAAGCTTGTAATAATTATTGATCAGAGACATCCCTTTGAACCTTGATTCATTTAAACACTTGATTATTTCCCTTAGACTGAGTAACTTTCTCATTACTGCGTTATTACATCCGAAAAGCCAAAACAATTGTCTTGTCTATCAATGTTAACAAAATAGGATCATGTTCATATCAGGCACCCTAAAAAATATAGATTTTTCCTCAACACCAGTAACGTCACTGAAACATCAGCAATGTTACCAAGATAAACAAAGTCCACGTGTTGACATCGAAGAAAATATTATCCTGAACTAGTGTCGCTAGTCTGTCTCTGAAATTTTCGAAGTTACTTACATTCGATAAAAAATAGGTTGTTTTTTTACGCTAAGATGACTGACTGTAAAATTTAAACTCTAATAATTGCTATAAAAGCCAAAACTACAAAGAATAGTTGAATTGAAAGCACAAAAAGTAGTTTTTAATTTTTTTTGTTATCTTAGTATCTTAGTAACTTAGAAAGTTTGTTAGTTTAAAAAAAACAAACTATTTTTTCATTGAATGTAAGTAACTTTGAACATTTCAGAGACAGACTAGCGACACCAGTTCAGGATAGTTTTTTCTTCGATGTCAACACGTGGACTTTGTTTATCTTGATAACACTGCTGACGTTTCAGTGACGTCACTGGTGTCAAGGAAAAATCCATCCTTTTCGATTTGCCAACATTTAGGGTGCCTGATATGAACATGATCTATAAAACAAAAAGTTCTTAGATCCAACCCAAAATTCAATCAATTGTACCTTGGCTGATGGCCCACCCTTCCACAAAATGTTATTGAAATTTCATTGAGAACTTTTGGAGATATTGTATTCAAACAAACAAACAAACATGGGTGAATATATAAACTTTGTCTAACTTCTTTGACAGTAATTAAAATCAGAAATAATTCAAGAAACAGAAAATAGCTAAAGTTCCTCTAAAAGACATTAATAATGGGAAAAATGATGAAGATTTGATTACAGTGAAGATTCGATAAAAAATAGGAAAAAATTTTACCTCTTGTAAATTTAAAAGTTTTGAGAAAAAATATTACAGGGTTCAAATAGTTCTTGGGGTGATTAAACTCCTTGTTGTTTGTGTTGTTAACATGACATTTTGGCCAATCCATTCTTCGGCCTTCCTCAGGTGTAATATCCGAATGTGATGGGGTAAACAGAAGTTTTTAATTTCAAAGGAGGTAACTAAAGTCAGAAAGCAATCAGGAGGAAGAAATTAAGAAACCTCTGTTTATCCCATCACATTCAGATATTACACCTGAGGGAGGTCGAAAAATGGATTGGCTAAAACGTTGTGTTAACAACACAAACAATAAGGAGTTCAATTGTTCAAAGAACCATTTGAATATTAATGACCCTTCTCAAAACTATAGAAAAGAAATATTTGAATGTTAATGACTCTTCTCAAAACTATAGAAAATGAGTTACATCTTTATTTGCATTGAATCTGCAAAAAATGCAAATTTTACAGTTGTAAATTTTTCACTTTTAGCTTTATTCTCTATGATGTAAAAAATCAAACATTAAAAAAATTAGCTTTTAACCGAGTGTCGTGGCACTAAGAAAATGTAGTTGTGATCAAAACAAATGATAATCAGACGGTGCAAAGTCTGGTAAGTATGGAGGATGAGGTACCAGCCTAATCACTATTTTCTACTCGGGTTTGTTTTGCTGTTTGTAATACAGGGGGTTTCAAAAAGATTTTACACTTTTCAAACATTTATTTCTGGATAACTACAAACGTTGGCAACATGAAACTTGCACCACAGGAAAGTAAAATCTCAAACATTTTGTGGAAGGGTGGGCCATCAGCCAAGTAACAATTGATTGAATTTTGGGTTGGATCTAGGAATACTTTATTTTATGGATCATGTTCATATCAGGCACCCTAAATCTTGGCAAATCGAAAAGGACGGATTTTCCCTTGACACCGGTGACGTCACTGAAACGTCAGCAGTGTTACCAAGATAAACAAAGTCCACGTGGAAAGAAATGGATTATGGTGCACATATTGAGTCATTGTGTATACTGCCGAAAAAACTTTCCAAACATATCTCACATGGATTATCGGTTTGTCGTTTGCTGCACATATTGAATCATAGTAAATACTGCCAAACAAACTTCAAGGGTTTTACTTTCCTCTGGTACAAGTTTCATGCTGCCAACATTTGTAGTTCTCCAGAAATAAATGTTTAAAAAGGGTCAAATCTTTTTGAAACACTGTAGTTTTATGAGGGGGGATCTATTTACAATGTAACAGTAATGCTAAACTGAGCATGGACTTTCCACCATTTTTACAAAGTAAGGCCTTGAAGTAGTGGATCGCCATTTTTACAAAGAAAGACCCTGAGAAAATGGATGCATACTTTGAGGCCTTACCATGAAAATACATGCACCCAGTTTAGCATTACAGTTACATTGTTAAGAGAACCTAAAAATATTATTTTTTCTCAAAACTGACAAATTTACTGAGGTAAGTAAAGTATTATGGATTGAAAGCACAAAAGATTACTAACAAAAGATTTTTTTCCATTTTTTATTGAATATTCGATGCCATCAAATCTTAACTGGAAAAAATCATAATCTTATTAAGCTGAATATATTTCAGGAACCGCATTGATTGCAACAATCACACAATAGCATACTCATCACCATGGCCCAATGGTAGAGTGCTTGTCTTCAGATCGGTAGGCAGTGGTTCAATCCACCATCAAGTCATACCAATTAATTTTAAAATGGTACTGAATGCCTCTCCACTAAGCACAAGGACTACAATTGGGAAACCTCCTTCTGAGGTTACGGCCAAACCATGTTAGATACACCGGTTCTCTTAAGATCACCAAAGTTAAGCAATGTCAAGTCTGGTCAGTACCTAGATGGGTGACCATTGGGGAATACCAGGTGTTGTATGCAGAACAATGCTTCGACAGGCCTGGCAAGCCAGAAGTGGGTCTTACTAATATTTGCCCCGCAACACCCTCAATGAAGGTATAAGGTTCATTCTCAGTTATGGGAGGGGGGAAAATACAGGTAATGTAACTATCGACATTTTTACAACCTTGCAACTAAGGTCACAACTCCCCGGCTACTGATTTCAATTCACAATTGAAATCGTCTTGAAATTCTGTACCTATGAACTAAATATTTACAGAGTGCATCAATTGAGACTATGGGGGCGTTTGCACACTTAGCGGTAGTGAGATACGCCATACGTTTACATGACTGTAACGTAATTATCGTAGACCAGATGACCGATCATGTCATGTAAACTTTGACAAATTATTTTCGGTAAGATGAACCAGACCGGTTCATCTTACCGAAAATCATTTGTCGAAGTCGGTTTTACCGAACGTTGATTGGTCACTTTTTTTCGGAGTTTATTATTTACCAAAAACACGGGTTAACTTTTTCTTTAAAAAATTACTGCGATGGGGGTATGTTAATGTTTACAATTTATGAAAACAAAAGCATCTAATGTAAATCTGGTATTTATTTACGATAAGATTTAGTACTTATAACATATATTGTGTATAAGATTTATGAAGGAAAAAAAAGGATTTTCTTTACGATTGTATGTGTCTGTACTTTATTTATGAAAAGAAAAAGGATTTATTGTTGTTGATTATTTACAATAAAAGGAATTTTATTTCAGGTATTATTTGGAATAACATAGATAATTGTATAGTTCAGCCGCAAAGAATCGTTGTTCATTGGATGGTGTACATTGTTTTAATATATTTTTGAGGTGTGAAAAAAAAAAATTACTGAAAGCACAAACAATCACTTATGATTTTTGTTATTTTTAAAACTTTGTTCGAAAAAGCAGGATTAATTTTTCTTTAAATTTACATTTTTTTTAAGAATTTCAAATATTTTTAATAAAATAGAAATGGTGAAAAAAAATAAGAGAATTCATAAAAGAAAAACAAAAGTAAATACATAAATTATATTGTTAGTGCTGCTTCATTTCATAAATTTTCGCCAAAATATGTTAAATAATCTACGCTGTCCAATGAACAACGATTCTACGTGGCTGAACTATACAATTATCTATGTTATTCCAAATAATATCTGAAATAAAATTCCTTTTATTATAAATACTCAATCAACAACAATAAATCCTTTTTCTTTTCATAAATCACGTACAGACACATACAATCGTAAAGAAAATCCTTTTTTTTCCTTCATAAATCTTATACACAATATATGTTATAAGTACTAAATTTTATCGTAAAAAATACCAGATTTACAATAGATGCTTTTGTTTTCATGAACTGTAAACATTAACATACCTCCATCACAGTAATTTGAGAAAAAAAAAGTTAACCAGTGTTTTTGGTAAATAATAAACTCTGAAAAAAAGTGACCAATCAACGTTCGGTAAAACCGAGTTTCAGCCAGATGATTTTCAGTAAGATGAACCAGACCTCAAACGTATATCATATCTCACTATCGCTAAGTGTGCAAATGCCCTCATAATTGATGCACTACATAAATATTTAGTTCATAGGTGCAAAATTTCAAGATTATGAATTGAAATCAGGAGCCGAAGTTGGGACCTTAGTCACAAGGTTGTAAAAGTCTTGATACTTACGTAACTTGTATTTGACCCCATAACTGAGAATGAACCATCATCGGAGAAAGACGATACATATATACATACATACACAATAGGATAAAATGAATGAAACAAATAGGCAAATACCAACCAACGGAAGATTCAAATCTTTGGTGAAGGCTCGCATGGTCAGAAGAAGAAACGTGGGAAGACGAAGAACTGACGTGACCTATGACACTGACTGGACGCTGCTGTCCCCCTCCTCCGGTCACTCCCCCACGGGAGGACGCAAGGCGATGACCAACTATGGATCCATGGACCGAGCTGCGATGGTGGACGTCTGTAAACATCCAGCAGCAGAGGAAACAGATCAGCAAAGAATGAGCGGCTAAAGGAGATGCAACGAGGGGTTGCTCGGTCGGTCAGCCATGCAAGAGACAGCAGTTCTATAAATGCATCCGACACTTCAATAAAAGTTAGTATTATGGGCTGCATTCAAGGGAGGTAAGTCTGTCCAGTAATGGAGGAGGAGGAATGAGGCAGAAGGCAAAAAAAAAGGAAGCAGGACACAGCAAAACCTTTTCAAAGGGGAGACAATTCACACAGATATGAGATGATATGGAAAAGAAAGAAAAATCAGCTGGATCATATTTTGAAAGATTTATTTAAGACTGGTTAGTCACTCAATAAAAACCGTCATGTGACCAACGTCTTTTGGCAGCATGCCTGGCAGGGGGGGGGGTGATCAATTAAAAAATTGGAGAAAGGGGTGTTCAATGAATAAGTTACTACTCTCGCATTTTGTTGGGAAGTGATCACTAAAAAGTCTGAATTTTCAAAAAACATGAACGTTGCCAGACACAAACTAAGGGACGAATTTAGCTTAAAATTACATTGTAAATTGAGACCCTCCATTAAAAACCTATTTTGGGGGGGAAATATTAAAAAAAGAGTAAAGGTTTAAATTTTCAGCCCCATAGCTGCAGCCTGTACATGCGACACATACACACAGCCAGGAAGAATCACTTAAAAACTGAAGCTATGTTGACACAAACTAAGGGACCAATTTAGCATAAAATTGCATTGTAGATTGGACCCTAAAATCAGCTGGATCATATTTTGGAAGATTTATATAAGATATATTAGTTACATAATCCACCTTTAAAAAAGTGGATCCAATCATAAATACCCTGAAACATTTCATGTTTGCTCAAAGATGTATTTGATGAGGCAAAACCCTGTTTGTCTACACAGTGTCTGTGCTTGTGTGTCTTCCTTTTCAATATTTGAATGGTCAGAATTCTCTTAAAGAAAGTTAAGAATTATCTCCCTTTAACCAAAGGGGTTTACTTACAAAATGGAACTATATTAACTTTTCTTTTTTAAACAAGGCTCAATGGAGACGTTTATCAACCCAATACATCCAGTTGCTGAGTACACTAGTAATTTTGGATCAGATAATCTACACTGTAGATCAGGCATGGGCAACCTTTTTTGAGCAGCGGGTCTCATAAGATATTGCTAATCATAAACCGGGCCACAAATTCACCGTCAGAATAATTATTACTATTAGAATGTTAGGAACCTTTTTTGCTAACAACATATCTTGCATTCACCATTTCACTGAGCTCTGTTTGCATTTTAGAAAAAAGTGTATTTAGGCTACCGATCTGTTTCTTTAGTGTTTCAATTTTAAGCTTTCTGATATCTCTTTTAAATTTATCATACCCGGAATGTTTAGTTGTGTAATGACGCTTCTTCAAAAAAGGGTTCCCTTTTCTTAGATGAAATTTTAATAAAACGTTATTTTCCTCGTGGAATTAAGTGTGCAATTCAGAAAGTCAGAAGGGCCGCAGTTTGCCCATGGCTGCTGTAGATTATGGGAGTGAAATAAGGGAGTTACTAAATCTGACTTAACTCCCCTGGATCTTTTTTTTTTTTTTTTAAATGATTGACATAAACTAATTTATTTTTAATCATCGAAAATGTTTACATTAAACCATGAAACCTTGAACGATTTTGGCAAACTGGAAGCAGTTTAGTTTTTTTAATTTATTTAATTAATTTTTTTTTTCTTCTTGATTTTCAAAGGATTCCTCATCTTGAGTCATTAGAATGATTGATTGATTTGTTTGTTTGGGTCATTTAAAAATAGAGTCTTGTGACTTTTGTGAAAGGTTATTTTTTTTTTTTAAATAGAGTCTTGAGATGTAGGTGAAAGGTTTGGGTTTTTTTAAATAGAGTCTTGCGACTTTGGTGAAAGGATATTTTTCTTTATTTTTTAAATAGAGTCTTGCGACTTTGGTGAACAGTTATTTTTTTATTTAACTGGAGTCTTGCAACTTTAGTGCAAAAACAGGTGGCCCCTGCTGGGGGGGGGGTTCTTACCCCTCTGCAGGGGATGCAGTCAGTGTATTCTAGGCCCCAGCCAACATGGCCTTTGAGTCATTAGAACAAAACATTGTAAAATTTTTCAGGTCAGAATTTGAACAAGCTGAAACTCATTTACCCGATGTCTTGAATTTCCCACTTTTTTTGTAAATAAATTCACAAAAATGTTTTTAAGGCAACAATCTCGGCCGTTAGATTTATAACTATCTAGCCATAGAATATATAAAATCCTTATTGGTACGTTAAGAAGTGTGGTCTCTTAGATGATGTGCGGTCTCTCCTACAGATCAATTGATCTTTAGGAGGATTTAAAATGAAAGAAAATAAATCACTGATACTCTAATAAGTTGCTATCAATAGCCACTTATTAAAGTATTGGCAGCTTTATGTTCTGAACTTGTGGTCCCGAATATCTATGAAGTGAAGATGAATTCCAAACAGTTATTATTTTGAAAACACTGAAAGTGTTACAATGAAATTTAATTCCAAACAGTGATTATTATTTCATTTTAAAACAATTAGTCTGAGGAAAGTACATTCAACCAAAGATTCAAATCCCAACAACTACCTTATTAGCAAATGTTTGCAGACTGACAAACAGATAGAAATCCCTTGAAAGAATCAGATTATCAAAGAGTATCTTTATTTGAAAGATTTATTTTCATCTGCATCAAATAACAATCTTAAATTAATCTGTTAAATATTCTAACTTTTTGCTAAAAGGGGGAAGAACAGAATGTTTTGTATCAGCAGCAGAGAAAGTTTCATTGAAATTTTAAAACATGAAAAAAGATAAAACAAATGGAGTTGCCTCGATTTGAAATCTAAGGGAGGTAAGCAAGCAAACTGTGACCTTTAGAATTAGGAGAAAAAATTAGAAAAGGAAATTCTTTTCAAAACCAAAAGTTGGAAATGCAAGGAATAAAACACTATGTTAACCATTAACAGCCGGCAAAAACCATTGTCAGACAATTGCAGACGATTGCAGATGATTATCAAAATCCTGTTTGTGGGTTAATCAGTTTGGTCATAGCATGCAAGGATGTCATCAAGTAACTAATATAATCTCTTCAGAAAGAATATTCACATTCCTTCATTGTATCCTCATTTACTCAAAGAAACCATCCACTCTTGTCTTTTCTTGTTAGCTTGGCCAGCCCTAAGGTCCCTGGGCAAGCTGAACTTTGGCACCCTTTTTTAAAGCCTGACTAGGCTTGTCATCAGTCATGAGAATTTCCTTTGTCAATTGTTTCTCTTAGTTTCACCACAACAGAAAGTATTTAACCATCAGATATTCCTGAAAAATATGACTTCACATCTTATTTTGACTGTTTTTAATTAGTTTAATTTATTCATTTTCCCATTTGTATTTGGAAAGCCCTGTGTCAGACACATGACAGGCACCCTGTGTGACTGCCCATGTTGCTGGTACTTTGGGCCAGTCCTGGTGGCTAGACAAAATGTGTTTTTTGTTTGAATGAAGAAGAAACCTTATCCTTCATTCAACCTCTCATTCTCTATCCATTTTACATCCAAATAAAA
>VCCN01005113.1:405772-421173 GCA_006491835.1 Architeuthis dux | reverse complement strand
AATGGATCAGAGTTACCATTAAACGATAACAGTTTTTTGTGTTTCTTTCATCCGTTATTTTTAATCCATTTTTCTCCCTTTCTATCTGTTCAAACGTATAATAATGCAGGTCTGGTTAGTCACTCAAAAAAACCGTCACATGGCCAACGTCTTTTGGCAGCAATCCGTGTTGGGGGTGATCAATTTAAAACAATTGGAAAAACAGGTGATCAATGAATAAGTTACTTTGTTGGGAGGTGATCACTAAAAAGACTGAATTTTCAAAAGAACAAAAAAAAAAAAACAAGCGTGAATGCGACCAAACACAAAGTAAGGGATCAATTTAGCATAAACTTACATTGCAAATTGAACCTCACACTAAAAACCTATTTAGAGTGGGAGTTTAAAAAAAAAAAAAAAGAAGTTTTTCCTAGAAGTAGTAAATGTCTTTAAAAAAGTGTGAATGCTGCCGGACACAAACTAGGAGATCAATTTAGCATAAACTTACATTGCAAATTGAACCCTCCACTAAAAACCTATTATGGAAAAAGAATTTTTTTTTAAAAATTTAAAAAAAGAAATGTTTTTACTAGACATAATAAGCAGTGGATATTAAAAAATTCAGCCCTCTAGCTCCAGTGATAAAAAAAACAGTGTGAATGATGCCAGACACAAACTAAGGGATCAGTTTAGCATAAACTTACATTGCAAATTGAACCCCACACTAAAAACCTATTAAAGGGAAGAATTTCTTTTTTTTTTAAATTTAAAAAAATGTTTTTACTAGACATAATAAGCAGTGGATATTAAAAAAAATTCAGCCCTCTAGCTCCATTGGTGCAGCCTGTACTTGTGATACATACATAGCCAGAACAAGCTGAAAACCTTTGTTGACAGTTTCAGTTGGTGACAGATTGGGTTGACGGTTTCTAATAATCTTAAAAGCCGTTGGTGAGCCCAGCTGGGAATAATAGTCTGATCAATAGATTTCAAGGACATCAACATTCCCCTACAACGGATCAATGAAACTCTTCTACTATAAACACTACTACAACAACCATTAGAGCCATCCGATGGTTGCGGCGGGAGAGGGGGGGGGCATTAGTTGCAGTAGTAATAAGAACGGTTCCTCTAGTAATTAGATACCGTCAACAAAAACTGTCAACATAGGTTTCTTCAGTTTTTAAGTAGGGCCGGTTGGCTGGCTATGTTTGTATGTTTCACACGTACAGGCCACACCAATGGAGCTAGAGGGCTGAAAATTTTAACATTTACTCCTTATTAGGTATAGAAAAAATATTTTGGGTTTTTTTAAAATTTCCCCCAAATAGGTTTTTAGTGGGTTCAATTTGCAATGTAGGTTTATACTAAAATGGTCCCTGAGTTTGTGTCCCGCAGCATTCACGCTTGGGTTTTTTTTGAAAATTTGGACTTTTTTTAATGATCACAGCCCAACAAAGGGTGAGAGAAGTAACTTATTCAGTGTTCACTCCTTTTTTGAAATTTTTTAATTGATCACCCCCAACACAGAATGCTGACAATTTTTATTGAATAACTAACCAGAATTGTTTGCTATTAGTAGTAATAATAGTGATGGCAAAAATAGTCAATGCTCTAGTACCGATTATTGCTCTAGTACCGATAATTGTTTCTAGTCCATTATTATATATACTAGTATACATGTGTCATAAAAAATGACATTTTATTTATTTATTTTTTTTTTTAATTCTGCCTATCTAGGCTGTTAGCTGCTTTGATACACTGTCCCCTTTCCCCAACTGACTGACATACTTCATGCTTAAAATTTCATTAAAATGATGGCAGAAATAGTCATTGCAATAACTTGCTCTAGTACTAATTGTTTTTGGTCCAGACCTGTCACTTCACAACAACCGGCTCAGCTGATGGCAGCTATAGATACTATAAGTGTGACAAACAAGTTAGATAGTCTAATAAGGTGGCAGGAAAAGAGAGCGGCTGATGGCTGCTACTGATACTATAATTTCCCCATTTAATTACATGAAGACACCTCTCCTGAACAAGAAAGCGGTTTCTGTTCTTTTATCGTGGAATCAAGCAATCCTATGTTGTTGATGCTGATACTATAACCTTTTCAGCCAATCCATTCTGCTGCCTTCTTCAGGTGTATATAATTTGTAAAGAGTCCATTTTATTTATTTTCTTTTTAAAGAGAGACACCCCTCCCTTTCATAATTATACATCTGAAGAAGGCTGTAGAATGGATCTGCTGAAACATTGCGAAAACAACAAAACTAGAGGGCTGAAAACTCCAACATTTACTGCTTAGCTACAAAAAACTTCTTTTTTTTTAAAATTTCACCCCAAAGTAGGTTTTTAGTGGAAGGTTCGATTTACAATGCAAGTTCATCCTAAATTGCTCCCTTAGTTTGTGTCCGGCAGCGTTCATGCTTGTTTTTTTTTTAATTCAGACATTTTTAGTGATCACTGCCCAACAAAAGGCAAGAGATGTAACTTATTCATTGGTCACTCGTTTTTAATTGATCACCCCCAACACAGTATATATGGGTGGTAGTGATTCATAATTTCCCTTGGAATGCTAGTTTTTAAATTTATTTTGCAATGTTTTCTTACAAAATAAATATGAATTTTTTTTAAATTGTCAACTTTTAATATATTCATTATATTGATCACCACTTATTCCAAATTTGTAATTTATCACCCCGAACACAGCATACTGCTAAAAGACACTGGTCATATGACAGTTTCTATTAGGTGACTAACCAGACCTGTTCTGTCTTGTTGTCAGCTGCTAATCATTGTATTTTGACCATTCATGCAGGCAGGGCTGGATTAGCTCTAAAACGCTGCAATCTCAGGGTCTAAATTACAGCCATCAAAATCACAAAAAAAACATTTCTGTTTGTTGCTCTTAAATACGACTTCTTCTGACCTTGGATTTGATTGAGTCTGGTTGCCAAGAAGATCAAATTATAGCTGCCATTATAACAAGATCTTTTCCCTATCCAATAGTCCAGGGTTCTCCAAAGTACGGGTCCCGACCCATTACTGGGTCGCAGGTTCACAACAAATGAATAAATAAATAGAGTAATTGAGAAAAATATTGGTGACAATGAAATAATTTAGATTTGAAATGTGAATATATCTAATTGTCATCAATAATTGTCAAACTCTAGTCCATTTGAGTTGACTTTATTTTCACCCCTGTAACAAGAACAACAAGAACTAATCCTCACCTAATTCAGGGGAGTAAATTATTCATTGTTGGTCTATCACATCAAGTTAATTATATGCTTATTCTAGAGAGCTGGGTTTTTCAAAGTATGAGTCCCGACCCATTACTGGGTCGCAAGGTCTTGCTGATTGGGTTGCAATACTACAACAGGTTCACAATAAATAGTGAGAAAAATATTGGTGACAATGAAAATAATTCAGATTTGAAATATGAATATATCTAATGATCTTATTATTGCTTTTGTCATCAATAATTTATTTGTTAAACTTATTAAAAAAGAGAAAGTTAAAGAAGGAAAGAATGATGTCACTTTAATTCCAACGGAAAGTTAACAGACATGTTTTTTTGAGTTCATATATTATTAATCACCACTACCCACAACACTGGTTTATTGCTGGGTTTAGGTTATTCATGTGTTCTCACATTTATATCTATCTATATATACGGACTTAGCCCAGCCCTAACCATTCATAGTAGAAACTTTAAACTTTGCACATACACTCCCCTCAATGAGTAAGGAAAATGTTTTTTGAAAATCCCCCCACCCCCATAATAGGTTTTTAGAGGAGGGGGTTCAATATGCAATGTAAGTTTATGCTAAATTGGTCACTAGTTTGTGGCTGCTTGTTTTTTGAAAATTCAGACCTTTTTTTAATGATCACAGCCCAACAAAAGCGAGAGAAGTAACTTATTCATTGATCACCCTTTTTCCTAACTTAATTGATCACCCTCAACACAGCATATATGGGTGGTGGTGATTCATAATTACCCTTGGAATGCTAGTATTTTTTATTGTTAAATTGACCAATTTTCTCTCACTTCAATCTATGTTATTAAAGTCACTTATTTCTTTAAGAAAAAACCCACCCAAAAACTTACAGTATAACAATTCATTTATTCTGTTATTCGAGAATGATTCAGATTTTCAATTTGCAAAAACAAGTTTAACTCTTGAAGTCCTAAAGAGCATAATGCCGCAAGTAATAAACATGGCCAAAAATCCTAAAACGCACGAGGCTGCAGGAGTCTTTCCTGCAATACTGCCAATTTTCAAAACAATCTGCCCACAAGTAAAGACACTATAAACATTTGAATAAACAAACCATTTTTAGCCATTTTCTGCACAATCATTACAGGACTGGGCTAAATTTTCAACAATGTTAAGAGTTAAATAATATGCAAATGTTTTGTTTTCAATAAATGCCGAACTCATGAAAACATTAAATCATAACAGTAATGGTAGCCTTGGCATAGTTGATAAACAAGAGGTTTAATGCACATGTATGTAGGTATATATGTATCATACTGGTAAGAAAATTATATATCATATTACGTTTCTGTTTATGCAAGATGAGAGTGCTAGTACAATGCATTTGTACATGATATATGTAAGTGGGTCACAAGGTTATTGCATAAAATTAAACTAGGTCGTAATTGAAAAAGTATGAAGAAGCCAGTAATAGACCGACTTGGATTTTTCTGAACCCCCTTGAGTCAAACCTACAATCAAAACACCAATGTGACCTACAATCTGTTTTGATCATTAAACTTTGTTATTTTTCGGTAGGATAAAAATAAAACTAGTAGGCCAAGACTTTTATGAACTAGTAGTATAGTACCGGTCAAAAAATGATTCACGTGTGGATAAATTATACAAATATATATTTTAGTATAAATGTATTTATTGAAAACAAAATGGAGGATTGTATTTTCTTTTATTTAAATAAATTTTAAAAAACTTTAATAAAATTGAAGCAGAGAGAAAATCGGTGAATTTGGGTAAAGTTGTCGAGAGAAATGGATTTGTGTTTTTTATTTATTTATTTATTTTTATTGCGCTAGAATGGTTCCTGGCGTATCGAGCAAGCTTAACTGCGGTGTCCCTTTAAAGCCTGACTGAGCTTGTCGTCAGTCATGAGAATTTCCTTTGCCAATTGTTTCTCTTAGTTTCACTACAATAGAAAGTATTTAACTGTCCGATATTCTTGGAAAATCTGACTTCACATCAGGGAATTTTCTTATTTTGACTGTTTTTCATTAATTTTTAGACAATATTACTAAGATTAACCTATGTATTTGTTTCAGCTAACCTGTGTTCATCTTATATTTGTTTCAGCTGTGTTCATTGCGAGATGAACATATCATCTGAATAAATGGTATGGAAACTGATCTATGAACGCTTAGAAGGAGATGTCAAAAGACAACGCCATGTGAGGAGGCATCTTCCTTTCTTTGAGACTTGGTTTTGGTATTCTTGTGTAAAGAATCAGTAAAACAAAATTAAAAAGACAAAAAAATGCCAGTCAGATGACAGATTTTTATTTGGGAAGTCCTACTGTCTCAGACACATGACAGATGCCCCCTTACCATTTGGGAGTCCCCAGGCGACTGCCCATGTTGCTGGTACCTTGACCTGGCCCAGGATATAACCAAACTAGAACAGTTATAAATTTTGCACTCCAATTTATTACAAGGTTAATAACGGGCATTTGAGGATTCGTAGAGAATAATGTGAGGTCTAACAAAAACCAATATAAAAAACAGGAGTGGTTAGTCACTTAATAGAACGTCACATAACCAATGTCTTTTGGCAGCATGTCATGTTGGGAGTGATCAATTAAAAAATTGGGAAAAGGGGTGATCAATGAATAAGTTACTTCTCTCACCTTTTGTTAGGCTAAAACAAGTCTGAATTTTACATTAAAAAAACATGTGAATGCTGCCTGACACAAACTAAGGGATCAATTTAGTATAAACTTACATTGTAAATTACCCCCCCCCCACTAAAAACCTATTATGGGGGGAGCCAGACTTATCTAAAAACTGAAGAAACCTATGTTGACAGTTTTGGTGATAGTTTTGGTTGACGGTTTCTAATGACATATAATGAAATTATAATTTTTGAAATAAGTCATCATTTTAGTGGTATGAGAGGATCTAAGGTCACAATTTGGGAGTAAAAAATCCTGATTGGATAATGAGTGAAAAGAGGTTAAACTTGATTGGTCGATTGTTGTCTAATTACAGATAATGATATCTGTGATGCATTTGGGGCTGTCATCATCAAAGAAAATTAACATCAATCCATCCCTGAAGACTATTTTATTAGCCTCAAAATTAATGGGAGATGCGAGAGAACCAGTGGTGTAGAACTGAGGGAACAGCATTCCCGTAGTTTTTTTTGGGGGGTGGAGAACTGCATTCCATTGCTATCTACTTACTACTAAACTTTTCTATATGGACAATTCACTGATTAGAAAAATTAGTCAAATACTCATCCCATCTGACCTCAAAGTGCCTCTGAAATTGGTTAAATTTCAAAACTTTTCTAGGAAAGATGGAGGTTTTGGGGGTGGGGGGCGGGGCTCAGTTTTAGAGACCACACACCCACCCAAGAACAGGCAGCCCTGCATTCCTTCACTTCTTTTTTCAGCACTCCACCACTGAATAGAACTGTTTGCATCTATGGAAAATCTGACTACTGAAATAGTCTTTCCATTTTTACCCTAATTTGTTACACTTCAGGCATTGATCGAGGGGGGGGGGTCGGCTCGGGCAAAGCACAATTATATAAAAGAAATATTATAAATAAAATACCCAAATAATCCCAAGTAACCATAAAATAACCATAAAATAACCATAAAATAAACATAAAATAACCTTAAAAACATGGTTGTTTGAGTTAGTTTTCCATGTATTTATTTGTAAAAATGAATTTTTCCATTCAGGCCCCCACTCCACCACCCCCACCCCCTTATTCAAAATCCGGGATCTGCCCCTGCACTGACAGCAGGGATTTTACAGAAACCAGGTCTGGTTAGTCACTCAATAGAAACTGTCACATTACCAACGTCTTTTGGCAGCCTGCCGTATTGGGGATAATCAATTAAAAATTGGAAAAAAGTGTGATCAATGAATAAGTTACTTTTCTTGCCTTTTGTTGGGCAGTGGTCACTAAAAAAGTCTGAATTTTCAAAACACAAGGGTGAATGCTGCTGGACACAAACTAAGGGACCAATTTAACAAACTTATGTTGTAAATTGAACCCAACCTAAAAAAACTATTGGGAGGGGGATTTTTAAAAAAAAACGTTTTTCTAGACATAATAAGGAGTAAATGTTTGAATTTTCAGCCCTCTAGCTCCATTGGTGCAGCCTGACAGCCAGACCAGCTTAAAACTGATGAAACCTATGTTGACAGTTTTGGTTAATGGTTTCTAATAAATGTACTGACTTGAAAGTAAAAGGTTTCTTCCAGACATATGCATAAATGAGCCAATCAGAAACGAGTATTGAAGTGTAAATTAGAACCAATCAGTGAAGAGAATAAAGCTGACATTCCAGAGTGCACTGAGGCTTGTTCAATCATTATATCACAGTGATGAATAATTAGCTGGTTACCATGGTTATTTACTCTATCCTGCAGGTCCAGCCTCAGAGGTCTTGAAGGCTAATCACATTAATCTGTATGACAAGTCTAAGAACCCCCCTCCTCCCCCTCCTCCTTAGATCTAATTTATACCTAATATCACTTTCAAATAGGTCTCATACCTTCCAACCCTTTCATCGTATAAGCCTTCGTATAAGTTCCTGGACACTCCATAAAGCCAGGATCGGCAAACTTTTTGGCTGGCCGGCCAGATTAGAAATGGTTTTATATCTTGCAGGCCAAAGGCAAATAAATAAAATGAAACACGGATTATACAAGGCTATGGAGACATCTTTGCATAGTGTTAAAGCATTTTTAGCTATAGAACATTGATTCATTTGAGGCCACTGCGAAAATGAGACTTTTGCTCTATTTTTCAATAATGATTTTTGTTGTTTGCTGACCAAAGATTGATAAGGAAAACAAAGAAATTTTTGTAAGCAATGTCACATATTCAATGAAGATGGCAGGCCAGATGAAATGAAGCCGCTGGCTGGATTTAGCCTGCAGGCTGCAGTCTGCTGACCCCTGCCAAAACGTTAAGCCTTATTCCAGACAATACTAACCTACTAGTAAATGACTTTTTACTAATGTTTACTAAGCTCTTGCAGCCAAAACTAAATGTAAATTGGACTGTCAAATAAATAAATAAATGAATAAATAAAAATCATTCCAGGTTCTCCCTATGGAACAATTGTTTATTCCTGTAGACACCTTGTGAGGTATAGGGCCAAAACCATTTCAGTAGATGTTTTTTTTAGTGGGTGGAGTTGATAGCCCACACCCATTTAAGACTATTTTGATTTTGAGCTTACAATGAAACAACTCTCAAATCTAAATTTTTATGAATTACAAACATCTACATCAGTGGTTCTGAACATGAGGCGAATGCCCCACTAGAGGGCAATTTGAATTTATTGGAGGGCAATTTGGTATTTGGGTGTGAAGAGCGAAAAGTGTTCGGGACTCAAAACTGAGTCGTGTTAAGGCTTAACTGATTAATTCCAAATCATACGATACCATTAATTACTAATTTTACCACAGATTGTGTAGTAACTAATGCTTAACTCATAAACTTTGTGTAGTATAAAAGCGATGAGGTAATTGCGTTGGTGTTGTTACTAAATTTAACACAAATAAATAACAAAATTTTACTAAGTGACCTGAAGTTTATATATTATTAATTTTTTTTCAAAGAATTTGCCACAGGATATATAAATTAAATTATATATTTTTTATAGTTAGGGGTACATCAAATTTGTCGGTCTGTTGAGGTGGGGGCGTGGGTTAAGAACCATTGGGTTAGAGTTTATTCTATATGCAAAATGTTAGAATTGAAATTCTTCATTTTTAAACTTGTGGTAAAACAACAGATTTATTATGGATGGATAACTGAGGAGTAGAGGAATAGTAAGTGGGTCAGGAAATAATCATTATGACAGCGACCCAACAGATGTTGATTGACCTAATAAAGGATGAAAGAACTGTTGATATTTGGATTTTAATGAACAAATGGAGGGGAAAATGCAAAAGAAAGTATCTTAAGAAGGTGATATTATCAATTTTCTAAAAGACACACATACAGGGCCAGCTTAAGAATATTTGAGTCCCCTCTGCAAAGCAACGTAGTGGGGCCCTTAATCCCCAACACATTAAAATTATGGGTTTTTAAAAAAAAATTGAATTTCAGGCCCCTAAAATCACAAGGCCCCCACGCAATTGCCAAGTGAATTTGGGGGGGGGTGTCACTAAAATCACAGGGCCCTGGGGCAACTGCCCGTGTGCCCATGCGATAAGAAGGCTCTGCATGCGCACACACACAATAAGCATGAGAAAACAATTATTCCTAAACTTCAAATTTGAAGATATATTTTCGTTTCCACTTTTCTCCAGAATATAAGTGAGAAAAATGGAGAAAAGATATTCAAACAGCAAAAAGTAAAATTTTTATTTATAAATTTGTTTAAGATCAAAAACCTGAAACTGATTATTTATGTAAATATAGCAGAATGGAAACATATGGCCCCAAGCAAACACATAAGAGTGATGCGTGAGTACATGTAAGTGCGTGTGTGTGATTGTAAGAGTGTGTGTGTGTGCATGTGAAAGAGAATGGATTTTATTATCAAATAAAATCTGAGCTTCTTATAAAATAAGACTCTTTTTCAAAGTCTAACATTCAACCTCCGAATGACTCAGCACAAATTTCAAGTGGAGAAGAAGGTAATAAAAATCAAATAAAGAAGAAAAAGAAAAAAAGAAATTGAGAGAAAAAAAAACATTCTTCTGGAATGTAATAATATATAAAAGGAAGGTAAACAAAAAAAACAAAAAACAAAATGTTACAATTTAAAAAATATTCCTTGTTTGGTCTCCACCCCCTCCCCATTTGTCTTACCCGACCCTGCAGCCATAGTACCCCTCTAAACTGTGCACGCACACGTTTTTCCAACCAGCACACAAAGGAAACTAATGCGTGCACAAAAAGTTAGTTACCTAAAATAATTTAGTAATTACTAAGTATAATAATATATTAGTAACTGTCAACCAAAACTGTCAATGTCAGCATAGGTTTCTTGAGTTTTTAAGTGGGTCTGGCTGGGTCTATGTAAGTATCACATGTACAGGCCACCTCACTGGTGCTATAGGGCTGAAAAATTTAAACATTTACTCATTATGTCTAGAAAAACGTTTTTTTTGTTTGTTTGTTTTTTACCCCCTCAGGTTTTTAGCGGGGGTTCAATTTACAATGTAAGTTTATGCTAAATTGGTCCTTTAGTTTGTGTCTGGCAGCATCCAAGCTTGAGAGAAGTAACCTATTCATTGATCACCGTTTTTTAATAATTTCTTTAATTGATCACCCCAACACAGCATGCTGCCAAAAAAGTCACGTGTCGGTTTCTATTGAGTGACTAACCAGACCTGTTATTATACTTACTGAAAATAATCTCTTATCTAACGGTTTCAGTTAATTATTCAGTCTGTTTTTAAATACCACATTATCAGAAACTTCAATTATAATAATCTGTGAATTGAGGGGTGTTATTGTTATTCATTTATTTCGACATTGCATCACATGAAAATAAGAAATATTCATTAATGTTTTTATTTAATACAACGAACTGAACAAGATATTTCAGTGTAGAATAAAATCTTAACTTCATAGAATGGAATCATACCAGTATTATATTGAAACATGCCAATACAGTTCTTATAATCCATGAGAGATAAGCTGTACCAAAATTATCTTGAAACAATTTTAAGTTTACATTTGCGCAAACATTCATTGTGCACATACGCTTGTCACAGGAAAAAGATTATAAGATTTTTGCACACACTGACTACTAAAAATTAGTAGGAACATTGTAATTGGTAAATCTTTACTAACTACGTTACCTCGTAGAATGCAATCGTACTTGTATTATGTTTAAAAAAATGCCCATACAGTTATATTAGCCAGGAGAGATTTGTTGTGCCAAAATTATCTTTGTCACAGGAAAGAAATTTGCACAACATAAGATCTTTGCGCACACTGACTACAAAAATAGAGGAAACATTGGTTGTCAACCTACCTTACATCAAGTTTGTTTGTACTAACTGATATAATCATATTTGTATTATATTAAAACATACCAATATAGCTTTATTAGCCATGACAGATAGGCTGTGCCAAAATTATCTTGAAACAATTTCAAGTTTACATTTGTGCAAGTATTCTGTGCACACATACTTTTGTCACAAAAAATTGCATAACATAAGATGTTATTCAAATGGTTCTTCGGACGATTGAACTCCTTGTTATTTGTGTTGTAAACACGCCACTTCTCAACAAATCTAAACCCGACAGGACAAAGACACAGAAACACTGGGCCATGCGCTATAAGGGCTAACCCCCTTTAAACATAATTTCTGTTTAACCCATCACACTCGGGTTTTACACCTAAAGAAGACTGAAGAATGGATCGGCCGAAACATTGTGTTTACAAATAACAAGAAGGAGTTCAATCATCCAAAGAACCATTTGAATATTAATGACCCTTCTCAAAACTATAGAAAATAAGATGTTATCTTATTCATTTATTTTGGTTTTACAATGAGAAATATATTATGATTATACTTATTGAAAATCATCTCTTAGCTATATACGTTACTTCGTAGAATTGTATTATGTATTATGTTGAAACATGCCAATACAATTATATTGGCCATGAGAGATAGGCTGTGCTAAAATTATCTTGAAACAATTTCAAGTTTACGTTTGCACAAGCATTCAGTGTGCACATACTTTTGTCACAGAAAATAAATTGCATAACATAAGATCTTTTTGCACACTGACTACTAAAAATTAGTGGGAACATTGCCCCTTGCTCTCCTCCCTCCTGACATCCCATTGTACACCGACTACTAAAAGATTTGAAGGAACATTGCCCCTTGCCCTCCTCCCTCATGACCCCCCCAAAAAGATTTGAAGGAACACTGCTTGTAACCAGCCTAAAAACTTTTTCCAGTCAATGGGAATTTTTTCATGTTTTTCTTTCATCCATTTTTGCTCTCTGAGACTAATTTTCTTGCAATCTTATTTCAAAATGGCCGATACGTTCAAGAAACTATCGGAAACTGAACGAGATGATAAAAATCTTTTTTGCCTGAGGAGAACTCAAGAAGCTGTAAGAATCAATAGCGAGAAGGTTTCTTCATTACACGCAGAGATAATTAACTTTGATCTCTGCTTGATTTTCAAACAAGTCGAAAAAAAAAAGACCAGAAGAAAAAAAGTCAAGTTCTTTACAAACAAAAGGCAAAAATATATGCTGTGACAGAAAAGAAAAAAAAATCAGCAAAGAGTTCAAAATATTTTGAAAAGTTGACATAAGATCTAATCTCAGAGTGACTTGGAGATTTTTACAAATGCACACCTAACTAAAAAAGCACGTAGAGAGCGCACAGCTCTGCCAAAGCCGTACCACTAACTCATTTGAAAACGAATTCCTGGATCCGCCCCAAAATTTAATCACTTCTTCCTTACCCCATGGCCCACCCCTCCACAAAATATCATTGAGGACTATTGGAGATATTGTGTGGACAGACATGAGCGAATGCATGAAAAAAATAAAATGTAAAAATATCTTTCAATTGAAAACAAATTCCTGGATCCGTCCCAAAATTTAAACACTTCTTCCTTACCCCTTCCTTCCACAATTTTATTGAAATTCACGGGAACTTTTGAAGATATCATGCGGATAACTATGAGCAAATACATAAATGTATGAAAAAGAAAGAAATAGAAAAATATCTCTCAATCGAAAACAAATTCCTGGATCTGCCCCAAAATTTAATCACTTCTTCCTTACCCTGTGGCCAACACATTGAAATTCATTGCAAACTATTGGAGATATTGTGTGGACAGACAGGAATTGAAAAGTCTTAATGAAAGGCTAACAAAATAGTAAAATCCTAGTGTTTCGCGATCCTAAACTTATAAACAACTGTTTATTTCATCCCCTGAAAATGTGGAAAAAACTACACTGGAAAAGAGGCTGCCCCCTGAAAAACACAGAAAAGCCATAATCAAGGGCAAGATAGAAAAATCTGGAATGGCTGACCATATATGGAGAGAGAAAGGCAACCACTTTCCTTTCTGGGAGGAAGTTCAGATTATTGTCAGAGAACGCTGTTGGAAACAGAAAACCCAAAGAGGCAGCTCATATCAACTGAATGCTTAGTCAGACAAGTGCAGAGTTCAACCCGATGTGGCTTCCGCAACTCAACAGGCCCAACCCGACAAGACAAGAATAAAGAAACATCCAAATCCTACATTATAAGGGTTACCTCTTTTGAAATTAAAAACTTCTGTTTAGCACATCACATTTGTGTACTACACCTGAAGAAGGCCGAAGAATGGATCGGCCGAAAAGTTGTGTTAACAACACAAACAGGAAGGAGTTCAATTATCCGAAGAATTATTTGAATGTTGATTGATTGATGGGTCATTTAATGCCGAAATCAGTTTAAAATTCCCAAAGTAGGAATTCTTTTAGTTTTTTTTTAATAGAGTCTTGCAACTCTATGGTGAAAGAACAGGTGGCCCCTGTTTGGTTGGGGGGGGGGTCTTACCCCTCTGCAGGGGATGCAGTCGGCATATTCTAGGCCCCAGCCGACAGGGCCGTATTTGAATGTTAATGAGCCAAGTCTCAAAACTATAGAAAACTAGAGTTTCATTTACCTCTTCCAATTTTATTGGCAGAGGTATATGTATTCACTCGTGTCTGTCTGTCCACAAAATATTGTGGAAGGGTACAGGGTTAGTTCTCATATAAAGGTTTTTACCTTTCTCAGTCAGACTCTTTGAAGTCGCGTATCAATGAGACACTAGTTTCTCAGCTTAAAGATTCTATTCAAGAGTCTTGTGAAACCAGCCCTCGATCGTGGTTCTCATTTGGCTTGTTCAGGTGATATATTGCCAAGGAGCTGCAGTATCCTTATCCATGGATCTCTGGAATATTTTCGGACAGGAACAAAGAAAAGACTTAGTAAGATTGGTATTTGGTCTACGGAGCTCGTGGGCCGTGTGCCAAGGAGCAAACCATGCACTAAAACCTTCCATTCCTAATAAAATCACTCAATAGATTTCCTAAGAGTATAATATAAAAGTTGTTTTCAAAGGACGATATAATAGGAATATTATGAGACGGCGTAGTATGGGTGACAACTCTAAATAAATGACAATTACGTTGTCTCAATATCCACACATGAAGCCAATTAAGTTGTTGATGAAGAACTTTTTTTATACCTTCTATAGTCTCACTTAGAAGTTAATTAAAAAATGTTGATTGTCTTTTCAAGGTGGTAAAAATAAATATTAAGCAGGTCTGGTTAGTCACTCAATAGAAACCGTCACATGACCGACGTCTTTTGGCAGTATAACGTGTTGGGGTGATCAATTAAAACATTGGAAAAAGTGGTCTTCAATGAATAAGTTACTTCTTTCACCAATGAATAAGTTACTTCTCTTACCTTTTGTTGGGCAGTGATCACTAATAAAGTCTGAATTTTCAAAAATAACAAGCATGAAAATTCAGCCAGATACAAACTAAGTGATCATTTTAGCATAAACTTACATTGCAAATCTCACTAAAAAACTATTATGGGGGGAGTTTTTTTCTAGACATAAGGAGTAAATGTTGAAAATGTATTCACTCATGTCTATCAGTCTGTCTGTCCACAAAATATTTCCAAAAGTTCTCAATAAATTTCAATGACATTTTGTGGAAGGATAGCTCGATTGATGCGGCCTGTACACATGATAGATAGATAGTTAGCCAGCCAGACCAACTTAAAAACTGAAGAAACCTATGTTGACAATTTGGCTGACTGTTCTGGTTGACGGTTTCTAATAAAATGTACCTAACTACAAATAAACAAGATCAATGAAACCACACCGGTACTAATATAAAGACTAATCAATCGTTAGATTTTTACCAAAACAGTTTTGACCAAGATACAGTCTATAATATTGAGGGTTATTATACATTGAAGGGGCGTAAACTTGCCATTTTTGTATGGATAGTGGAGACTATTTTTGACATCTAGAGCTCTGTTCCAGATATATCTCTAGGAATTTCAGTGGCAAAATTACCATCGCAATAAGGACAAGTTTGCATTCATTTGTTCAGCAATTGACTTATATAACACTAACCTAATTTATATCCCTTGTAGTCAAATTTAATAAAATACAATTAAATGGTCAAGTTTTCTGCTT
>VCCN01005113.1:222288-232515 GCA_006491835.1 Architeuthis dux | reverse complement strand
TGGCTAAAGGACAAGGGTGTTTGTGCTGTGTGTGTGTGTGTGGGGGGGGCACCGTCTTATAAACCTGGCAATAAACAAACAGATTGTATTTCTTTCTTTTCTCCTGGAACCTGATTTGTTGACTTTGACTAGAGAAACCCGAAACCGGATGTGAGAAATCATTGTTTAGTTATTAGAAAACGTCAACCAAAACTGTCACCATAGGTTTCTTCAGTTTTTAAGCTGGTCTGGCTGGCGGCTATGTATGTAACGCGCGTACAGGCCGCACCAATAGAGCTAGAGGCCTGAAATTTAAACATTTACTCTGAGTACTCCTTATGTCTAGAAAAAACGTCTTTTTGTTTCTTTAACCCCCACCCCATATGTTTTTAGTAGGGGCTTCAATTTGCAATGTAAGTTTATTCTAAATTGGTCCCTTAGTTTGTGTCCGGCAGCATTCACGCTTGGTTTTGTTTTTTATGTTGTTGAAAATTCTGACTTTAGTGATCACTGCCCAACAAGAGGCGAGAAAAGTAACTTATTCATTGATCACCCCTTTTTCCTATTTTCTTTTTAATTGATCACCCCCAACACGGCCAGCTGCCAAAAAGACATTGGTCCCGTGACGGTTTCCATTGACTGACTAACCAGACGTGTTTATTTATCATTTTAGAACCTGGTAAACAACAAAACCTAATTCTTTTTGTGTCCTTGTTGTTCATTAGTTGTACAAAAATGAAAGGATGGTCAGTGTTAAACTTACGAAGTGAACTTTTTAGCAGACGACAAAGTTATTTAAATGTTCCTCTTTTCTGTCGTCAGTTGACATAACAAACAGACCTTGACTATAATAACAGCAATTATGTCATTTGTGTTGTTGTTCAATAATTATTGCTTCTCCTTTCCTTCCTTCCTTCCTTGTGAGTCTATTTCTATTTTCCCTTTTATATTTGGCTCTTCTTTTGCTTGTCTTTACATTTAAATAACAATTTTCTTTTCTTTTCATAACTATTCCTTTCTTTCTTTTTTGTTGTGTGGTTTTTTTTTTTTTTTTTTTTTTTTTTTTTTTTTTTTTTGGGGGGGGATGGTTTTTTTTTTTTTACATTCACCCACTCCTTTGTGGTTACTATTTTCAACTTACTTTAAAAACATCTTCTATACTAAAACCTCGGTGCAAAAATTATGGAATCAGCAAACTTAGTGGATGTTCACCCAGTTTTTTATTTTTTTATTTTTTTAAATTTTTTACTTTGTGGCAAATATACAAATCCGATATGACACAAAACAATTTTTGTTTAATAGCTTAACATTTTGGCTTCATGAAATATACATAAAAAAAAATTAGATTAAATTATTTAAATTATTGGCATATTTAAAAAAAATTTATTATGGAATTACACAATGCTGAGAAAAGAATTATGGAATCAACTTGTAATTTGCATTTCTAAAAAATACCAGCACAAATGTAAATATGCAAATTAGTCTACAGTTAAGAGTACATTCAGACCTTAACGAGCTGTTGGACTGGGCTATATGAAAGGAAACCTGGCTCCAACAGTCTCAATTGAAATAATGAAAAGGATTATAAAACTCCTTCGAGAAGGAAATCCAACATGAAATGTGGCAAAAGATGTTGGTTGGTCCCAGTCAGCTGCGTCTAACATTTGGTGAAAGTATAAACAGAATGGGAATGTTATAAAGGTAGAGCCCAGAAGACGTCAAGGCATCAGGATAGAAAACTCAAAGCAATATGCCTTGAAAATAGAAAATGCACAACAAAACAAATGGGCAGAAACAGGAGTCAGTGTTTGTGACAGAAATGTTAGAAATTTGCTGAATGAAATGAAATTTACATACAGAAAAGCCAAACGAAAGCCAGCACTAACATCTAAACAGTAGAAAACTAGGTAACACAATGAGCTAAAGAGAAGCAATCATTGAGTGTGGATGATTGGATGAAAGTGATATTCACTGATGCATCGTGAATCTGCATTGGCCAAGTCAATGATGCTGCATTTTTAGTCTGGTGTCATTCCAATGAAACAAAGATGACTGCCTGAAGAAAACAAACAAATTTATGATATGGGGTGGCACGTCAGGTAAAAGACCAGGTGAAATGGCAATCATTACCTCAACAGTCATGGTATCGGTGCCTATTGTAATTTTGGACCCTTTTTCATTCCATCGATAGAAAATAGGTTTTGCAAAAGAACAAAGAATGTTAAAGCTTTTCTTCAGGAAAGGCATATCAACTCAATGATATGGCCAGCAAACTGTTCGGATCTTAATCCAATTGAAAGTTTATGGTGGAAATTTGTTTAAATATGGCCCATGACAAGGCTCTCCATCCTGCAAAGCTGATCTGTTTCTTGTGAAAGTTGGAACCAGTTTGATGGAGAATATTATTTTTAATTAGTGAAGTCCCTGCCTCAAAGAATACAGGCCGTCATAAAAGCCTGTATAAGAGCAACAAAGTACTAATTGTTTTGGTTTTCTACTTGAACAAAATATGCCAATAATTTAAATATTTTAATCTAATTTGTTTGAGTTATATTTCATGAAGCCAGAATATCAAAAATTGTTTGTGTCATATCTGTGATTTGTTTATTTGCTACAAAGTAAAAAAAAAAAAAGCTGGGGAACATCCTCCAAGTGAGCTGATTCCATAATTTTTGTTAGGCTGAGTCATTGGATGTTGTGGTGGTGTGAGGTACAGGAGACTGGGGTGTAGAAGAGTGAGGGTGTGTGCTATCTCTACAATGGCTTGCTGCAAAGCAAAAGCCGAATGCTACTTTTGCTTTTCGACTTTTTTGAAAAAGCAAAAAGTGGCGTGAAGCAAACTTTCAAAAAGCGGGAACCATCTGTATTTGAATTGAATTAGATGATTTTTTTTGATTTTTTTTTTTTTTTTTTTTTTTTTTTTTTTTTTTTTTTTAGAAAAGAAACAAAAGTTATTTCAACAGAAGAGTCCATAGTTTTAAATGGTGGAGATATTTTTATCTGTAAAATTGTTATCTTCAAGTGGGAGAGTCCATGGTTATGGACAAAGAACCAAGAAAATAGCACCATTCATTATATGAGTAGATTTTTCTTGTTTCCAAAGATTTTCTTCCTTTCCAGCATTTCTTACAGCTCTTTTTATTTGTAATTCTGAGTTCAATTCCTCTAATACATTGAAGTTTATCTTTTTTAAAAAATCTTTTTTTATAAACAAATCCCTGCAAAAAAAAAAAGAAGCTAAGTTTTCAGCCTTTAAGTTCCTGCCTTGGTCCTAAAAACTAGATGGCATGACTGGGAATTGTGACCCGCTACACTATATGCATAGAAGCATCATTATAAAATATACAGTACCTGTCATAAGTATAGAGGTTTTTTTAATTTTTTTTATGTATAAATCATCATTGATAAAAATGTTACGTTATGGGTTGTTGACCTCTGGAAATGCGTTGGTGTTACATTACGGATGTATATACTCCTTGTTTGCTTTCGGCGCTGGTTGTATGTTGCATTGTTGTGTATAGTTGGAACTGGTTGGATATCATTTGAAATTCATTCTTCGTTTGTGTGCCGTGAACTGATATGAAAGTCAACTGGTTCATTGAGAACAACGAAGTCTGATTTTAAATATTATGTTCGTTTTTTTTTTGTATTCGACTTTACTCGTAGCAACACTCTGGGAATCTGCTTTGTAAGAAATGTGTTACTAAATCTACAGTCAACTCTCTTTGTTGGTTAAAGTTCTCGTCCAAAATATAGTTGAATTTTTGAGTTGTCAAACAGACAAAGTATAGCTGCTACTGTGTTTCTCTTTTAAACTCTGTAAGTTGTATGTATCTCATATTCTACACTTCACGTCAAAAAGCTGTGCAGCTCTAGGAATACTGAGTTTGACTGACCATGCCCCCTGTGGGCAGCCTTGGACATCTAGTCCTGGTCTCTCTCTCCCTCCTCTTTTTTTTCTTTTTTCTCTCTGGGTTTTCACCTATTTATCGGTATGCCCATTTTTAACATGTGATCTTTTCTTGATGTTAAATCATTGCATCATTTCTTTTTGTTTGCATCAGTAAATTCTTTAGCCGGATCAGCCGACATTTTGTTGTTCTAAATTCTTGTACAAGCATTTCATAATCAGGATTCAGTCTGTAAATTTTTGTTTGTTATTTTAACAAAACAAAACCCTCATTTTGATAAAAATTCCTTAATTTTCAATTTCAGCGAAATAAAACAATCGATTTTGTTTACCATTTGTCAATATAGCCCTCATCCTAATTCTTCGCCTGACAAATACATTGCATGACTTTTGAATATACGTATTTAAACTTTATCTATTGGTCATTATTACAAAAAAAGTATTGCTCATAATTATTTGAACAAGCACAAAATCTGTTTTTACTTCCTGACATTGTAGGAGCCATTATGGATTTTGATATGGGGGGGGTGATCAAAATTAACTAGTTTGGCAACTCTTCCATATAGCAATGTGAGTTCACTTTTTTAATCTCCTTAAAAAATTCTGAACAAGATTTTAGAAGGATAGAAACAAAAAACTTGCGTTAACAATTCAATTCTATTAAAAAAAAACATTTTCCAGAAATTTAGCATCCAGAACCACAAAATATGACTAAATGCATACCTTGTTATGTTGATTGCAAAAAATTTGGTTCTTCTTGCATAATGTTCCTGTTTTTAACTCTCAAAACAGGTGATTAGAAGCAAAATGGTTGTCTGTTCAAATACTTATGACAGTTAGTGTATATATATATATGTATACATATAGTAAAATGAAATAATTGATAAGAAATAATTAAAAATATAATCTGTGTATATGAATTCATATTAGTGAAATGACAATTCAGCTAACACACTCACTACCACTTATTGTTAGTTAACTCACACCCACCCTCATTAAAACTTCACACATACTGTTTTTTCCAGGAATTATCTCCTTAATCTAATTCTCTCTCTATTAAAATACGCAAACACCTATTAACCAGTTCCTGACAGCAGTTAACACACAACACATGACACTGCTTCAATTAAAGTTTTTCTCCATCATTGCCAATGTGTGTATTGACCTCCAAACATTTTCAGTTTTCTCTTTTTTTATCTAAACACCACTCCTGATCTCACATACACACCAAACTGTAACATGATACATTCCCCTTGAGACACCCAGCTCAGATAATGATCATATATCACTGTCACAGCCTTTCAAAACATTTGAAAATCCACTCCCTAAATTCATGAAAACACCAAAATGTTATTTAATATTCCCCCCATCCCCCTGCTGACCGATACAGCCCTGCCCTAGTTTTTAGAACACTTAATATCCACTTAGTTTAATTATTAATCAGTAAACCTGCCCACAATCAGACATGGACTCTATATAACAAACAATTTCTTTTGTCTCCATCACTTTTTCTGAAGAAGCCAGGATGAACTGGTGAAACATCAAAATAAATTAAAGAAATCTCATTTGTACATGACGTGGTCTTCTGAATTGTCATTTCACTCTAATATTGTCAGATAAATTATAATCCACATCGATACTCTGGTCATATATATATAATCAGTTACAAGTATGCGTCACAATTCTGCATAAATAAACAATATTTACAAACTTAACTAAGCATTTACAAAATTAACTAAGCAAGAGTAATTGTTCATCTGCATTATATTATATTATATTATATTATATTATATTGTGTGTGTCTGTAGAAACCTTTTTGTTTTCCCGTATATATTTATAATTTGTTAAAAAACGCCAATAGCGAATAATAAATCCCCTGATGTACCATCCCCATTCTGAAAAACGTTTGCGACCCCGCGTGCAGTATACCAGCCTGATCCACCCCTCATCAATGCATTTTCTATATATATATATGTATGTAAAAAAGAAAAAAAACAAAAAAAACACTTTTGGTTTGTTCATTTTGAATTAACTACTATTTCTGTAAATGTTATATTATAATTAACATCTATAGATCACACTTAATATAGAGGATCATCAGCCGTCTTTCCATGGACCTCTTTCAGGGAAGTTATCTATATCTATATCTATATCTATATCTATATCTATATCTATATCTATATATCCCTTGTTTCTCAAAAGTTCGCTTTACACAAAGCTGTATAATTGATATTTACTAAGTTTATCTCCATTTGGCACATGGCGAGAGTAGTAGGGCACCCAGTGAGGATCAAACTCATTACAGTAGTAATGGTAAGCATCACAAAATTGTTAAACATTACTACACTGCTTATGAAACCAGGGATTTCATGAAATTCCTGAAATATTCAGGGATTTCATGAAATTCCTGAAATATTCAGGGATTTCATGAAATAACTAGTTTCACAATCTTGCTGTAACATATATTCTTCCAATCTGTACACAATGTTTTATTTTGGGATAACTGCATCGCCTAAGCTGCCCCCAAGGTTTTTTGCTCAAGGATATTTCAGTTACAAACTCTATATTTTTGTACATATAAAGTGTGTGTGTGTGTGTGTGTGATTGGTTAACATCCATGAATAGAAATCTTGAGATAATGAATATTTAACAAAAGATAAAAAATAAAGCAAGATATTTTCTTCTGCTCCCATTCTTTTTTTTTCACACTAATAAAGAAAAGATGGCCTCACTAAATTTGATCTGTACTATAGATTCTTTTTCTTCCGTTGATATCTTGAGGTGGTGCAACCATCAAAGAGGCATCCTCAGGATGATTAGAATGGATTAATTGAATAATAAATTAAATCTTTGTTCTAATTTTTTTGTAATTTTCTATTTTGAATTATAATTGGAGTAACAGCATGCAAGCAAAGTGTATTTTCAAGATGGCTTCTGGCATTGGAAAGAAAGGGAGAATGCAAAGATGGCTGTCAGCTATTATGATTCTATTTTAACCATTTTCTTTAGTTTATAAAAAATCAGTAAAACAAAAACGTGATGAATAAAGCATTTTATCGATAAAACTGTTAATATAGTTTAAAATATTAAAACAACCTTTGCAGACAAATGAAGAGAACGCTCATGATTAAATCCATTATCTAACCAACTAGTGAGCCTAGAGAATACTTAAAAATACAAGTCTGAGAAACCGTCACATGAACGTTTTTTGGCAGCATGCCGTGTTGGAGGTGATCAATTAAAAAAATTGGAAAAGAGTGATCAATGAATAAGTTACTTTTCTCACCTTTTGTTGGGCGATGATCACTAAAAAATGTCCAAATTTTCAAAAAGCGTGAATGCTGCCAGACACAAACTAAGGGACCAATTTAGCACAAACTTGCATTGTAAATTTAACCCTGCACTAAAAACTTATTTGGTGGGTGAGGGTAAAAAAAATTTTTGTTTTTTCTAGACATATAAGCGGTAAATGTTTACATTTTCAGCCTTCTAGCTCCATGGTATGGCCTATGCATACATAGCCAGCCAGACCAACTTAAAAACTGAAGAAACCATTGTTGGTGTTGACTGTTTTTGTTGACAGTTTCTAATAGATATTTCCAATTCTTCTATTGGCATGTATAAATGGCTCTGCACACTCAGGAAATAGGAAAAGTAATTTTAATTCAGAATGTTCAACTCGTTATTTTGTGAAAACCTCTTAGATTTTCTTTGTTTTTTAACTGCAACGAAAGTTGACAGTTCTATAGAAGCTAAAAAGTCTTTCGTTCACACCAAATTTGAATTAGTTCATAAGAAAAGGATTGAGAGAGTGGGCGAAGAAAGAGGAATATTTTTGTCTTTACGTCATAATTTTTCTTTTTTCTTTAAAAAAAAATTTTAAAAATAAAAAAATCTCGAAATAAAAAGCCTTCATAATTTAAGAAGCTAAAACCACTCTCTCAATCCTTCTTTTTTTATGAACCGATTCAAATTTAGTGTGAATGAAAGACTTTTTGGCGCTCCATAGAACTGTCAACTTTCATTGCAGTTAAAAAAACAAAGAAAATCTAAGGTTTTCACAAATTAACGAGTTGAACATTCTGAAGCGTAGTTATGACCTATAACTTATGGGGAACACAAATAGATACACTCTTCTTGGATACCAAACAAATAACAGCAAGGCTCGTGAAAACTAGCCAGTGTCCATCTTAACAGCTTTACATTTTATTTTAATCAATAGGAAACAAATAGTTTTATTACAGAAACAAATGTTGCCAAATGCTATCAAAAATTGTATAAACAATGTCTCAGGTTTTGTACAGTCTGTTCTTTTTCTTGTTATTACTCTGAAATAATGTTATCATTGACTTTTAGAAAAACTTTGGCTTCCGTATGTAACCAACCCCACTTAAACAAAAAAAAACACAATGTCAGCCAGAATGCAAGAATGAAATGCATTGTGCTATAAATGTTTGGTTGTGGAATGGTTAAAAGTTGATGCAGTTATAAAATATATTTTACTAGTTATTCCCCATGAAAGAAATTCACGGATATAAATGTCAATATGTTAATATGTCATATACAAAGAAAGATAACTTTGTACTGGAGTTTGGCAATAAAAACTTTTTCTTTTAAAATGATTGTTTTTATTCGATTTAACTCTTGAATATTGCATTAAACATTAAGGCAGAAACACATTTAGTTAAAAATTTTAGACATCAACGATTAGTTATTTAGGACATTAAATACTTTAAAAAAATGTACTAATGGACTATTTTTAGCTTAGAAAGATTTGGAAAACTCTGAAGTACTCGGCAAAGTTTGATATATTCACTTGTTATGTACGGAATGTCATTTTTAGATGTGCTAGCATCGATTGCCGTCTCTGACTGACATACCAAAATGTTAGTTACTAAGTTGGCATCCGACCGCTTTAAGGGGGCTCCACTCCCTGCTTTGTAATCAGTTGTATGTCTCCTAGACTGGTTGCCTTCCAAGACTAGATAGTCCAATCTCCCTGCTATTTTACCTATAGCTGGGGAGGTGAGATGAATTCATACCTTTCCCAAGGGCAAAAGTGAACGTAAACAGCCTCAACCAGAGATTGTACTCAGCTTGTCGTTTCCATTGTGTTGGTAACTGCTATGCCACTTGCATCTCCTAGGAAGTGGAAGATGGTACAAACCACGAGTACAATGTGATATCGAATATAATGCTACCTCCTTTTGGTTATATATTAATCACCACTACCCACAACACTGGTTTATTTCTGTGTTTAGGTTATTCATGTGTTCTGACATATGTATCCGGACTTAGCCCAGCCCTAACCGTTCATAGTAGAAACTTGAAATTCAGCACACACACTCCCCTCAATGAGTAGGGAAAATGATTTTTTTAAAAAAATTCACCTCCCCTTCCCCCTCGACTAAATAGGTTTTATAGAAGGGGATTCAATATGCAATGTAAGTTTATGCTAAATTGGTCACTAGTTTGTGCCCGTTTGCTTTTTGAAAACAGCCCAACAACTTATTCATTGATGACCACTTTTTCCAACTTTTTAATTGAACACCCCCAACAGCATATATGGGTGGTAGTGATTCATTATTTCCCTTGGAATGCTAGTTATCATTATTTATACACTCGAGTATACTGCTACCCCCAATTTTAACCCTGATTTTTATTAATATTAAATTTCTTGCATTATGCAATAATCGAAATGTGACCCATTTGAGGCAATAACCTTTTTCTAATGATAATATGCTGTCTCTATAAAATTCTTTAGCTTTAGTGGTCACAAATTCAGGAAAAGCATGAATTATGGCTTCCCTATTATTGAACCTTTTATTACGAATATGAAGTTCAAAATACTTGAAAAGATAATCTGTAGGAGAATGTTAGGTCAATATGGTGGATGCTGCAAGACTTCATATCTCAATTCTCTAAGCTTAGATACCGTCAGCTGAGTGGTGTGGTGTTTCCACTCTCATGGAGCATATCATTCAGCTCATTTGGGACTTATTTTTCCAACTTTTTAAGCTTTCCTATTGTCCTGAGATGACCTGATATGGTCGCTGTTGAAGTCCTAAAGCTCCCAGAAAGTGCCTGAACCGTTGTTTGTGGGTCGTTGGCCACTGCTATCGATAATTCTTCATCATTATGAACAGGTTTGAGCCTATATTAAGGTTAATTATTGTTATCCCTATTTCCAGACCTAAACCTATTGAACCAGTGCTGAACAGTTCACACTGTAGTAGTGTTCACTCCAAAGGATGTTATCAGCAGCTTGAGCAACATTATGTCCTGATTTGAATTTGTACTTGAAATTTTGTCTAACATCTTGGGTAGATACTATTTCT
>VCCN01005113.1:196527-217302 GCA_006491835.1 Architeuthis dux | reverse complement strand
TTTTTTTTGTCTTTGTTGTTCATTTTCTCACAATGTTTCGGTTGCATACTCTCCAGCCTTCATCAGGTGTTGTTTGTTCTGGAATGTTGAAACTAGTTCTTGTTGCGCATACTCATTCCTCTCACTATGCACGGCCAAAACATGAGAAAATGAACAACAAAGGCGAGGAAAATAGTCCGAATAAACTAGCCAGCAGTGCAAACCATGATCCTACATTTAGGATGTCCTCTTTCAGAAAAAAAATCTTCCCAACTTTTTTTCTTGGGAACAACTACCTCATTTGCATAAAACAAAATGGCCGTCAGCACACACCAAAAGACAGAATTTCATATCTCGTCTCCCAGTTGATATATCTGAGTACTTTAAAAGGCTAAATCATGGTTTTCAGACATGAGGAATTAAAAAATACACTTTATTTTACCATAAAATAAATTTAATTTATATGTATTTCAGTATTTTAAAGGAAATTTCAAGTATACTTTATAGGCCAAATTGTGGATCAAAAATGAATTCCACAATCCATAGAATTTGGACTGTGTACTGAATACTTAGCTTCACCTTTTGGGCTGTAACTCTTTAAGCCCAACAAATACAAATTGGGAACATGCACCATTGGAAAGCTGATTTCTTCCTAACAAGATACATGGATATATCGTTTTCATGAATTAAATCCAGAATTTGGCCTATAAAACGATGGATCATGGGGTGGTTTGCACGGTAGGCCCTGCTGGCCCCCAGACTAAACCTTGTACAATGATTAAAACACTGCGTTCAACAAAATTCAGACATGACTCTGTAGTATTTTATGTAAACAAAAAGATAGAGGTGAATTTCTTCAGTTTTCAAGCGATGCTGGCTGGCCATGTATGTATTTATGTATGTGTCCTGTGTCCATGCCATACCAATGCTAAATTGATTCCTTAGTTTGTGTCCGGCAGGGTTCACGCTTGTTTTTTGAAAATTCAGAATTTTTTTTAGCAATCACCGCCCATTCTGTAACAATGTCTCTTCACATCGGACATATCCTTTTCCCATGTGATGACTTTTTGACCTGAAGAAGTCGTCCACGTTAATGGTTGAAGCGTTTTGATGAAAGGGAACTGTAATAGGAAGAACGCTTGTTAAAAGTTTGATAAACAAGGCATATTTATTATTTGGAGTACATTGAAGCAGTTTCTTGTCCCAATAAAATGTTGAGACGATTGGTCAATTTGCCGTCTTAGTCGGATGTTCGTTTTTCCGTTTTCTTCGACGACTGCCAAATGGATCTTGTGGATTTGGTGGCAACAACGAACCCCCCAAAATTGTGGGGTATTAATGGAGAAAAGAAAGGGGTGAGAAAGGAAACAAATATACCCAAACAATTGCCTGAGCTGTTCTGATTGGTCAAACAGCCCCTCCCCCTATCAATGAAGGCGGGGTTTACAGTCCATGCTGATTTCAACCAACCAAAATCAAACTAGGAAACTATATCACCTTGCTGAGTCAGCATGGAAAATCTATCTAGTTGTTTGGTTAAAGTTCGCCTAAACAGGGGAGGTTTAGTATAACGCTGATCTGAGTTTCCTCACGCCGATACGAGAGTGACAATGACCTCTCTTTCCGGGTCTGTTGACGGGAGCTGAACTTTCTGTGGAGAAAAGGCTCTCCCATGTGGGTGGAGAGAAAAGTCGACAAAATTCAAGTTCTTCAATTGGAAATCTGTGGTTTTATTTCTGTCGATATAGGAGTCTCCTCTGGGCCAGTTCGTGGATCACTTTGAGGTACGGAATTCTGTTTCATTTAGTTTTCTAAATGAGTTGGTCACTTTTCTGAGTTACTACTAAGAAAATCAAAGGTTGTTCCTCCTTCTTCCACCTGTCCGGGTGAAAGAAGCCAACTACTTCGCCTCTGACCTGCTGCTGCCAGATTCAAATCTAAAAAACTGCTCTCTCCTCCCTCACCCCTGACGGGCAGGGGGCCTCTTTGTGAGACCTGTCACTAACAGCCTCAAATCTCAACTCCCTCTATTTTCAAATCAAATTTCACAGGGTGTATTTCGTTACAGAGGTAACTACTATAGACGCTGTACATGACAATCATTTTTTTATATTTATTTCAACTGTATATTCATCTTAGGGTTACAAATAAAAGAAAATATTTAATCTTATTTTCTATAGTTTTGAGAATAATATTCAAATGGTTCAGACGATTGAACTCCTTGTTTGTGTTGTAAACATGACGTTTCGGCCACTCCATTCTTTGGCCACATCAGGTTGAGCTCCACACTTGTTGCTGGGAGGAAGTCACGATTATTGACAGAACGATGTTGGAGCAGAGAAAAATCAAAGAAGCAGCTCACATCAAAATGTCGATTAAATGCATTACCTAGACAAGTGTGGAGTTCAACCCGATGTGGCTTCCGCTTCTCAACAGACCTAAGCCCGACAAGACAAAGACACAGAAATACACTTGGATTTTACACTGGAAGAAGGCCGAAAATGGATCAGCCAAAACGTTGTTTACAACAAGGAGTTCAATCGTCCGAAGAACGATTTGAATATTTAATCTTTTTGTTGTTGTTAATTGCAACCCTAACACTAACCCTTTGTGTATAAATTTAATAAAATACAGTTTTAAATGGTTTTCTGCTTTCTTCTGTTCCGTAATAAGTTAGCAGCAGCAGCTTAAATAATTGTCTACTGAAGTTACCTCCCTTGTTTTGGTGAACCTAATACAAACTATTACTTGTATTTAATTTGCAAAAATTGCAATTCTCTGCTGAGTCAGCATGAGCAATGTATTGTTTATACAATTGAGTTCATGTTCTTTGCCTTGCACTAAGGTGACCATTTCGACCGAGGTGCATGTTAGACATTGTTTATGTAAAGTGATTGACGTTTACAATGTGCATATTGTTTTGCATTAAATTTGCATATCTTTGCATATTTAGTGATTACAAATTATTTAAACTTTTCTTCTGATTGATGATACTAACATAACTTCTTCGGTGCTTTCAATCCATTTGACTCTAGAACATTCCGGAAATTTGTTAGTTTTAGGAAAAAAAATTTTTTAAAGGTTTCATGAGGGTAGTTCTATTTACAGAATAATTATAATGATAGTGGTCACTTACTTTCCAACATTTTTACGTTGCTTGCAAATCTTAACTTCTTAATTAAAATCAGATTAGTTCTATAGAGAAATCAAGTTGTTCTTCACGAACAACTATGTAAGCACTGATAAAAGGATAATACACTTGTTACTTTATGCTTACCGTCGAGAAAAGAAGGCAGTAATGTAAATTGAGGTGGAATTGAATTCCTTTAGAGTTTCTGTGAGCAGAAGATGGGATTAAGTGTTGTCACTGACTGACTGACTTACATACCGAAACACTCACACCACCTCTCGTTTCCCCCACTCCTTCTATATATGTCTGAAAGTGCAAGGGAAAGCACTTGTGATAACTGCATTATTGAGAGTAACATCACTTGTTAGATCTTCACACAAGCAATCCATGAGATCGAACTAGCCCATCTATGCTCTGACTTTCAGGCTTGTTCAGATACTAGTGTTTTAGATTTCCACCTCTAGATATACAAAGGAATGGGTATTTTACTAATCTTATCCAAAATCAGATAAGTTCTTAGAAAAATAAAGTCTTTTTCCAAGAACATTTACCTAAGCATTAATAAATGGATAATACACTTGTTACTTGTGCTGCTAAACTTACTGTTGAGAAAATAAATTGAGGTGGAATTGCACTCCCTTTCAATTGTCTGTGAGCAGAAGATTTGGTTAAGTGCTGGGGATGGTCTCTTCAGACAACTGCCAAGAGTTTTTTCAGATACAGGTATACCTTGATTAGTGCGGGTAATCTGTGCCAAGATTTTCCATAATGTTCAAGGTCTTATTATAATTTAATGTGGTTATTTTTTCAGCTTATACTTGGTTACATTAATTTGTACAGCAATATCTTAACCGTACTACATCAAGACCTGCACTGTTCAAGGTATTGCTGTGCTACACTGCTTTAGATTTCCATCCATATATATACCGTTAGCAAAGCAACAGGTATTTTACTAGTCTTATTACTAACATAAATTTTATATGCTTGTAAAATCCATTCCCCCATAGTGTCACAATTCATTGATCACGGCTTTTTACCAATTTTTTAATTGATCACCACGAGCACTGCATGCTGCTAAAAGACAATCATGACGGTTTCTATAGAGTGACTAAGCAGACCTGTTTGATTAAGATACGTTTTCACGAGGGGGTTCTATTTACAATGGAATTATAATGATAAAATGGTCACTTACTTTCCGCCATTTTTACGTTGCTTGCAAATCTTAACCTCTTAATTAAAATCGGATTAGTTCTATAGAAAAATCAAGTCTTTCGCCAAGAATATCTACCTAAGCACGAATAAATGGATAATACGCTTGTTATTTGTGCTTCTGACCATTTTACATTTACGTCAAGAAAAGGTAAGAAAGTAAAATGAGGTGGCATTGAACTCCCTTTCGAGTGTCTGTGAGCAGAAGATTTGGTTAAATGCCGAGGATGGTCACTTAAGACAACTTCTATGATTGCCTTCGCTGACATACCGAAAAACTCACACCACCTCTCATTTCTTCCCACTCCTTCTATATATGTCTGAAAGTGCAAGGGAGAGAACTCTTTCTTCTATACTCTGACTTTTAGAACTTGTTTCAGATACTCCATTGTTTGAGATTTCTACCCTTAGGTACAATACTGTTAGCAAAGGAACGGGTATTTTAGTAGCCTTATTTAAAATCAGATTAGTTCTATAGAAAAATCAAGTCTTTCTCCAAGAACGTCTACGTAAGCACCGATAAATGGATAATACGCTCGTTACTTGTGTTGCTGACCTTTTTACGCTTACTCATTCATGCATCATTACGAACGGTACGCAATTAATCATTGCAAATTGGTTGCCATCACGAAAAGGTCACGCAACTAGCAACTGGTGGCCTTTCTCTTCAAGAAATGCTATATCATGAGAAATGATTTCTTTTACAGCTTCCGGAAGTCAGGGAGTGTCAGAAGTTGTTGGTTGGTGTTTTTTTTTTTTTTTTTTTTTTTTTTTTTTTTTTCTTTTTTTCTTTTTGGTCAGTGTATGGGCGGGCCTGGGTGGAGGAAAGGAAAAAAAGACAAATCACATTTTCTAAAAAAATAATACTATTCCCTCCCCCCTCCCCCTCAAAAAACAAAAAACAAATCAGGTTGTTGATTGCTGACTTAGTAAAGCAATATGGAGTTTTTGTATTTTTCATCTCACTATAATTCACTAAATGTCTGTCATCACAAAACTCAAGGACAGCTAGAGCTATGGCCACCAAATATTCTGTGGTTGCTAATGGGACCCTGGAGCATGTTTTTTAGCCTATTGGTTTTGGAAAATTTTTATAACTTTCAATGTTTCTAGAAAAAAAAGTTCAGTTTACAATGTAAGTATAATGCTAAACTGGACCCTTACTTTGTTAGGTTAGCTAAACCAAATCTTCATCCTTTTGTTTAACTGTCTAAAGTAGACATCCAGCTGAAAATCCTGACTCTGCGTTTTCAGCTATTTTATTTATTTATTTATTTTTTTTTTATTTTTCAAAAATTATAAATATCCCAATCTGTTAGACTAAACATTTTTGAATACTGTCTATTCTTTCTATATTATGTGTCTGTCCGTCTGTCACACCTTAGAAATAAAAATGTTATGTTGAAAGGGGTGGAGGTAGAGAAGTTCTGAGAATGGAATTGTAAAACGAAAACCACAAGGAGAGGAAGAGAGAAATAGGATAGGGGATGAAACACAGATATCCGCTTAAGAACAGTTAAACTTGCATGTCAAGAAAAGAAGAAAGTCAAAGTAAAATGAGGTGGAATTGAACTCCTTTTCCAGTGTCTGTGAGTGGAAGATTTGGTTAAGTGCCGCTTTAAACAGTGGTTCAGATTTCCAACCCTAGGTATACCGTTAGCAAAGCAACGGGTATTTTACAAGTCTTTGATAATAAGAAAGACACAAGATTCAGTACTTGGAATATCTGTCTTTTATTCATGAACTAATAGAACTCTCCAGAATAGACAAATCTATTTCTGAAATGAATATTCTAGAATAGAAATCAGATATATACATAGTCACTGACAGATCAACGTGACCCAGTGGTAAAGTGCTCGACTCTGGTTTGGTAGGCTGTGGTTCAATCCATTGCCGAGTCATACCAAAGACTTTTAAAATGGTACTCAATGCCTCTCCACTGAGCACAATGACTAGGATTGAGGAACCTCCCCCTGGCTAAGGGGTTACGGCCAAATCACATTGGATACATCGGTTCTCGTAAGATCACCAAAGTTAAGCAACGTTGAGCCTGGTCAGTACCTAGATGGGTGACCATTGAGGAATACCAGGTGCCATAAGCAGATGAAGATCATGTAGAGAGCCATGGGCAAATGTTAGTAAGGTGGTATTCAATGCCTCTCTGCTAAACACTCAGCACAAGGACTGGTATTGAGGTACCTCTCCTGAGGCTAAGGGCTTATGGCCAAATCATGTTGGAAACACTGGTTTTCATAAGATCACCAAAGTTAAGCAATGTCAAGCCTGGTCAGTACCTAGATGTGACCATTGGGGAATACCAGGTGCAGTAAGCAGAACAAAACTTCGACAGGCCTGGCAAGCCAGAAGTGGGTCTTACCAACAAGTGCCTGTCTATACCTAACCCCTCTACACCCTAGATGAGGGTACAGGCAGAGAACAATGATACATACATACATACATGAGCTCTTTGCTTCTACAACTTTGAGATCATTTCAGACGGCTTCTTTGTAATTATCAATGCGATTAAAGTTAAAAGAATTTTGTAGAAAATTTGAAGAAATTGTTTTTTGTATTTGCTCAGATTATTAGAGTATTTCTAAATCTGATAGTTTTTTCATTCATTTCTTGTTGCTTGCAGCCAGGCCAGTCAAAAGATTTGATGGAGGGTAGTGGAGGGGGGACTTTTGGCTTGCATTAGTGAGCCTAGTGTAGAGATCGGTCTCCTCCTTAGGAGGATTAACGGGATCGCCACAGTAGACTCTCTACATGATCCCCCAGCTACTTACAGCACCTGGTTATTCCCAGACTAGGTACTGACCAGGCTCGACATTGCTTAACTTCACAATCTGGCCGTAACGGATGGCCGCCAATTACACTAAGAGAAAGAAACAGCTCAAAGGCATGCTTGGTGGCTGAGATAGTTGCATATGTGCCACCGTTACCAGATGTAGGTGTTCGATACTAGGTAAAAGGTGGGTAGTGACTTGAGAGATTCATGCAACATAATCTTCCTATCCCCTTTCGCCCTATTTGGCTTTGTGCTAAGCTAAGCCTGAGGGGTGGGCACGACTCCTGGTATTCTAGACGGTTACCCATCTAGGTCCTGACCAGGCTTGACGTTGCTTAACTTCGCTGAACGAACAAGAACCGGTTTGCCCAATGCAATTCGGCTGTAATATCTGTTAGTATATTTGTAAGATTCTTTTTGTTGGCTCTGTAGGTAGACGAGACTCGATGATTTGTTGAGATTAGAAGATGACCTGGTATTTGATATAATTAAGTTCTGTTTTTCTTTTTTACCTCTTTGATTGGCAGACATGTTGAGTTTCATTGATCTGCCCTCTGGAATAAGAGAATCGGGTCTCTTGAAACAGATTACACCCACATAATACCAGCACACCATAGACACAGACATAGATATGTATACACATGTAGGTAGGCATTCTTATATTTTAAAGCATACACATCCTCTGCATGCAAATTGGCCTATAGACATTCCACCTAACAGACTCTGGAGCAAGAATCATTCATAATAATTCACTTGAGAATTGCTTTCAGATTTATGTTCTGTATCTATTTTTACTTATAAGTGTCATTCACTTTCAAATGTTGCTTATATATACCCAATCATGGTTGATTAATTTGTTTAGTGGCATATCAAACCTTGATGGGTCATTTAATGCCGAAATCAGTTTTAAATTCCAAAAAATGGTCTTGTGACTTTGGTGAAAGGTAATTTTTTAAAAAATTAGTCTTGCGACTTTGGTGCAAAAACAGGTGGCCCCTGTTTGACTTAACCCTCTGCAGGAGATGCAATTGGCGTATTCTAGACCCCAGCCAACAGGGCTGTTTTTAACTAGTGTCTTGCGACTTTGGTGAAATATTTTTTGTTTCTTTTTTAACTAGTGTCTTGCTAGTTTACTAACAGTTAACTCATGGTGAGATGCCATTTTCAATCCATGTATATAAAATGCAATGTGTATCCATTTTATATATATTTGTGTGTGTGTGTGTGTGTGTGTAACACTTTCCAATAATCGCACAGATACACTTTAATCCTCGGCAGAGCACACAGATGGTATACTCTGATCCTAAGCAGAGGGCGAGGAATGGCACTTTGATCCTAGGCAGAAGTGTCGGGTAGCAACACTTTGATCCTCAGCATAGCACACAGTATACTCTGATCCTAGGCAGAAGTGTCAGGTAGCAACACTTTGATCCTAGGCAGAAGTGTCAGGTAGCAACACTTTGATCCTAGGCAGAAGTGTCAGGTAGTAACACTTTGATCCTCGGCATAGCACACCGATAGTATACTCTGATCCTTGGCGGAAGGCCGGGGAACAGCACTTTGATCCTAGGCAGCACACAGAAACTCTGATCCCAGGCAGAAATGCTGATCCATACGTAAATAATCCAATGATTTTCTTATGGGTCCTATGCTAGTATTGTTATAGGACATAATTGACAAATAAAAAATAAAGATTCCTTTTTGTTGGCTCAGTTGATTCAATGATTTGTTGAGATCAGAGATGACCTGGAATTTGATATAATTAATCTTTTCTTTCTTTTTTTCTTCTTTGATTGTTGAGTTTCATTGATCTGCCCTCTGGAATAAGAGAATCGTGTCTCTTGAAACTGATTACGCCCACACAATACTAGTTTACCGTAGGCACATAGATATGTATCTAGATATGCATTCGTCTATTTACAATCATAGACATACACTGGTATATATAGGCATATAAATTGGCCTATAGAAATTCCACCTAAAGAACATTGGAGCATCCACACAACGCAAGTACACCTTAGACACATACATAAATGTGTATACATATGTAGATATGCATTCATATATGTGGCCACGCATGATAAGTGCCCAATGAACCATTTGTAAAAAGTTGATATTAATCACTGCTACCCACAACACTGGTTTATTGCTGGGTTTAGGTTATTGATGTGTTCTGACATTAATATGTATTTATCTACGTATCCGGATTTCGGCAAGCCCTATCTGTTCAAAGTAGAAACTTGAAATTTAGCACACACACTCCCCTTAATCAGTAGGTAAAATATTTTTGTTTTTTGAAAATTCCCCCCCATAATAGGTTTTTAGAGGGGGATTTAATATGCAATGTAAGTTTATGCTAAATTGGTCACTAGTTTGTGCCTACTTGATTTTTGAAAATTCGGACCTTTTTTAGTGATAACCCAGTAAATAGCCCAATTTTTTAATTGATCACCCCCCAACACAGCATATATGGGGGAGTGGTGATTCATAATTTCCTTTGGAATGCTAGTTTTCCTTATTTTTAGAGCTACAATGCTCAGTTGTATTTTATTTTGAAACTTGAACACTCTGCATTATGATTCATAGTGTTCAAGCTTCAAAATAAAAAAGAAACTGAGCATTGTAGCTCTAAAAATAATGAAAATATCAACTTTTTAAGAATGGTGCATTGGGCACTTATCATGCCTGGCCACTCAATTTACAAGCATATACAAAATGGCTAAAATCAGCTAGATTCTTTCATTTTCCAGCTAATTTTAAAGCTAAAAATATATATACTCATTTAAAGCCCACTTATTAAATAAAATAACTCTATACTAAGACCCCAGAACAAATTATTAATAAATATTTGCTTTTATTACCTTACTAATTTTTTTTTTTTAAATGACCACATTTTTGGCTAAATTAGAAAAATCAGCCAAATTTAGCCGAAAAATGGCTAATTTGGCACCCCCTGTCTGCAGCTGACCTAAAATAATAAATGAATACAAATGGAATCCTTTTTTTTTTTTTTTCTCCCCCCACCCATCAGTATCAATGTAACCCCGACCACCCCTCATACATAACCTTGTCTGATAAAAAAAATAAATAAACAAGATAATAATGGCCTGGATTAACACAAAGATTTTTTTATCATAATTAATTTTTGAAGGTCAATTGTATTTTGTCTGATCCGTATTTAACATAGCTATTAATAAATACAACTTTTTAATATAAAACGATTTGAAGAATCCATCTAAAAAAAATCACTGTGTATTCATATGCAGTAAACTCTCATTCCAACGGCACTATGTAATGACACACGTTCTAACGGCACGTTTGTTTTTATATTCTTGTAAGACTATTGTCAGATTAGTTTTTTGATTCGTTCATTTTATTTGCAGACTTGTACCCTGTATATGGGGCATTAGACTGAAAGGGTAATAAAAAGTAATTTTTGTCTGTATTTTGGGCGGTTTCTCATTATTAATACACTTTGTAAAGAAATACACCCATTATAATGACAAATTCATTTTAACAGCACTTTAAAGCCCTGAATGTGCTGTAATAATGGGAGTTATATATATATATAATGGGGAAGGCAGAACGGGAGATTTGTCATACACTATAGGGAGAATTTAGAGATGTGTAGACGGTTACGAGAAATCAAAGTTTCCACAGACTATATATATATATCCAAACACACAGACATCTTAAGAATATACAGAGTGGGTGGAACAAATTACACATAGCAGTTCAATACTAAAATAGGGAAACCTGTACCGACGACACCCACGACTTCTATGGGCAAGAGAGCTGAGGTTGAAGATGAAGATTGGAATGAAAATTCCTGAAACCCCAACCCCCACTCTGAACACAGTGGGGGGGCAAGGTGGCCTGTGAAACCAGTTTGATGGAGAAATCCTTATCACTTCTCTGGCCAGTCAAAGTAGCTACCCGAAATCACCCCCCTCTGCCTCTAACAATTACAGGAGTGATGTGTAGCAGTAACCAGGAATATCATAACAGGGTATATAAACAAACCCTTGTAGTTGTTTCAGATCAGTGTGAAAAATCATAAACGTGAAACAGTCTACATTTGTTTCCTGCTACAGCAGATCTTCAGGCCAGCAATGGTAGATTTTTCTTTCTGTAAGTGGAATATCTCCATTGTTGGCCTGAAGATCTGCTGTAGCAGGAAATGAACATAGTCAGCTCCTACAAAAAACTTGTTGCAATATGGAATATTAGCTCCAAACTTTTTCATATGTTGAGCACTCTAATTAAATATTTTCAACAACATATATCGGATTTCTTATATATGATTTGTAGTTGTTATAATACTACTACTAATATATATAATGTAACACTTGAAGAATTACAAAATATGTTAACTGCTCTAAACAGAAAGTAAAAAAAGTAGACTTAAAGATGAACAGAACAAAGACAAAAATAATGTTCACTGATAAAGGCCATGAAGATAGGAGAGACTCTAGAAGTGGTCGATGAATACATCTACCTAGGACAGGTAATAAAGCTGGAGAAAGACCATGACTGCAAAATAAAACGACACATAACGATAGGTTGGAAGGCATTTGGCAAGAATAGACATTCTGAAGAGCACCTTGCCAATGTGCTTAAAGCGTAAAGTATACAACGGTTGCGTAATACCAGCCATGACTGGAAATTAACAAAACAAGCTGAAAACGAACTTAGAATAGCAGAGCGCCATGGAAAGAGCAATGCTAGGAATCACTCTAAGAGATCGAAAAAAGATCAACAATGGATCAGAAGGAGGACTAGAGTGAAGGATATTATACAAATAATTAAGCTGCAAAAATGAAGATGGGCTGGTCACCTAGCATGAAGAGATGACCATAGATGGGGGGGAAAAGACTAACCGACTGGTGCCCATGGGACAGTAAATGCAGTAGGAAAAGACCAGACACAAGATGGAGGGACGCAGTAGGACTTGGCAGAGGTTAGCACAATCTAGGTCGCCAAGGAAGGAGATGGGAAAGGCCTTTGTCTAACAGTGGACTTATAACAGATGATGATGAAGAATGTAACACTTTTCAATGATTATACAGATAGTGCACCTTTAGGCAGAGGGCCGAGGAATGACACTTTGATTTGAGGCAGAAGTGTCAATCCATACGTAAATAATCCCGTCATTTTGATGGACGCTAAGCTAATACTTCAAAATAGAGAAAAACTTTATTATTTTAGGAATCAAAAATCCTTTCTGCTTTTGTTCTTGTAACTTTTTTTTTTTTTTTTTTTTCCTGTTTAGTTGCAGGAGAGCGAGAGAGAGACAGAAAACCCTTTTTCAATGTCTGTTTAGGGCTGTCCCTAGGTACTGGCAACATGTGCAGTCACCCGGGGCACCAAATGCTAGGGGATACCAGTCATGTATCTGAGACAGTAGGACTTTCCAAATACAAATGGGGAAAATGAATTAAACAGAATAAAAACTGTCTAAATAAGAATTCCCTGATGTGAAATCAGATTTTTCAGGAATATCTGACAGTTAAATACTTTCTGTTGTGGTGAAACTAAGGTCAATGTGGCAAAGTCTTGTTGGTTCAGAGATCAAAACTGGTGCACGTTGCTTGCATTTGCATCTGTGAAGGACCCAGATGTGCTGGTGATGGCTCTTTTAAACCAAAACCTGTCACAGTACATCTGAGATACTAACGCTTTAAAAATATGACCCATATGTAAAGTTATCAAAAAGGTCTCCCTTTTGGTACCAAAGGAAACAGAAATGATTATTTTCTCTTATTAGAATTCTCCTACTACTATATAAAGAAAGGTACTTTAGACTCCATGTATGAGTAAGCACATGTAAGTTGAATAAAGCTTTCCACAAACAAATCTCTCGTCTCTTATTCATTACAACCCATTTGAAGCAAAAACCTTTTTCTAACAATCCTCTAATGATAATATGCCATCTCTATAACATTCGCTGTTTAGTGGTCACAAATTCAGTAAAAGCACACATTATGACTTATTATTAAATCTTTTATTATGGTTATGAAGTTCGAAATGCTTGAAAAGATGGGACTGTCATGGAGCATTCAGTTCATGTGGAACACATTTTCCCAACTTTTAACCTTCCCTATTGCCTTAAAAAAACATGATATGGTTGGTCTTGCCACATATGGGTCTTTCCTCCGCTGTTCTGGCCAATAAAAAGGAGAAGTGATGGTCGAACGGAGAGTTGCGTTTGGGACTCCTATAATGTTGTTGTCAGTCTGAGGAGCTTAATGAGTGTTGATCCAGGTGAACCGGTGACTGTCTAAGAGGTGTCCCGTTCAAGGTTTTGTTCCAGAGTTGGAGCATTTGAGCTATCCAGTGACTGTTCGCACCGAACTGTCAGTGTTTTCCCAACCCCTCTTTGTGCAGCATTTGACGTACACCTTAAATCTACAGTGAACTCAAAATTTGGTGAGGATTGTTCTTGTAGTTATGGTAGAAAAACAAAGTCAACTGGAGTTTGACAATTAATTATTTTTGGTGCAAGAAACTGAAACTTGTACATTATGAATCTCCTGCCCCCATTTATGTAGGTACATCAATAAGTCTATAGCCTAATGATGTAAAAAGCATTTATTTTACACAACAAATATTTATCAAAATTCAGCTAATAACTGTGTCGGGCTACAAACTTATTGATCCATCCTTGTACTTATCAACTGTAATTCTATATCTGTAAGTATCAGACCATCAGCCAAAAGTGTTAACATAGGTTTCTTCAGTTTTTAAGTGATTCTGGCCTAGCTGTCTATTGCAGTCTCGGCTGCACCAATGCAGCTAGAGGGCTGAAAATTGTTTTTGAAAATTCCCTTCAAAATAAGTTTTAAATGAGGTGGGTTAAATTTACAATGTAAGTTTGTGCTAACTTGGTCCCTTAGTTTGTGTCTGGCAGTGTTCACGCTTGTTTTTTTCTTTTTGAAGATTCTGACTTTTTAGTGATCACTGATCAACAAGAGATGAGACCCTTTCTTCCAATTTTTTAATTGATCAACTCCAACATGCTGCCAAAAGATGTTGGTCTGTGACGGTTTCTACTGAGTGACTAACCAGACATGTACTACTAAAATACCAGTTGCTTTACTAATGGTATACCTAGGAAGTCTAAAACACTATAGTATCTGAAAAGAATTCATGGGAGTTGCCTGAAGCTACCCTCTCCAGCACTTAACCAAATCTTCAAGACACAGACACAAGTTCAATTCCACTTCATTTTAATTTCTCTACAGACGAGTCCAGCCGTTCTCCTTTAGTGAAAAATCTTTGTTTCACCTCCTACCTTTTGCGTACCTCTACCCTGCTTCTCACTCCCTCTTCATGGTATTTGTGTTGTGATTCCCATTCTCAGAACCTCTCCTCTGCCCCCTCCCCCTTCAACAGGAAATTCTTATTTTTAAATTGCGACAGACAAAAAAATGTTCCAGATGGGCAGACTCGTTGCTTAATATCACATAATGAAATCAAATGATGGATGAGTTTGTATCCGACAGAATATGATAATTTAGCAGCCGTTCACACCGGCGCCGGGCAAATATAGGTTCTCAACTAATAAATGTCTTTATAATTATCAGATATTATAATGTAGATTCCATAATTGAGTTTGAACTTTTGTCATTACTTGACTCTCATTTTGCTTCCTTGATATTTCTCAAAGAACCATGCAACGTGTCCGAGAAAGTCCTGCTTAACATCACATGGAGAGATCACAAGACAGCACATTATATTAGAAAGCAAACCAGTCAGAGATCATAGAATCCATTAGAAAATTCAAATGGCAATGGGCTGGTCATGTTGCAAGAATGTCATATAAAGAATAGCCAGCAAAGAATAAGATATTGTGACGAACTAGACAAGTTCTGAAAGTATTCTTCTGTTCAAAAGGAGAAGAAATCAAGCTGAAGAATCACTCTAGGTTGGCAAGCTTTCGGCAGAGCAAGCTCAACCTTCAAGAAAATCACATTAGTTTTAAAAGAAGGGTCTACAACCAATGCATCCTCCTTTTATAGTCACCTAATGGAGCTGAAACATAGAACCTAACCAAAAGATTGACTCTAAAACCAAGCAACATGCACAAGAGAGAATCATGCTCAACATCACATGTAAAGATCACAAGACTGACAGTATATTAGTAAACAAACACAGATATCATAGAAATCATTTAGAAAACTCAAATGGCAATGGGTGGTCATGTTGCAAGAATGTCAGACAATCACTGGACATCATGACTCACAACGTAGATCCCCAGAGATCATGTGCAAATTTGAAGCCAGCAGAAAATAAGATGGTGTGACAATCTAGACAAGTTCAGAATGTATTGGCACCATGACGCCCACATTCGAGAGGTCTGGTGGATCTTCAGAAAGGTCTATGCCCAACGATGGATGTTAAAAAGACTGATGATGATATTTCATCATACACACACAAAAATATCTCTCAACAATTCTGTTCCTTTTTAACTTTTAAAAAATAACTATTTCAACTGAGAACATTTTTCTTCCATTTTGATTTGTAATTTCAAGAATTTTCTTTCACTGAAATTCAAACCAGGATCTTGTAGCTTTCAGTAAGATAATATATTGTATATGCTGGACTATAAGATAAATGGTTTACAAGAGTTTTTAGGTGACTACCGCTCACTGCAACTCATCCAAGGCCCATAACTTTCCATATCGAGTTTCGGTAGACAATAGTCATAATACCATGGCATTGGATACTGTTTAATATTTGTATAGTTTTAAAAAAATATTAAATGTCTGTCTTATATATCAGAATTTGCAGTATTGTATTTTCGCTGCTCAATTTCAAGACTTTGCAAAGTTAACATTAAACCCTAATTTAACCACTTGGCTATAACTTAGATCTTTCTTAATAAAAAAAATTCCTGTATACTTTCCACTTTTCATTATATAATCAGGGGCAGATTTAATTACTCAATCTATCTAATTAGACAATGGATAGGATAAATTTGTTTTTAAGGTTAATTTATGATTACTTGGGTTTTTTGTTTATTCACAAAATATTTTATTTACATATTTAAAAACAAAATACCCCCACTCAAACAAAGGACAATTAAAATATTTAAAAAAAAAATATCTAGATAAAAACATTTTGTGAATTTAAAAACAAATCCAAATAATCATAAATTAACCTTAAAAACACAGATTTATCATATCCATTTTTGCAATGGATATGATAACATTAAACCCTATTTATAGAGACATTCTGAAGAGCACCTTGCCTAAAGCGTAAAGTATACAACGGCTGCATGACTTATGGATGTGAAACATGGAAATTAACCAAACGAGCTGAAAACCAATTCAGAATAGTGCAGAGAGCCATGGAAAGAGCAATGATAGGGATAACCCTAAGAGATAGAAGATCAACATGGATCAGAGAGAGGTCTAGAGTGAAGGATATTATACAACTAATTAAGAACAAAAATGTAGATGGGCTGGTCACCTAGCAAGAAGATATGACAATAGATGGGGGGAAAAGACTAACTGATTGGTGCCAATGGGAAAGTAAACGCAGTAGGAAAAGGCCAGACACAGGATGGAGGGATGAGATAGAAAAGTTTACAGGTTCGACGTGGCAGAGGTTAGCACAAGATAGGTCGTCATGGAAGGAGATGGGAAAGGCCTTTGTCCAGCAGTGGACTTATAACAGCTGATGATGATGGTTTCTGTGAAACTGTTTTAACCACTTAGATCTTTCTTAATAAAAATTTCCTTTATATTTTCCTCTTTTCATTACATAATCAGGTGCAGATCCAGGGGTACCACTCCCCACTTGAACAAAGGACAATTAAAATATTTTTTTCAATATCTAGATAAAAAGATTTTAACCTTAAAAATAAAGATTTATCATATTCATTGTCTAATTAGATGGATTGAGTAATTAAAAATCTTTTAAAAGTTGGACACCTCACCCTGCTCCAAATCTTGAATCTGCCCCTGTATAATATAACATGGTGATTGAACCGTAGGACTAATTGTCTCCATTTTGGTTCTCCAACCACTTGGCTATCACAAAGGACATTTTGTTTTTCAACACAAAAATGTCATTTTTTCTGCCGTTGCTAATGTTACTGTTTATCTCGTTTACAATTCTTCTGTGATTATTGTCTAATCCAATTATTAATCTGCCCTGAAACATGATCTTCTCTAATTAGGTTGTTTACAAATTGGATCATCCAAGAGACAAGTTGGTGCCCATGTTGTTAATCCTTCAAAATCCCTTTAGATCTTAATCCCTTTCTATTTCTCCTTGATTCACCCACATTGAAAAAGTTTGATATACTAGACTGGGTGGCCGTAAACAATCTTGACTTTTCAATTTAGATCCACTCTCTATATTTAAAGTTACAAAAGACAGCATTCACAAATTATTATGATTGAATTTTCTTTATACCTCAAAGGCAATGTGAGTTTTTCAATAATTATATAAAACTACAATAGTTCCTGTCAAAAAAAATGACTGGATTATTTACGTATGGATAAATAATACAAATATATATTTTAGTATATATTTAATATACAACACAACAAAAGACAAAGATAAGACTAAATTGGAGAAAGACATAAAAAATTTAGCAAAATGGTCTGAAACCTGGCAATTACTTTTCAACATGAACAAATGCAAAGTAATGCCCATAGGGGGAAAAGAACAATAACAAAAACTATTAAATGAATAACAAAAAATTATAAGACAGAAAATGAAAAAGACCTAGGGATAACTATATCTTCTAACTTTCAAATACACAATCACTTATCAAAAATAACTAAAAAAAGGAGCTCAAATATCAGGTATAATAAGATCCACTTTTGACTACTTAGACACAAAAACATTTAAAATACTATACACAACATGGACTGCGTATTCTAAGCATGGCCTAATCTAAGAAGATATCACAGAACTAGAAAACATACAAAGGGCATTGAAAATGGTCCCAGAACTAATAAATCTCCATACGAAGATAGACTTCAAAGATTAACATTAACTACACTAGAAGCGAGAAGAATTAAGGGAGACGCAATACAAACATTCAAAATAATAAAAAGTATAGATAACATCCCAGCAAAAAAAGTTCTTTACAATGAACAGAAGAAACAACAAAATCTGTAAAGAACACTACAAAAGAAAACACTACAAAAAACCTCTTTTCTCAAAGAATAATAAACAACTGTAACTCACTAGTACAGCACGACCCAAATATACTAACAATGAAAACAGTAAATAACTTAAGAATAAACATGACCCACAAAAAAACAAAACTTTTGAAGTAAATAACTTTAACAAAGTTGAGATACAAGTACAAATATGTGCATTATTTTTACTCACAAAATTTTCATGTAGGATAAATGTATTTATTGCGAACAAAATGAGGTTTGTATTTTCTTTTAATCTAAATTAAAACCAAAAAAAGTTAACAAAATGAATGCATAGAGAGTTATTTCCACAATACGTTCTGTGATGCCAGGAGCACTCAGAGATTTTTCATGCTGAGAATTCTGAATTGCTCAAAATATTAAAAAAAAGAAATCTTTCTTTCTGAAGATCAACCTGTTTCTTGGTGGGGATGGCTGAGCGGTTAAAGACATGGAGGATGGGATTGGTGAGTTGTTCAAACTCCTGCTGAGACCGTTCACATTCCTTTTACACTAATGCTCTTGGGAATTGCATGTATCCATCTCAGCCCACCCTTCCAATACGTCATGGGCAGGGTAAGGCCCATCACCCGACCCATGTCTTCTCACTTGGGGCAGGCAGGCAGGCCTATGTTCCTTTGATGGGCCTGGCAAGCCGGAAGTGGATTGTGGTAGATTGCTCATGTAAAATAGAGGAGAGTGGAAGAGGACGGACAAAAGTAATGCGACCACTGTCGCCCCCTCACCCCCAACATCTTGGAAGATTAAAAAAACCTGCTTCTTTGATTTGTTTTCTGATTAAAAAAAAAAACAACCCAAAAACAAAACAAATGTTAATCTGTGATTCTTTGAGAGGCTCTTGTCCACTCTTCACTGGCAAAGAGCCTCAATCAGTCCCTTTCTCTCTCTCTCTTCTTACTCCCATTTCCACTACCCTCTCCCCCATGCACTTTAAACGCCCCCTTGCTCCATTTCCGCCCATTTTCCACAGGTTGCACATACCAAAGATTCCGATGGAATGCATTCTGGCATGGCATAAGTGTTATTAAAGTCTGAACTGTAAGATTGGCAGGATTTTGTTTGGATCTAGGTCAGACCAGATCATGCACGCAGCCACACAAACACAGATATAAAATACATATTAAAACCTCCATGCAAAAACTCATATACATAGTTCCCTCTAAGCTGTGCCTGCACACACATTTTGCAACCAGAGCACAAAAGAAATTAATATGGGCACAAAAGATTTCAAATTCTTTAGATAGCTTACTGAGATTTTATTGAAAAAATATTGATTCCCTAGGTTGAATTCAAAAGTGCTCACATACTTTTGTCACAGGAAAGGATTTGCACAATATAAGACTTTTGCACCCACTTACTAAAAAAAAAAAAGGGAACATTGCTCGTATTTGAGCCTCCTCTAAAAATAATTTAAATTTGCATCCAACACCTAAACTAAAATAATCTAAATTTACATCCAACACCCAAACCAAAATAATCTAAATTTAGATGTAAAACAACCAAATGCATCAAATATTGAATCCAGACACTAAAATTGATTTGAGTAAAAGTCACAAATTTTCAGATGACATTGTATGTCATGTGTTGTGTTGGGGTGTCAACATCAACAGACTGTTTACAGACTTTGTTGTTCAGTGTTTTTATCAAAATCTTAACCAGAATTTTTCTTTCGTGAATTCTCTTATTTCTTTTTGTGTACCATTTTTCAACATTGAGTGGGTGTGAGCCTGAAGATTTGAAAATTACTCACAAGACTGTGAATCATTCGCTTTGTTTTGTTGACAACACAACCAATTGAAAGCTATTGGAATTGTCAAAGTTTTATTAAATGCTTGGATTCAGGAGATCCTGTTTTGATTGAATTAAATTAAAACCATGTATTTATCTATATAAACACCCTGACATGACGTCATGTACCTTGGGTTATCGATCGTTTCGTCGAACAACATGTTGCCGACTCACATTCAGCTGTTTCATCCTGTAGATGATTCGGAGACAATCTGTTTGATGAACATCAGTTTTGCTGACTTGGCTTTTTGCCGACTACCATTTCGTTGAATACATTTTTGTTTTGTACCATTTTAGAGGTTAAAAAGTAAAATTTCTGAAAAATGATTTTATTTCTCATCTTAAATAACATTAGAAGAACAGGAGGATAACAACATATTATAAAAAGAATTTTCGCGAATGATCAAAGAAATAATCCAGCAGACATCGACACCCTATTTTAAAAACGTAATTAAACTTGAACAAAAAATAGTTCTCTCCTATTTTCTAACAATGTTAATCCTAACATTTTTAGCCTATCCTCATAACCTATACTTTTTAATTCCGGTTCTAACTTAATTGCTCATCTCTGGACTTTTTCTAAAAGATTTTTATCTCTCTCCAAATATGATGACCAGGCCTGTCCATAGTACTCTAGGTGTGGACGGATATAAGTTTAAAGAATGAGTCCTTGTCTATATATGAAAAGGTATGCTTAA
>VCCN01005113.1:160106-172759 GCA_006491835.1 Architeuthis dux | reverse complement strand
ATTATCCATTATTTGATTTCATATATATATGTGTGTGTGTATGTATATAAAAGCAAAAACAGACAACATCAACAGTCTTCATAAAACGAGATATTCATTGGCAAGACAAACATTGTGAATATAACAAGAAAAAGAACACGCTCTGTTCAAAACCTGCAATGTTGTTTACACAATTTTTGATAGCATTTGTCAACATTTGTTTCTGTAATAAAACTATTTGTTTCCAATTGATTGAAAAAAAAATAATGTAAAGCTGTTAAGAGATTAAAAAAAAGACACTGAAAATGGACCGTGACTGGTTTTCTCGAGCCTTGCTACATTTTCGTTTGTATCCAAGAAGTATGTATCTATTTGTGTTCCCCATAAGTTACATGGGTCATAACTCTGCGCTTACAATATGAGATGTTACAAAAAAGGTTTTAACTTCTTAAATTGCAAACGCTTTTTTTTAAAAAAAGGAAGAAAACAAGTTTTTCCTCTTTCTTATAGATGCTATTAACCTATTCAAATTTGGTCTGAACGAAAAACTTTTTTGCCTTCATAGAACTATCGACTTTTAAAATTTTAATAAATCTTTCATTTTTTGAATTTAAGCTACGTTATATCGAATGTGAGAAGCGTTATTTTGATACCTCCTATGTAGGAGGTATTGATTTGTATTCTTTGTCTTCCAGCGCCCCCGAGGTGGTGGTAGCACACACTTTGGGAGTCACAGCCCTAAAAGGTCAGATACTGAGGGGGGGGGGCTCCCTAAAGCAATGCTGCTAAGCCTTGCATTTGGAGACTTCAAATTTTCTTTTAGTGATTTTTGCTGTAAGACTGAGACTGCTTTAAATTCTAACTTGTTCACAGTATGAGTTATGGTTGTTGATTCTGATTTAATTCTTGCAGTTTATTTAACTCTTAAATTCATCTGAGAAAATTTGAATGTTAATATCAAGGGGAATAACGACCTCCCTTCCACCTTTTAGGTAAACTTGTATTTTCTTTTCATAACTCTATTCACAGAAGAGTTCCACTGTTAATTAGGAGCGGTATCAATCGATTTATGACATTAAGAGATAAATTCTAGCTGTGTTTTTTGCTTATACCCTCATTGAGGGTGTCATGGGGTTAGGTACACACAGGCAATTGTTAGTAAGACCCACCTCCGGCTTGCCAGGCCTGTCAAGGCTTCGTTCTGCTTACAGCCCCTGGTATTCACCAATGATCACCCATCTGGGTACTGACCGGGCTCAATGTTGCTTAAATTCAGTGATCATATGAGAACTAATATATCCTACGTGATTTGGCCATAATCCCTTAGTCTCAGGGACAGGTTCCTCAATCTTAATCCTTGTGCTTAGCAAAGCGGCATCGAGTACCATTTTTAAAGTCTTTGGTATGACTTTGCAGTGGATTGAACCCACAACCTACCAAACCAGAAGTGAGGACTCTGATCACTGTGTCCCAGTGAGTAATCAGTATTTTATAGGGCAACCCTCATTTTTTTTTCTCTCGTTTTATTTCATCACCTCCCTCCCAAAATAAATCCCCTAAAATATGTTCTGTGCACCAAATCAAAGCAGTGAAATAAGTCTGACTAATAAAACTATTTATAGCTTTTGCTAGATGTGGAGAGGGTGGGTAAAAATGCTTTAAAAATAAATATGTATAATAAATATCTGTAAAGGTATTGAGCCTCACCATCTCTCCTAAAAGTACGTCATTGGTCACGGTTGTGAACTGTACTGGGAAGACCGCAAAGTGAGGGAATGATATGATTTGGCAATTCTTTTTTCTTTGTAAACTAAGAAATTCAGTATCTTTGATCTTAATATTAAATTCATTAGATAAACCCTTTTAGAAATGAAATTGAGTGTATTAGACACTTGAGTGAATAAACAGGAGTATATCTTAATAGTGAGAGAAACTCTGTCAATTTAACAATAAAAAAAAATAGTATGTGAACTCGAAAAAAACCTGTGTCTGTTAACTTTCTGTTGGAAATAAAGTGACGTCATTCTCTCCTTCTTCAACTTTCTCTTTTTTTAAAAAAAACAGATGTGAGCAAAATGTGCTCAATTCACAGAAGAGTTCCACTGTCAATTAGGAGTGGTTCATGAAATTAAGAGTTAATTCTAGCTGAGTTTTCCGCTTATCCCCTCATCAAGGATGTCGTGGGATTAGGTACACACAGGCAATTGTTAGTAAGACCCACTTCTGGCTTGCCAGGTCTGTTTAAGCTTCCTTCTGCTTACAGCACCTGGTACTGACCAGGCATAATATATCTTCTTTTTTTTTTCTTTTTGTTTAAAACAGACAACTCAGTTCCCACGGTCACGATGGAGAACGAGTTGCCATGGACAACTTATAGTTGACTTATCAATTATTATACGCTTATTCTTCTTTTAGTTTATTATAATAAACTTGATCTGGAATATGTTTGGAAGGGGTAGGATTAGCCCCAGAATTTAAAATAATTTCATCCTTATTTAACATGTTCGATCAAATGGAGTCGTTTCACACTGTTTACAGGGTAGTCTCTAAAAGAATTCTAAATTGAGTATCAAAAATATTCAAAAATAAATTACAATTGAACAAAGGTTTAACCCCACTGTGACACCGGTGTCACATCCAATTTAATTGATCTGCACAGTCTTTTATATAATATTATATTTTATCTTTGATTTTAACTCCTGAAGTGACTGTGTCAATTTGCCTACCCAGAATCCCACACAAGGTTCCTTCAAGTAGAAATGGATCTGGGTTTTTATGGGTTAAAAAAAAAATTGAAATTTACTGTTGATTGAAATGTCAGCCTCCTCTTAGAATGATTAAGCGAAGTCTGATTGGGTTAACTTCAGATACTTTTTCCATTAACAGGATTTGAGTTTAAAAAACAAAATGTTTGAAACGGATATTTCTCTCTCTCTCATGTTGTTTTAATAAAACTTGTCTATTTTCTAATATTTCTTTTCAAAATATTTTTTTTTTTTTGCTTAAAAAAATAATTCTGAAAGCATTAACTCTTAACATCCTAACCCGCTTGATACCCCTCCTAGTTGACAACGGGGCCTAGAATACGCTGACTGCATCCCCTGCAGAGAGGTATCCCCCCACCCCCAACCAGGGGCCACCTGTTCTTTCACCAAATTCGCAAGACTCTGGTGAATGGTTATTTTCTTTTTAAACCATAGTCGCAAGACACTAATTAAAAAAAAAAAAATTTTAAACTGATTTCGGCATTAAATTCCGCTAAACAAATCAATCAATCATTAGTTGACAGTGGAGCTCTGTGGTGGAGGAATCAAATTTTGTTAAATTTATTGTCAGTTGGAATAGAAAAAAAAAATCTTTTTAAATTCACCTACAGCTGGAAGGGAGATAACTTTGATCAGTATATTCCCCTCTGTAATAACATCTAAATTTTTTCAAATGAATTTAAGAATTAAATAAACAATTTTTTAAAAAAATCTCTTTTTTCCTGGAAAAGTTTTAGAAATTTAGTGCAAAACTGGTTTTATAGCAAAGGATATGAAATGTGTTAATGGAAAATGTTTTAAAAGGATATGAAATGTTTTGTGTGGAAAATAGAATCGTTTTGTGTATTTTCACATTAACAAATAATGTGCACTGAATTTTGTGGCTCGGATAATTTAGTTTAAATTTTTTTAAACAAATGAAAAGTTTGTAGTCCAAGAGGTATTGATAATTATGTCAATGAAATTTTTAATGTATAAAGATTTGAAGATTTTAATTTTATGTTAAGTTTTTATTATAAAAATTTTTCTAAAACTTTAAAATTATAATTGATTTTAATTATAATTCATTGATTAGTTGAGTCCTCACATTATTGTTTTAACAATTATTTCATACAATAGAAAAAATGTTTTATTACCTAGTTTCTAGGTAAATGCATTACCTCATGTGAGAAAGTAATAAATGTTTAATTGGGTGAAAAGAATTCTGTATTTCTTTGTGCATAACGAGAGATTTTGTACCCAAATCTGAGCAAAAGGGGGGGGGGTCGTGCTATACTCTAATGCACGCAGAACCTTTTTTTATACATTACTAAAATTAAGCCCATTTGATAAAAGAGGTTACAATCACTGACCCCCGCTATGAAATATATTTGACTTACACAGCAAACCAACTGTAAAAATGAAATGAATTAGACAGAAACATTTTAGTAGTCAATGAATGAAACTTTAATTTTAATTAATTTGGGTTTTACCCCTCCTGAGCTCAGGTACAGGGGCTAATGGTTGAAAGGGGTAACTGTAATTTTTGAATACCACAATATTTATTGCAAGTGCAACAAATATCCTAAAATAAATTAAAAATTAAATTAAAACAATAACTAAATTTAAAAACAATGGCTTCAAATTAAGTGCACAAGATACCTTTTGTTTTTATGTTATTCTATTTGATGAAATTAAAATAATTACCAATGTACCAGGACACAGCATAAAAAATAGTGGGCACTTATTGTATAATTGCAGTATTGCAGTACACAAATTTGAAACATTGAAGCAGAAAAACATGTGGAACTGCCTAACCAAATCATGAACCCATGTTATACAATTTCATGCCTATTTTTCACTTTGATATCTTGTACTCGTATTATACAAGAGTCTAAAAGCTATTTACATCATTGTACACTGGTCATGAAGCCCTGCAGAAGGAAACCTGATAATTACAGGTTTCCCCCGCTATCTGAAAATAGAATGTTCCAATAAAGAATCTTTCATAAGGCATAAAGCAAAGAAGCAATTACCATTATTTTACAGGGGGGGGAAAACTTTTTGAATGTTCCCAAACCAAAAGAATTTTGATGATGGTATGTTAGGATGAGTTGTTGTAGGAGAGAGACAAAGAGGGTGCACGCTGCCTCTATAACTCTAAATCTGAATGCTAATTTAGCTTGTTTTAGGAAAAGTGACATGAAGCAAACTTTCAAAAAGCAAGGGATACCTGTATTAGTTATGAATTAAAAAAATGTGATGGATTGATACTCTATTTGCAGTCATGTAGCTAGAGATTGGGGGGGGGGCAATTCATCTATGTACAAATAGATCCTTGTAATTGTATACTCTCAGTAGAAATGCAGTGGGTGAACTATAATTTATAAAGCTTTTGGGGGGCCCTAGGGGCATTTTTAAATAGCCCCCAGCCCCCCTGTATATTTGGACTTAATTTGTACCAAATTTCCTGTGTCGAAAGATGAGCAACATGTTGCAGATGTACAAAATATTTTCTTACTCTGTTCTTTTAATACAAAAACTTTTTTTAAAGCAAAAATAATGAAGAAAATGCAAGTTTGATTAATTCAGTACTTCTGTGTGATGTGCAGGTGCGGATCTGGGGTGAGGGGTGGGGGGGTCTGTTGTCAAAATCACCTACCTAGTTTGCAGAAGGGTTGCCAGATTTGATCAGAAGGGGGAGACAATCCAAGCTTTATCTCAAAGACTTATCCAACACAGGCATTGGAAATCGAGCAAGTCTGGAGGCAGAGGTTCAATACCAGCTTCACCAGGCTGGTATTGAACCTCTGCCTCCAGACTAGTTCGATTTCCAAATTCAACACCAATGCCTGTGTTGGGTAAGTCTCTTGGATAAAGCTTGGATTATCTCTCCTTCTGGCCAATGCTGGTTTGCAGCGTTTATAAGGAAAAATAATCATATCATTTCCTTTTTAAAAGAAGTTTGAATGAGATTTCTGGTTTGAGTTCTTCCATAGAAACCCAAGACAAAACAGAATAGTAAAGCAACAATCCTGAATAAAACAAATTGGTTGATGAATCTCAAGATATTTACACAATTGGGGATTTTAACCACAAAAAGTAAAGGGAAAAGGTATTTTTATGACGACTTGATCGTCAGCACCTTGCCCACATCTTTAGTGGGTTGTTTTTTGTGATGGCTAGTTGATTAAACCAGAGTCCTTCAAAGTACGAGTCCCGACACATTACTGGGTTGCAATGTCCTGCTGACTGGGTCACAATAAATAAATGAATAACTAAAGAGTAAGTGAGAAAAATATTGGAGACAATGAAATAATTAAGATTTGAAATATGAATATATCTAATAATCTTATATTACTTTTGTCATCAATAATTGATTTGTTAAACTATTAAATCATAACTGTAATAGAAGCCTTGGCATGGTTGAGAGGAATAGGGTTGGTAGGCAAGAACTATTCATACATGCACAGTATGAAGAGTACACTGCACACATTTATGTCTTTGAAACGAACACAGGTTTAGTTGTATTTAAACTTCGAGATTTTTGCAGGTAGCATAATGGAAGGGTGACAGCTATCATTTAGCAGAAATAAACCATAAAAAGGGATGCCGAGTCTATTTTAACATCAATTAACCCTTTCGAGACTAACCTATCAAGGTTCTTAATGCAAGGTGTTAGCCAGCGTTCGCACTAGCCGTTTAATGGCTAATTCCCAATAGAAACCTAATTCCAATTTCCCAATTAAGCTGAGCTCACCACGGAAAACTTCCAAATCCTATAAAAATGGTGGGGAAATCAAATTCCTGTAACGCCTGGATTGTCTCGGTAGAATTCTAAAAGAGATCCTCATGCAACACACTTTCAAGCATTTCAGTCACGAATAAGCTGCTTTCTAAGACCTGTATTATGGAATCTTTTCTCAAACCTTTCTCTAATTTCATTACGCTTCATGCCTTTTATGTTGCATGTAACTACAGACATTCTTTCTTGCTCATCTGTTGTCAGTAATGCCTGAAAAGAAAATTTAGAAATCACCACAAATGGGTTTTAGCTAGCGCCTTTACACTGGCTACGGCATCAGCCGTCCATGCCCCGGCTTTCCATTTCAAGCACCCGAAGTAGTGTCACTCGCTTCATCATTCTAGTTTACGGCACCTGGTATTCCCAAGCAGGAAAGAAAAATGTAGAAATTTAAAAATGGGTTTTAAACAATTTAAATGTAAAGAACACGCCACACCAGCCATTGAGTGAATCACTGTAGGCCATCCGTTTCTAGATGTCTATTGGAGGACTCTTGTGAATTTGAAAGTTTCTAGGACAAATAGTGTGTCCGGTAGCGCTGACATAACAGAAACAGCTGAGTGAAAAGGGAAGAATACCTCACCACTTGGCAATTTTATTCAGTCGGGGTCGGTTATTGTGGCTAGTGTTTCAACATACAATAATGCCAATATAATATGATGCCAGTATAATAGATGTTTAAGTTTCACCGAAATAGATGGTTACTTTAGGTAGATAAAGTGTGCTGTCTCTTAAGAGAAAACTCTAAATGGAGTATGAATCCCGGTGATGAAGACCCAGTTTCTGTTGCATGCATCAGCTTAGTGATCCTTGCAAGTTTCAAGTTTGGTCGAGACCAGGACTTTATTCCTGCAAGTTTTTATGACCACCCTCTTGGCAGGATGCAAGTCCACCAAAGGGATATCTCCACCCTAATTACACAGCTTAGGGTGTACTCAATTGGCTGCTGAGTGCACAGGGAAATTTGTCCTAATGAAGAGTTTTCCACACTCTTCACTCATACTGGGAATCGAACACAGGACCTTCTGCATGTGAGCCAGACGTGCTAACCATTACACCATCCGAGTGGACATTACTTTAGGACCATCCCGTATATCCTAGCTGTCATAGAAACTTCAGGATCAGGCCTGGGCAGGGGGGGGAGGGGTCTCAGTGGGGCCATCTGGCCCGAGACTACAAGTCACATTTTAATGTGAAATGGGGCCTACTGCCCGCCTGCCTGGCCCAGCCCAGGATATATATTCCCAGGTGTCTCGAAAGGGGTTAAAATAGCTCAAGTAGCAGAGCTGAAAACTTTGGCAAAGAAAGTATTTATTTCTGTTCGAGTGTTTTTGGTTAGAGAAAGAGAATTAACCGTAAAAAAAAAAATGGTTGGTAATTTATCTTAATTGGAATAATAAATCACCAACAGATTAATACAAATCCTCTTTACCAGTCGTTTTCAGATTAACCACTTTGAAAATGCTTTGACATTTAAGTTGAAACTTTGTTTATTTAGGCCAAGTTTTAATCAATAGATCATCCTTTAATGTCACAGCAGAATTTATTGAGGAACTCATTTCAAAATTTCCTACGAGTTATCTCCCTTGGAGCTCGGGAAGTTATTTATTCATAAGCCTGTCAAAAATGACGGATTTTTGTTATAGCAAGATTAATCTTTTAGAATATTTCTATTTTTAAACATCGTTTTCAGTCACAGAAGTCTCACTCTCTTTAATCAGTTTTAAAGAGAGGAAGAGAGTAAAACTTATGTCTTCCCGCAAAAATTACACAGACATAGCAAACTTAAGTCAACATAAGTTTGCTGTCTGTGTGTCAGCTACAGCAGTCAGTCACACTGTAGTTGCTGGCAACATTCAGTCACATAAGTTTAACTCTCTCCCTCACTTTGAAGAGAGTGAAACTTATGTCTTCACTGTGACGTGAACAGACATACAAACATGGTGGCTATGATCTTTATATGTATAGATTAGATGTGCTAGCACCGATTGCTGTCACTGACGAGCTGACATACTGAAATGAGAGTAACGTCCCTTACTCAGTGTTGCCAATGTAGATGTTTTTCATCTAAATCTAGATGTTTTAGTTGTAGATGATTATTAATAAAGTAATATTTTAACAAAATAAAAGTTCAAGATTAAAATCACAATTTATTAATAATAATAGTAACATATTTCCTAGATTTTAGATAGATACATCTAGATTCTACAGATGTTTTAAGATGTTTTTTGACTCACTTTTAGATGGCATCACTTCCCTTGCTAGATCTTCACACAATAAAAACTTGTGCATCTATGGTCTGACTTTTAAAAAAATAATCAAATGAATAACACCAGTCCGATTAAAGTTTAAGGATCTGTTCTGGATGGTGAAATGCCCAATGCTTTTTTTCTAAAGACTTTCACTTCTTTTTTTAAGATTAGGACAAAAGAGTTATTTCCCTTGAATACACATAGACGAAAATAATACCTTACTTAAAAATTGTTTTCAATCGTGCAAGATGAGGTTAGAAAACAACAAAGAAAAAGATTAAAGTGCATCAAGTAAAACAAAAAAAAATTCATATAGCTCATCAAAAATTAATTTCCTTTTATTTAAGATTTTCAATAGTTTATTTTTATTCATTTATTTGTTTTCTGTCACGCTGAAGGAAACTGATGTATAAAATCAAGTGGAACTGACATGGTTCGATGCAGACCTTAGCAATCTGATGACTTGCCAAAGGTACACTGATGATTCGGTGTAGAAATTAAGCATCACAATCCCCCAAAATGTACAAGGTGGAAATGGGACAGGGGAGACTTCTTAAAAGAGATTATTTTGTTTGAAAAGTAAAACTATTCATGTTATTGTTCAGTTAAAATCAAAATGGAAAGGCGATCTTTCATTTTAGGTCACAGGACTTTGATGAGGTGAAACAAATTATGGATGAATTGAAAAAGCATACAATGGATCTACAATTACAACATAAAACTCGTCACAGATACACTAGTGAAATATAAATAGTAATTCTGACTTTTTGTTTTGTCATATTTTACACAGATTGGTAGTGAGGTGTGGGAAAGAATTCAGTTAAATGTTCTTATCCGGCACTAAAAAAAGACTAGCATAAAAGGTTGCAAAAGGTTACCACCCTTGATAGCTGGAAATGGCAAAATCTAGCCAACTTTATAGCTAAAAATGTTTTATGTACACTCGAAAATTCACACAAAAGGCTCCTGAAATGTATTATTTCACTGCTTATATAAAAAATATATTAGGCACATTTTATTAAATAGTAGTACTTACAGTAGGTGGGATATCAATCTATAGATTATATAAACAATATTATGATTTTTAGATAATATATTTAAACTTTAATTAATCTATAGGGTACACTAGTCTCATTTAGTGCTGGGTTAGCCAGTTTAACCAAAAATTGTGGATGCTAGCATAAACCAGATGTGATTTAATACCAGTTCTTAAAAAAACGAAGAAAAAAAATTTAAAAATCAATCAGAAACAAATTCATTGGATTTTTTTACAATTGATAGTCAACATATATTATTTTATATGTACAAAAAGATTCATTCTCTACAAAATGAATGTAGTATTTTTTCAACTTCTACTTAGAAATTTCGGTACTTTTTGAATGTCTTGGGCCGTAATTTTGTTATAAAAATGATATTATATTTTGGTTAGTTTTAATCGAGTATAAATGTTTAAGAAAATACAAACTGGAAAAAAACTTTTTGCAAAAATGATTTAAAAACTTTTTTACAAAATTTAATTTTTTAATTAAAATTTTTGGCAACATGTTTAATAATATTGATTTTTAATTTTATTTTGTTTGCAGCCACTATAAAGAATAAAATATTTTTTCAGACTTTTGTCATAATAAAACAATTCAGAGATTTTATTTATTGATATTCATTTTCAATGACTTCATATATAACACTATAATCATTTATTCAAAACCCCTGGAATTTAATTTTAAGTTCATCGAACATTTATATGCGATTAAAACTAACCAAAATTTAATGAAGGGGAAGTAACTCATTTTTATAAATTACGGACATTCGGAAAGTACCAAAAGTTGTACATTTTTTAAATTTTTTTTTTTAAAAAGAATTCATAGATAGGGCTTAAAAAAAACCGCATGTACATATATGTACGAGAATTTTTTGTTGTTTTTGTAGGTGGGTAAATTTTGATGTCATTTGTAAAGGCATAATAATGTAATTTGAGAAACAATAACCACATTTGTGAAATGGAATATGAAATTATCCTTTTGAAAAAAAGATGGAGGTATTCTTCGATAAAGGACCCAGACACTTTAGAAATAGAAATGGTTTTTCTTTATGAAAATAAATTAAAAACTATCGGGATTGATATTGACATTTTTATGTTGATATAAAAAAATATTAAAAAAATGGCTCGGACAAACTATGTGTTTGGTATGACGTTTGTTTTTATGAATGATTAAAATTATACAGTCACTTTTCAGACTCATATTGCAGAAAGACTATTTAAATTTGTTTCAAAAGAGTCTTTAATAATATTGTTTGGTTTTTCAAACAAAGTATTGCCCGATTTGTCTTAAAATCAATGCCAGTTCTAAGGGAAGCAACTTTTAAAAGCAACTCTTGAATAGTTGCTTCCCTTACATAGAACTGGTGTTAATTTTGGGAAAAATCGGGTGTTACTTTTGTAATCTCCTGAATTGATTGATATGCAAGACATGATAAGGTGTCATTCATCTTCAATTTTGCGCTGTGCATTTAGTTTAGATTTGTTAACTGTGTTATAAAAAAATCTAATTATTTAAGCAATAAAAAATGATTTTGCAATATTTTGGTTCATATTTGAAAACACCAATTTTTTTCATCTTAAACAGTGTTGCCAATTTAGATGTTTTTCATCTAAATCTAGATGTTTTTAGTCGCGTCTAAATGCAAGAAATTGCTACTTATTTTATTAAAAATAATCTAATATTTATTTAATTTACAGTAATAAAATAAGTAATTTTAATAAATGAGATTAATTTTCAACATTTACTTTATCAATATGTAATATTTTCTAGATTTTAGATATAAATCGGGAGAATCTAGAAGTTTCGAGGTGTTTTAAGTTGTTTTTAGCACAATTTCAGATGTAAACTTGAAAAATAAAATTGGCAAAACTGATCTTAAAGTTGGATCCAAATTTTTTGTATTTAAAAAAAAAAAAATCGAGTTATCTCCCCTGCACTGTTTTAATCTTTACAATTGTCTCCTGTCTTGTTTTTTTTCTTCTCTTCAGCTTGTATCAATTCGTATCAGTCGAAGTTTAAAGTTGTCTGCCAAAACGCAGGCGGCTTCATTGGATCCTCCACAATATCCTGACGATGAAAACACTGTTAACAGTTTTCCCTCTTGCTGAACCTGAAAGAAAATAAATAGTTTCAGGTAAATAAGAATAAACCTTCTTGGACAAATTTTTAAGTACCACATATGTGACGACGAACAAATTACGATTCCTCAAAGTAAACAGCACAATTTGCAATGTAAATGAAATGCATGTACACGCGGGGGGAGAGTTTTATCAGAGCGGCAGTGAGTGAGGTCCCGTATGTTATGCCAGCTTAATTTGAATATGTGAGAAGTCGCCAGCTACTTAAGAGATTGTCGGAATGTGACAGCGTTAGACGGTGTACTTCCAGTAACAGTTTACTGGATTGTTTGTTCCTGACTGGTTTCAGCACATTTGGTTTTGCATTATGCACTGAACTTCTGCACCCGTCATGTGTCCTGACTCCTTTATTGGGTTTGGTTTGGCACTATCTCCGTGAACTGTCGTGTGTTTTGACTTTGTTTTTGGGCATGTCATGTGACCTTAAGAATACTCAGCATGTCCTGGCGACACTTGAACAAATTATGTACCGTTAGTACGTAAAGGGTTACATAAAAGTGTCCCACTATTCTACTCTTAGTAAATAACCATTTCTATTTTGCTTTTCCGTTAGTATCTTCCATTTTCATACATTTCCAGTTTCCACACAAATAGTGGCATGGATCCAGGCGTGGGGTCGTCGGGTCCAAGGTTTATAATTAAAATTTACCAAGTAATCATAAATTAATCTTAAAAACAAATATTTATTATATCCA
>VCCN01005113.1:138458-148612 GCA_006491835.1 Architeuthis dux | reverse complement strand
AAAAGACATTGGTCACATGACGGTTTCTATTTAGTGACACAACCAGACCTGTTTGTGTGTATGCATGTATCACATATACACTTTTTTTTAATGAATGATGCAATATTCAATTGCCTATTTATTCTGCCTGCCATCCAAAACTGATTTGCCGAGCAATACCATATCTGACATTAGGTCAATGCAGAGATTATTTCACACCCAAATATTTCTTAGTTTCATAATTTAAAATTTTCTTCTTCTAAACATGTATAGGTATACTGACATTATTAAGCAAAAAGATCAAATTTTAAATTTACTCAGAACAATTTCGATTCACATAGTTTAATAGTAATTCATGAAGTATTCATGAGTGTGTGTTATTAATAGTGTATTTTGAAAGGAAACCAAGTCAGTTTCATGCTTCTGTTCAAGTGAGTTTGTCAAGGGAGGAAACTGCTGTGTTACCTTTGTTTCTTTGGTGTGAGGTGAGATTCTTTCCCTTTCAAAATAACGAAGTCCAGTCAACATTTCATTTGGATGAGAACGCTGAAAGCAGAGGAGTGGAAAAGTTAATATTTGGCTGACAATGTAAATTATTAATAAATCAATCAATAATTACTGATGTGTTTTTATTTATTTGTTTTCTGTCACGCTGATGAAGTGGAGCTGCAGAGATTTGAACTCTGATAAGTCATCAGGCTACTAAGGTCAGCGTCAATGTACCCTTGGCCTATTGGTGACACTTAATGCCAATGCTAAAAAAACTATTGTGATTTTTGATGACATGGCTGCATTAGTCTACATTATAATAAGCAACGTGTCCGTCCGTGTACCAAGTGGTGAGTGGCGTTGAAAGGGGTGGGGGTAAAGGGGAAGTTCTGAGAATGGAATTGTGACCACAAAGAGGGCGCAAGAGAGATGGTGAGACATGAAGATATTTACTAAAGGAAAATGGCTGAACTTGGGCGTCAAAAGTAAAATGAAGTGGAACTCTAATTACTTTCGAGTGTCTGTGAGCGGAAGATTTGGTTGAGTGTTGGGATGGTTGCTCCAGGCATCTCCTATGTGGAACCGAATATATCTTCCCCTGAATATCTTTGTTTCAACCCCTACCCTTTTGTGTACCCATACCCAGCTTCTCTCTCTCCGCTTCATGGTCTTTGTGTTGTAATTCCATTCCTCTACCCCCAACCAGTTTTAACGTAAAGATTTTTATTTTCAATGTGTGACGGACAGACATGTTACTTATTATAATGTAGATATCCAAAAACTGCTTGTTACAGGTTAATCCAATGATTAAAAGACCCCGTCTAACAAGATTCAACTTGTTTCAGAAACTGATGCAACAGACAGACAAACCTGATTAAATGAATCGACTGATGACATCCGTTGGAATCGTGTCATGTCCCCTTCAAGATGGTCAGCTGAACTGGCACTCACAGCAGCTGTGCCTACAAAGAATAATAAGCAGGGGTTTAGAAAAAAGAAATGTTGGTAATGCAGTCAAGAAAAAACCAGCCCCCAAACAAGCTTTGAGGACTGGAGTCAATCATAGAATTGATAAGAAAGTAGATAAATTTATCCATTGCCCTCAAATCACAAAACGGAAATTGGTTGTTCTACTTTCTTGTCCTTCCTTAATCTGCATGTACAATCAAGGGGGAACAACTCTCTAGGAATCTATGTAGAATATCTGCCATAATCTACACACAATAATTAACAATGTGCAAATGTCTTCTGTCACGCTAAGAGACGCAGCTGACATAGTAAAATAGAATTTCATTCATGTTCTAATGATGTAATAATGCTGAATTTAAAAATAATAAATATAAAAGTAACAATAATAAAAATCCGTTTGTGGTCAACAGAATGCTATTCTCCAAGCTCACAGCAATGCAAATCTCTTATATAGATATACACTGTATTTTATATACATAAATTTCATACATGCCATCATTTCTGACGGCACGGGTAAGCTAGTAAACAATAAAATCAAAAGAAGAAAAATGTCTGCAAACCTTCCAAGTCCCAAATTGCCATTATATCTGCCAAAGTTCCTGTTCGTCTCACTTTCACCGTATGAGTTGCAAGTTCGTAGTTCTTGCCAAAAGGAAGACCATTTTTATTGTCATCTTCACCATTTGCAAAGGATCCTAAATGAAATAAAAACGAACATGTTAAACTAAAAAGATGACACTCTCCTCAACCGATTGGACAACAACACTGCATTAAACCTTTATCGTCTGCTCCTTCCAATCAAAAATCCAACAAGTCTGACTTCATGTTTTTATTAGCATATCCCTCCTATCAAGGGAGGTAATTGGAGATACTTGAATTATCTCCCTTAGTTCATATTAAACCATGAAGAAAAATATTTTTTTTTTGCATTATCAAGATTCACATTAAGAAAATCGTTTTTCAACACTTAATTCTGCCTTTTAAATTCAAACCTCCAGAGGTATTAGAAATATTTTTCGTGGCAAGAGTAGCAAATGCATGGAAGAGCCTAAGTGAAAAGACGGTCACATTCGAGAATATCAATATTTTAAAAAATAATCTTTATTCTATCGGACATACCAAATTTAACTACCATTTTTATTATTAGTTTAAACCCAAATACACTGAAGCTGGCTTAATGATGCAATTAACTGATGTCAAAGAAAAGCCTATTTCAAGTATATTTTAACACTTCCAGTGCTTTTCACAAAGATCTTCATAGATAACATTCCTGGGTCTAAATAATGAAATCTTCATTTTTCTAGCCAAACTTTACGTCCTATACTTCCCTGATGTAACTACAGGTATACCTTGATTAGTGCATTTAATTTGTTCCAAAGTTTTCCATACTGTTCAAAACCGCACTGTTCAAGGTCTTGTTATAATTTAATGTAGTTGTTTTTCACTTATATTTAGTTACCTTAATTTGTATAGCAATACCTTAACCGTACTAATCAAAACCGCACTATTCATGGTATTGCTGTACATGACCCAGTTTGCTGTCCCATCGGTGGTCTCAGGGAAACGGGTAGCACAATTGAGAGTATAACTATAAAAAATGAGTAACATTGAAAGTGTTAATATATGTCTGTCATGCCGACTGTCCAACAGGGGCTCATTTTGTAACTTTGCAAATAACAGAATGAAAAAGAAGCCAGTATAGATAACATTGATGCGGTAGAGATTTATTAACCATAGCTTAATCTGCCCCAAGATTCCCACTCTTGTGAAGGCCCTGCAAGAGTGAAGCCCCAAGGATATTTTAGATAATGTAGAATTTTACTCCTTGACCGATGACTAAAGTTGATTGGATGACATCTGGCACAATTACAGTCGGTCCTCAAATTGCATGTCCGTTTGGATACTATGTCTGCCTCACACGCAGAATCGATTCCCGGTATGAGCGAAGAGTGTGGAAAACTTTTCATTAGGACAAATTTCCCTGTGCACTTAGAGTGTACTCAATTAGCTGCTAAGCTGTGATTAGGGTGGAGGTATCCCTTCTGCGGACTTGCATCCTGCCAAGGGGATGGTCATAAAAACTTGTAGGAATAAAGTTATGGTCTCGACCAGACTTGCAACAAGCAATGATCATTAAGCTGACGCATGCAACAGAAACTGGAACTTCGTCACCAGCCGTTCATACTCCAATGGGAGTTGTCTCTTAAGAGACGGATGCTTTACTTTAAACTCAAGTGTATGTGTGGGAGGGTGCAGACCTCTTGTGAAATTTCAATTTTGTGAATAACTATGTATAAATTTAAATTAAATTTAATTATTGATGAGAAATTTCAAACCTGTGGAGGAACAACTGTCTATTTTATCAATTATGTCATTTTTGGTAACACAACTGTGTCCACCCAATCAACAAAAAGAATAACCATTCATAAGACTTTGCTATATACAGGATGTCCAAAAAGTAATGTCTGATTTAACCCAAAAGTAATCAGAGCTCTAAGGGTAGTAACCATTGAATGTAATGTTCAGCAAGGACAGTACATCCTAAAATTACATAGTAAATTTGAAGAATCTTGCTAATTAATTGGACGAGAAATTTTCTTTGCATGTTGCTTGTAGCTTGCTCATCCGATGGGACACTGTATAATGGCCATACTATAATCTTAGTGACAATAAATAGAATGTTGAGGCTGAGAATGGTCACTCATAATTTTATTCCATTGACCAGTTGTGGATAGTCAATGGGGGAAAAAACTGACCTTCATTTGAAGCCATTTTGGACCTTTTTTTGGGAGTATCCTCGTGATCATCTTCGGTTCCAGGTTTTTCACCGGTTGATCTAAATAAGAAACAAGGAAAAAAAGATTAAAAAATTGTTGATAGTGACGACTGAAAATGTTGAAGTTTTATGCAAACCGTGTCAATTATTATTAACTAACATTAGTCCCGTCATTAAATAATTAAAATTAAATATTAGAATAATATTAATAAATGTTTTGTAATTAGACCCATTGTATGCTTTTTCAATCGATCTAATTTATTTCACCCAGTCAAATCAATCTACGATTTCTGGTGACAAAATGAAACATGGCTTTTTATTTAGATTTTTAAGTAGTTTTAGTTTTCAAACAAAATAATCTCTTAAGAAGTCTCCCCTGTCCCATATCCACCGTGTACATTAGGTGGGTTGGGGGTTGCCTTGCTGGTGGATAAAGATAGTCAAATAACACAGTCATAAAACTTCTTCGATGTTGATTATTTAAAACTAGTGTACCAATGTCAAAATTGATGACTGTTTTATGTTGTAATTGTAGACCCATCTGTAATTTTTTTCACCAAGTCGAATTGATCTACGATTTCTGGTGACATAAAACTCTAAATAGAAAGGCAATCTTTCGTTTGAAAAGTAAAACAATTAAGTGATTATTTTGTTTTAACTGAAATCATTAAGTCTCCCCAGTCCAATTTCCACCATGTACATTAAGTGGGTTGGGGGTTGCCATGCTGGTGGATTGTATACAATCTGAATGAGATACTCAAGTGATCTTCAATTTCCTGGGACATAAAATGAAAGATCGTCTTTCTATTTAGATTTCTAACTGAATTGAGCGATAACATCAATAGTTTTACTTTTCAAACAAAATAATCTCACTGCCTCTCCCCTTCCCCATTTTTACATTTTGGGGGTTGCCGTGCTGTTGGATGGTGCACCTGCTGCTTCTAAGTTTGCCTTTGTTCTGCTGCTTTTAAATATGATCCTCCCTTGTTTCCGTGACCAACAGACAAAACAACAAAATTGATGACAACGGCTTTTATATAGTAAGATAATATATAAGAATTACATGTCATGATAGAATAATGATTTATATTGCAAATATAAAAAAGAGGTTCTTTAGATCTCCCTAACCCGGTTGACCATTTATTTCCCATGAGTTCAGTCAAAGAGAAGAGACCAAATTCCACATTTGGGGGCAGCCAGTACAGCTACTTGTATTAACCTTTCCGATACTTCTGGGACAAATACATCCCAAGGTTTCTATGATAGCAACCAAAAATACATAAACATCTGAAATTTTTTTCAATGTATATCTGAATAAATTTTGCACAAATAACACAATGCACATCCGTGTTATTTGTGCAAAATCTATTCCTGATAATGCTTTGTTGACACTAATAAATTTGTGAATTATTCAATAAAGAAAGAGTTGTGAAGGAAAGAAAGAGTAAGAATATGAATGTGCGAATGAAGTGTTCTTACCTTTTGGAATGAGTGTGGCAAGAACGAAGCAATCGGAACAAAACTGATGTCCCTCTGAACTTGAGATTGCCAACCGCTATGAGGAAAGTTGTCAAAGGAATGCAGAAGGACGATGGGTCAACATCATTTCCATTGTCAAACAACCTGGGAAAGAGGAGGGGGGGGAATATATATATATATATGTAGTAGTAGTAATAGTATTATAACAAATACAAATCATATATAATAAATCTGATATATGTGGTTGAAAATATTTAATTCACGTGCTCAACATGAAAAAAAACTATCATTTGGAGTTAATATTCCATATTGAAACAAGAATATATAGAATTGTACTGTTAAAGTTGAGTCAGAACATATACATACAGGTCTGGTTAATCACTCAATAGAAACCATCACGTGACCAACATCTTTTGGCAGCATGCTGTGTTGGGGGTGATCAATGAATGAGTGACTTCTCTTCCTTTTGTTGGATCACTAAATAGTCTGAATTTTAAAAAACAGTTTGTATCCATCTGTGTTCACGCTAAGGGACCAATTTAACATAAACTTACATTGTAAATTGAACCCCATACTAAAAACCTATTGGGGGGATTTGTTTTTTCTAGACACTATAAGAAGTAAATGTTTAAAATTTCAGCCCTTTAACTCTATTGCTGTGGCCTGCATGCACAGCACATAGGTTTCTTCAGTTTTCAAGCTATGTTGACAGTTTTGGTTGTTGGTTTCTAATATATATATTAAATATTATATAAACAATACAAAATAAGACAATGACACAAATAATACATTTAAACAAACAAACAAACAATGAATAGAAAAACAGAATCCAAAAAGGTGTGAAAAAAATCAACTTGAAAAACATCAACAAGGTGTGAAACAAACCTGTTGTGGTATCATCCATAATAAAAAAATAAATAATTGATTATTTATTTACATGCTCCATCCTTGTAATAGTGAGTGCTCTAAGGATAACATGAAAAAACAGTAAATAGCACAGAGAGCCATGGAAAGAGTAATGCTAGGGGTAACGCTAAGAGATAGAAAAAGATCAACATGGATCAGAGAATGGACTAGAGTAAAGGATATTATACAACTAATTAATCAACAAAAGTGCAGACGGGCCAGTCACCTAGCGAGAAGAGATGACAATAGATGGGGGAAAAGACTAACAGATTGGTGCCCATGGGATAGTAAAAGAAGTAGAAACCGGCCAGACACAAGATGGAGGGACGAGATAGAAAAGTTTGCTGGTAAGACTTGGCAGAGATTAGCACAGGATAGGTTGTCATGGAAGGAGATGGGAAAGGCCTTCGTCCAGCAGTGGACTTAAAACGGCTGATGATGATGAGATATATATATATATCTACACACACACACTGCAACTGAAGGTATCAAAGCAGAGAATTTACCAGCTCTACTGAAATTTGTTGACTTCAACAAAGCATTTGATCCAATTCATTGAGGCAAACTTATGGATATAAATGGTGGCTTATGGAATGTCTGTTCAAATCATATAAGCAGTAAATATTTTGTATGAAGATACAAAAGCACAAGTGTTATCCCCTGATCTTTCAAATATCTGCAGGAGAACTCCAGGGTGATACTTTAGCATCCCTACTATTCATCCTTGCACTTGACCAGTGTTGCCAACCTTATTTTCATGTTTACATCTAAAATGGAGTCTAGAAACATCTAGATTCTCCAGATACATATTCAAAATCTAAGAAACATATTACATATTATCAATAAATTAAATGTGACTTTAATCTCCAACAGTTACTTCAATAAAATATTACTCATTTTATTGAAAATATTACACATTTCATTACTATAAATTAAATAAAAATGTAATTTATTTTATTAAAAATCCTCTAAATAGCAATTTCTGACATCTAGATCTAGATGTCTTTCATCTAGATCTAGATGAAAAATATCTAAATTGGCAACACTGCATTTGACTATGTAATGAGAATAACAACATCTCAAATTCTCATCAAACAGGTTTCAACTTACATCCCAGTACATGTACTAGACATCCAGAAATAAACAGGTCTGGTTAGTCACTCAATAGAAACTGTCACGTGGCCAACATCTTTTGGCAGCATGCCGTGTTGGGGATTATCAACGAATAAGTTATTTCTCTCGCCTCTTATTGGGTGGTGACTACTAAATAAACTCTGAAATTTCACAAGCATGAATGCTGCCGGACGCAAAATAAAGGAACCAATTTAGCATAAACTTACATTGCAACCCCCCCCCCAAAAAAAAAAAAAATAAAAAAATAAAAAAAAATAAAATAAAAACTATTTAGGAGAGAATTTAAAAAAAACAAAAAAAACAAATGTTTTTCTGCACATAATGTTTAAAATTTCCAGCCCTCTAGCTATATTGGTGAGGCCTGTACGTGTGACACATACATAGCCAGCCAGACCCACTTAAAAACTGAAGAAACCCATGTTGGCAGTATTGGTTGACGGTTTCAAATATTACAGATACAGACTATACTGATGATATCACTTTGGTTTCTGACACAATGGAAAGGGCAAAACTACTATTACTAAGAGTTGAATTAGTAGCCAAAACTATTGGTCTCCATGGTAAATGACACTAAAACCGAGTAAACGGTGTAGAATCAGGATGAAAGTGACCTCATTATACTAAGTGAAAAACATCTCAATTGCGTTACTGATTTCAAGTATCTTAAAGTACTTTGGTGCCAGCATAAACGGAAAAAGACACGGATACTAAAATTGGAACAGCACAATCTGCATTTTAATAGCTGCAGTACATGCGGTACATGCGGTTATTAACGTTAAGCAGAAAACTTAAGGTCCAATTATTTCGAGCTGCAGTGGAAAATGTCCTGATGTTTGGCACTGAAGGAGCATAGAGAGTCGCCTTGAAGGAAATTACTGTTGAGAATGGCACAAGGCATCTCATGGAAAGAGCATGGAACAAATAAATATGTATATGGAGATCTTGATCCCATCTCCAAAGTGATGAGAACTCATGGGCTAATATTCATCGGACATTGCTGGAAAGGTGAAAACCAAACACTACACCAACTGCTCTATGGGAACTCACTCAGAGGAAAAGGTCAAGAGGATGTCCATGCCCAACATACTTGGACCAAGTCTGTAGGGATACTACCTGCAAGGCGAAGAACGTGCAACAGCTATGTAAAACTGTGCACAGATACTACACTTTGATCCTAGACAGAGGGCCAGGGAACAACAATTTTATCCTAGGCAGGAGTGGCGATCTATATGTAAACTTAAGGTCATATTCTTTAGAGCTACAGTGGAAAATGTCCTAATGTCTGGTGCTGAAAGAGCCTAGAGAATCACCTTGAAGGAATTTACTGTTGAGAATGGCACAAGGCATCTAATGGAAAGAGCATGGAGCAAATAAATATGTATATGGAGATCTTGATCACATCTCCAAAGTGATGAGAACTCATGGAACTCACGGGCTAATATTCATCGGACATTGCTGGAAAGGTGAAAACCAAACATTGCACCAGCCAAAAGAATATTTACAGTCCAAGTCTTTAAAGTTACAGTAGAAAATGGCCAAATGTTTCGCGCTGAAAGTTGGACACTAACAAATAGCAGAGAGAATCGCCTTGAAGGAAATTAAACAAGTCTATCGGGAATGGCTCAAGACATCTCGTGGAAAGAGTATAAAACAAATATGGGATTTTCTATAATTTTGAGAAGGGTCATTAACATGCAACTGGTTCTTCGGACGATTGGACTCCTTGTTATTTGTGTTGTAAACACAACGTTTCTGCCGATCCATTCTTCGATCAGACTTGATGAACACAAGAAAGCCATAATCAGGGGCGAGATAGATAAATCGGCTATGGCCGACCATATCTGGAGAGAGAACAGCGACCATTTTCGTCTCTGGGAGGAAGTCCAGATTATTGACAGAGAACGGTTGGAAGCATGAAAAAAAGAAGATTTATTCCAAGGGGTCTCTCTTGTATTTGATGATATGTGATACGACTTGATAGTCTCTACCCAATGACAGGTGCAATAAATCTGATCCATAGTTTGAAATTATTTAAAATCTTTATACACACGTTGATAAAGGGGTTTGTTTTTTTTAAATTTCCAAATGCATTTATTTTTTTATTTAGGATACTTAGAAATTATCTCCCTTTGATATAACTTGAGAGATTATTTCCGAACTGGCAGGATGAATCCAAAGAGATGTAAATACTTTTAAAATGTGATTTTGCAGGACAATGGATTCAGAAATAATTATTTTTATATCAACCAATAATTGTTATGGGTGTATAACGACACCATTTGGAATGGATCATGATGAATAGGCAATACTGTGGGCAGATCTTCAAATGTTTCAACAATTTATTGGACTAAGATAATTTGTTGACATGGTTTTCAAGAAAAGACAAGTCTGGTTGCTGCAGGGTCAAACTCCACACCAACTT
>VCCN01005113.1:109072-120806 GCA_006491835.1 Architeuthis dux | reverse complement strand
CAAAGAAAAAAAATACAAAACCTGTTTAATAGCAATCCTTTTAAAAAAATTATAAAAATCTAAAAACACAAAATAGCTCTCTAGTATATTACTAGATGAAAAATGAAAACGTGGGAACAAAAAGTAAGGGGAAGCACAGTAGGATTCTGTAGAACAACCTCAAAACAAAAAGAGGATGGGAGTGACTGGGTCAAGAGGAGAAATTCCACTGACAGAAAGAAGAATTAGCCATTGCTGACCCGACGACTGCTAAGCAAGAAACGCGTGTAGTCAGCTTACCAATAAGAAATATGGAATGTCAAGCCCAGATATGGAATATTAACTCCAAATGATAGTGTTAATTATAAAATTAACTTTTTCATATGTCGAGCACTCAAATGAAATATTTTCAACAACATATATCGAATTTCTTATATATGACTTGTATTTGTCATAATAAAACTATGACATATATATTATATGGGTTTAATTGATACAAAGGAATGCATAAGGATTTCCTGGTGTTGTACAGGACAGGATATACTGGCTTAAGACAGATATGAATTATAAATGCCTTTATGTCACACTGACACCAATAGAATACAGCCAGCCCCAAATAGTCATTTGTATTATACATACTTTAATACATATACATATATATAGTGTACATACTTTAATGTAAAAAATGCCACATTGATTCGATGTAAAAGGAACACTCAAAGTAAACTAATGCAAAACAGAAAAAAAAAACCCAAAACGAACAAAAAAAATAAAGTCTGGTTAGTCACTCAATAGAAACCGTCACGTGACCAACAGCTTTTGGCAGCAGGCCATGTTTGGGTTGATCAATTAAAAAATTGGAAAACGGGGTGATCAATGATCAAGTTACTTCAATTTTCAAAAAACAAGCATGAACACTGCAAGACACAAACTAAGGGACCAATTTAGCATAAACTTACATTGTAAACTGAACCCCACACTAAAAACCTATTTTGGGGGTCAATTTTCCAAAGACAAAAAAACGTTTTGCTAGACATAATAAGGAGTAAATGTTTAAATTTTCTGCCGTCTTGCTCCATTGGTGAGGCCTTTACACATAACACATAGATACATAGATAGTAGATAGATAGCCAGCCAGAATCACTTAAAATCTGAAGAAACCTATGTTGACAGTTTTGGTTGACGGTTGCTAACACTGTCTTTTAGAACCAAGCCCAATCCTAACTTATTTTAAGAATAGTTTTTTCAAGAACTGCATTCATCAAACACTGATTTACTCGGACTAGTGTCCTCACTGTATTCTCTGACCTTCTTCAGTTGTCTGTCGTAGTTGACAACCTCCTGAGAATTTCGAACCAAGCCAATTATCCATTCACAGGGAGTGGGGAGTAGGTTGCTCTCATTCCACTGTCCATGCTAGCAGGGTCGGATTATACTATAAGGCTGAGTAGGGGCCTGTAGCTAACAGGGGACCGGAAAAATTCTGGGATATTCATATTTTGCTTAATTTTATTTTTGACAGGACCAGAGCCAGATTAGCCTATACGCAAACTATGCTACGGAATAGGTCCCAAAATAAATAGCAATTTAGAAACGTATCACTACTACTACAGGGAAAATGAATTAAACAATAAAACTGTCAAAATAAGAACATTCCCTGATGTGAAGTCTGAGCGCTCACTATAATTGTTAAGATATTGTTAATAATATATTAAAACTTAATAAAAATGTCCTAACAAATATCTCTTTAAAAAATGGAATGAATATATTAGACATTAGCATATAACAATCCACTTTATTCACACGATTGACAGATCGCATTACTAGGGGGGAGAAGAAAATTCAAATTTCTTGTGGCTACCAGTTTAAAAGTTGTGGATGGACATCAGAACAATAAAAAACAGCTTTTTGTTTGGTAGGTGTTACATTATAGGTATCCTACCGCACCTTTTTCAGAATGGCGGATACCAGCAGTGGGCGCCGGTAGGCCAAATTTCAAGTTATTCCAAAAGAGGTGTGCAATAGCAAAAGTCATTTGAAACAGAATTTTTTGCTGATAAAACTTTGTAAAAGAACCATATGCTTAAAATTAACCCTTACAGAGTTATTGTGGATTTTATCATCACAGAAATCTTAGATGAGGGTTCCAGAAAAATGTGAATAACTTTTTATAGGTTTTATATAGCTATGTCATCCTTTTGTAACTTTTATTCTGCTTGAAATTCTGCATCTTTTGACGTATAACTTGACCTGCTTCAGAGAATGTCAATTTTCACCCTATGTAGCTCTGCGGAAAAGACGCCATTATGGAAAATGGGCGGTAGGCTACCTAATACATGCTGTCTACCAACTTAATTGATCTTTTTCAGGTATTTCAAACTTATTCACAACTTTTTAGCAGGTAGCCAGTAGGAATCCAGGAAAAAAAGAAATTTCTTCCCCCCTAAAAAATGTCTGGTGAAAAAAAAAAAATGTTTTCTATGTTTTTTCGACTTGGTTGAATGGATGTGGATCTTTACTGATTTTTTTAATAATAGGAAACATTTGAATATCTGTGCTAAAAGAGTTCAAGAAAATAACATCTGCAGTGCCAGATGAAGCAATAGTAGCATATGCTACAGGACCCGCATTTCCAAGGGCCCCGCGCTAAATGCTTGCAAGTTATCAATTCTGATTCAGTGATTCTGCACTTGCTCTATTACTATAGTACTAAACTTCCCTCAACTTTTATGAGCGACTGGATGTTTAATGTTTGCAATTTTAGCCAATTATCACCTTTGATTGGGGTTATTATTTCAACAAAATAACAATTGCGACTGTGGTATCTATGTGATACATATACGATGCATAGAAAATACAAACATATTTACTTTAGAATGATCCTTGCGGTTTCTGGTTCGATCTGGAGTGAATATTTGGCCTAAGAAGCATTTTCTTTGTGATGAAATTTACGATGTCCACAACAGACAACACTCAGTGTCGGATGAACTATATAGCAAAAGAAGCACATTTCCAAGGGCCCCGCACTAAATGCTTGCAAGCTACCAATTCCGATTTAGTGGTTTTGCACTTTCTATTACTATACCACTTTCAACTTATATCAACAACTGGGTGTTTAAGGTTAGCGATTTTAGCCAATTTTTTTAATAATTGGGGTTATTATTTTAACACAGTAAATAATAGAACTGATATGTGATACATATATGATACAGTATTTGAAACCGAAGTCATAGCCACTGCACAAAGATAAAAACAAAGTAATACTGTTACTAAAATGTCAGACATTATCTGGCTGTATAGCAAATTAAAAAAATTGAAATACTCTGTAATGTATGTGTTTTAATATCTATGTGTATTTTCTTAATTTAGGGCCCCTTTATAACATATGTTACAGAACCCTAACTAGCTTAATCCATCCCGTAACATCTGAATCATCCTTCATACTTTTTGGTACTTTAATTAAAAAATTTTTTTTAAAAAAGGCAAAAGGGGAAAATATGAAAAAATGAATAGAGGTATCCCCCACTTTATGAAAGTTCGCTTTTATGAAAGACCACAAACCGCCATAGCTTTGAACTGTGTCTGTGAGCATCTGTGCTTAATATTGATTTATTTTGTACAGCAAGATGTATCCTAAAGATTCAGAAAAGCCCAAGGGAGCCTGTAAAGGTGTTATGCTTATTGTAAAACTTGCAAACATAGAAAAAAAAAAGGTTATTTTTGGGGGTCGCGGAATGCTCAAAAGTTTTCACATATAAATTAATAGTAATTGTTTCTCCGCTTTACGCCATTTCAGCTTACGAAAGGTTTCATAGGAACGCTTTACTTTCAGATTGGGGGAAAACCTGTGAACCAGGGCCAGTGAAATGGTTCAATGCACCCTAGGCAGGACTTAAAATATGCACCCCGGTTGTATTCTAACAAGTATTTTTTCCAGTTTGGAGTGCACCCCTAAGCCCTTCGGTGACCACCCAATGGACAGGCCGCTCCTGCTGTGAATAAATAAGAAAGAGAGAAAATAAAAGAAAAAAACGTCACCTCAATATTTTCAACTTCACTTTCGCTGTCTGCCAATGCTTCACAAAGGTAAACCAAATGGAGAGACAGCGGGAAGTTCTGCAGACGTCGGATATAAGTTTGTACAACTCCAAGTACTTTGCCACCATTTTTGATGTACTACAAAAGAAGAAAAAAAAGGCATTTATTAATATTTTCTTTAATTAAAAAAGAAAATTGGAAAAAAAAAAAAAAAAATTAAATGTTTGTATTAAAAGAAGTACGAGGGTAAGTCAAAAAGTATTGCTACTAGTGTTCCAGTTCATACATGGATAGTGGGGAGGCGAATAAAGAAAGCTGTACCGCCTTTTGGCTAAGATCAAAGTGTAGTATCTGTTCTTCTGTACCACCTTGGCCTTGAAGTTCAGAGAACCATGGCCCTTCGGGGGTCCTTTTGGCTGGGGGTAGCAAGGGCTGTCATACGAGAATTTTGTTGGGAAACCTTACCCCATCCACCCTACAGCCCTGATCTTGCCTCTTCAGACTTCTTTTTGTCCCCAAAACTCAAGGAATGATTAAAAAGGAACATGATTCGAGTTCCTCGATGATGGCAAAACTGCCATTTTGATATGGTGTAAATTGAAGAGGGTAGAATTTTTCAGCGGAGTGTTAGAGAGATGGAAACACTGCCTTTGGAAGTGTATAGATCTTGGAGGATTTGTTGAGATTTGTTTAATAAAAGGTTTCTATGATTTTGTAGCAATACTTTTTGACTTACCCTCGTAGGTCTGCAAGGCTGGTGGCATAACTGAAGAGAAAATTGCTGAAAAGGAACCAAACAAATTAAGATAAGAACTTTTGTGGTAGGCACCATAACACCCAGAATTCAGTTGGACAAAAAAGAAAGAAATCAGCAGACAATCAGACAACATTTAAAAGGATTTTAGAAAAAAAAAAAGAAAAAAAAAGAAAAGGTAAATATTAAATTAACATACTGTCTATAGTTTTGAGAAGGATCATTAACATTCAGAATTTTCGGACGATTGAACACCTTATTGTTACACCAGAAGAAGGCCGTAGAATGGATCGGCCGAAACAACAAGAAGGAGTTCAATCATCCGAAAAACACTTTGAATGAAATTAACATGTTCAGCACCAAACAATATTAATTATGTAACATCCCCCTTTTGGAAATTTGCGCCTTGTCTTCATTTTGTCCTCCACACACGGCTGTGATTAATACCCTCAGATCAAGTTCAGATCAGGCACCCTGAAAATTGTCGAATCGAAAAGGACACATTTTGCCTAGACACCTGTGACGTCAATGAAATGTCAGCAGTGTTACCAAATTCCATGTGTTGACATCGAAGAAACTAGCCATACTGAACTGGTGTCGCTAGACTTTAGAAGCGGTCTCTGAAATGGTTGAAGTTACTTACATTCGATAAAAAAATAGGTTTTTTTTTTTTAAACTATCAAATTTTCAAAGTTATTAAGATACTTTCTCCCAGAAAAATAAAAAGTATTTTTTGTGCTCTCAATCCAACTATTCTTCATAAAACTAGGTTTTGGCTTTTATACCGATTATTAGAGTTTAAATTTTAAATTTCAGTGACTGTCATCTTAGCATAATAAAAAATAGAAAAGGTTGGGTTTTTTTTTAAAACTAACAAATTTTTGAAGTTACTTTTTGTATAGACTGTAAACTCTACACTTCTGGAGGGGTTGGGGGACCACTGCACATCAGTATACATTTTTTCTTTTTTTTCATGACTTTTTCCCCCCTTCAATCTGCTTACATCCAGGGTTTAATGCTATTTTTATAATTTTTCCTTTTTGTTCATATCAATTTCAATTCTCTAATATTGCACATTTTCTTGTCATCTCAGAACGAATAGACGAGAGAATCAATAAAATAAAGTTTAATCAATCAAAGATGGAAAGATGAGGGTGGGGGGGAGAAAGAGGGGAAAAAAAAAACAAAACAAAAAAACTTCCGTTCCTGTAATACTGCATGAATACACATTATTTATGTCTATGACCTTTTAGTTGCTATTTTTAAAACATTAAGAAACATTTTTAACACTTTCAGTGCTTCCATGAAGATTTTTCGCGGATTGAGCCTTCCTGGGTAACAACTGCTAAATATGAAGATCTTCATTTTTCTAGCAGTACTCTACTTCCTATACTTCCCTGATCAGGGGTGCCGGAAACAATATTTAAAAAATAATCTTTATTCTGATATCAGTCATACCAAATTTAACTATCTTATTAGTTTAAACTCCAACTACACTGAAGCTGGCTCAATGACACAATTAACTGCTGTCAAAAAAAGCCTATTTCAAGTACATAAACTGAACATATGAATTTACAGCAAAATTTCATTTTTTTTTTAATGCTGACAGACAGCAATATCTTTTTATAACACTTTCAGTGTTTTTTATGAAGGTCTTCATTGATAACATTCCTGGGTCACAACTGCTAAATACAAAGATCTTTGTAGATAACATTAAGAAACACTTTCAGTTCTTACTATGAAGGTCTTCGTAGATAACATTCCTGGGTCACAACTGCTAAAGACAAAGATCTTTGTTTTTGTATTTATTTTGTATTTTTAAAAAAGCCAAAAATGGCTAAAAATCTTTAAAAAATGGCCAAAGAATGCCAACTAAGACACTAAAAATGGTAAAAAAAAAACATGCTCAGCGTAATTGGGGAATTAGAATTAGGTTTCTTTTGGGATTTAGCCATTAAAAGGCTTGTGAGGACGTTGGCTAACATCCTGAGTATGTATGTGAAATAAACAGGCAGGATGATTAACACTCTCAGAAGATCTTTGTAGATAGTATCCCTTTACTTCCTATACTTCCCTGATGTATAACTATATTACCCAGTTTCCCCAGTCTCATTGGTCTAAAAAAAAAACAAAAAAACACAATAGGGAGTATAACTAAAAACGAGTAGCATTGAAAGTGTCCAAACCAACTAGGAAATCTATATTGTTTTTTTTCGGCTCTCATAGTTTTATGTTGCAGAGTTTGATAAAATCTTGCAATCACAAAGAAGTAATAATGCTGTCAAAAGTTTCAAATAAATAAACGCGCATTTACTGATTAAGCGAGAAGGAAATTAAAAACAAAATACTGGGTGAAGATTCAGTGTCCACTTTATCAGATATTTACATTGTAAATTGAACATCGGGTGTCGAAAAGAGGTACACAAAGTCAGGGTCCAGTTTTACATCAGACGTACATTGTAAATCGATCACCCACTTTAGAGCCAATTCACTCACTTCCCTTATAAAAGATTTCTGGAAGAAACGAAGGTCAGTCAAATATTTTTTCATAATTTTAAATTTTTTTTTGTCCACCCTAACACAAAATTTCATTTAAATTCATTGAGAAGTTTTAGTGATATCGTGTGAACAGACATGAAATTTTGGCAATATTATCTGGTGATGACATACAACTTTGACGTAGAGGAGGTAATTGTCCATGGATCTGCCCAAAAATATAATCACTTCTTCTGTAGCCTATAGTCCACACTCCAACACAAATTTTCATTGAGAACTTTTGGAGATATCGTGTGGACAGTCATGAGCGTATATATAAATATATGATAATTATAATGACATTTTATTAGTTGAGAACCTATATTTGCCCGGTGCTGGTGTGAACGACTGCTAAACGAGCGGCCTAAATCATAAATGTGAATAAAGAAATGAGCTCCATGTGTGGATTGAACCCGCGTCCACCCTGGAAGCAACCTTATATGCAGGTTCTGCTCTACCGATTGAGCTAATGATAGTTGTATTCCAGGGTGGACGTGGGTTTGATCCCCGCACGGGGCAGGTTTCTTTACTTACATTTACAATTTAGGCCACTCATTTAGCTGTCGTTCACACCGGCACTGGGCAAATATAGGTTCTCAACTAATAAAATGTCTTTATAATTATATTCTGTCGGATATAAAATTATCCATCATTTGATTTCATATAAATATATGGAAAAAAAAATAACGGAAAAATATCTGTCAATCAAAATGTAATTTCTGGATCCACTCGAGAATTTAACCAACTCTTCCTCACCCTTCCACAAAAGTTCATTGAAATTAATTGAGAACTTATGGAGGTATCGTGTGGACAGTCATGAGCCTATATATAAATATATGAAAAATAAAATAACGGAAAAATATCTGTCAATCAAAAAGATATTTCTGGAGCCGCTCAGAATTTAACCAACTATTTCTTACCCAACGGCCCAACCTTCCACAAAACTTCATTGAAATTCATAGAGTACTTTTGGAGATATCTTGTGGACAGATGGACGGTAAGACAGACAGGCAGACAGATGTCTGTGTTTGTTATGTGGATGCATACAGAACACCCTTCATTTCATTCCTACTACCCGGCAATGATAGTCTCACCTCTCTGCAGTGTTCAAATTCCTTCTGATGAAGTCGCTCGCAGCGATGAAATGCATAAAGGTTTATCTTCATGATAATAAATATGTTTGAGACATAACACACTTTTCTCAATCTTTCTTTTCCACATTTTCTAATCACATCCACCATATATACCTCTCCAACTTCGTTGGTGGCGGTAATAACATAATAAAAATAAACCGTTCTCCGAATGATCCGCAACTTCTTCAGAATGCCAACACAACACTCCTCTTTTTACTAGAGAGTTGCAAAATGTCACACAATGAAACAAAAGGCCATACGGAAATAGAAGTAGATAAAACAAATAATCTACAGAGGTGCAAAACAAGCACCTCTAGGCCAACTGCTAGCCACGGAGCAAATTCTTTTTGTTTTCAACGCAACACAAGGAGTGTAATATACATTATAAACAAAACAAAACTAGAACACTCAATAGAAACCGTCACATGACCAACATCTTTTGGCAGCATGCCGTCTTGAGGGTGATCAATTAAAAAAATTGGAAAAAAAGGGCGATCAATGAATAAGTTACTTATTTTGTTGGGCAGTGATTGCTAAAGAAGTCAGAATTTTGCCCCCAAAATAAGCTGGCACAAAGGGATCAATTTAGCATAAACCTACATTGTAAATTGAATCCCCACTAAAAACCTATTTAGGGAGGAATTTTAAAAAAACAACAAAAAACACAAACATTTTTTCTAGACATAAAATGGAGTAAATGTTGAAATTTTCAGCCCTCTAGCTCCATTGGTGTGGCTTGTACATGTGATACATTACATACATAACATTAATAGTCTGCCAGCTAGGCAGGCAGAATGACTTAAAATCTGAAGAAACCTATGTTGACAGTTTTGGTTGACGGTTGCTAACACTAACACTATATACATACATAGCCTGCCAGACCAATTCAAAAACTGAAGAAACCTATTTTGACAGCTTTGGTTGACGGTTCCTAGTAAGAGCCACTTATTTTAAAACGTCATTAGCCCAGACAATGGTATTATTCACTATTTCCTAGTCTGGCATCATACATTTCCTGTTACTTGTTTTACAACTTTCTTTTGCGTCTCTTAAATAAATAGTTTAGAGAACGAAGAACAATGTTTTTAGTAATCCTTGGTCTTGTAAAATAGGTTAGTTAAACACAGCATACAAAGGTCCCCTAAAAACTCATAGAAATGCTACAAAAAAATATAACTATACAATATATTGATCAGATATTAACACAATAATGAAGTTAAAAGCCATTAATTCTTTCACCTTTATTATATTAGAATCCATGGTTGGTCTTACGGATGTAAAATATGGTAGTTCTATACAACATATTCATCTCATATTAAGACAAAACAAATATAGCCATTTTTAAAGCCAGTCTTATGTCACCGTATTTTTAACATAAGGCTATAAAATGGTTAAAATTGGCTAGATTTCATTTCAAGGTAACTGTATACACTCTAAAGACTCGCACAAAGGCTCCAAAAAGTATAACTATACAACATATTGATCAGATATGAACACAATAATGAAGTTAAAAGCCATTAATTTGTTCTTTATCAGAATACTGCACCCGACGTGCCAAAATGGCGTCCTAATTTCTTTTTGATGTACACCCAGAGATTTTCGACAGTCTGGGTGTCTGATTCTTGAGTTTTAAAACAAAATGGATAATGTATATCAACAAAACTCCTATTTAAATACCATATATTTTGGCAGATAAGCCGACAATTGAAGCATCCAAAACCCATGCTAAAAATAATGGGATTGTACTAGAGGCCAGATAGAAAAACAGTGACTAAACATTGAACTAAAATCATGAAATTCAGACTGAAATTCTGGTCTCATCTTATGGTCGCCTTATCGGCTGAAACATACAGTACCGATTTCAACACCTAAAATGGAGTTCAACTCAGAGAAAGTCTTTCTGAAATATGAAAGATGTTTGTTTATTACAAGCTCCTAGAACAAAGAAATGCCATCACAGAAGATCTTTAACACCTCCACTACTACCTTTAGATAGTTGAACCATTACATAATGTCATCTATCTTTTTATTAGAGTTATTATAAATTGCTATATAAGACCTACCTAATACCGGAATTAAAAACTATGAGTTATGAGGATAGGCTAAAAGTGTTAGAGTTAACATCGTTAGAAAATAGGAAGGACCGGGGAGACTTAATAGAAATGCTTAAGATTATGCATGGTTTAGAAGTAGTAAACCCTGATGTATTTTTTACTAGAAGGAAGTACAAGGGACTGAGTGGCCACACATATATGGTAGAAGCAAATAGAAGTAGATTGAATATCAGAAAATTCTTGTGGTAGGACTTTGGAATAGATTGCCTGAATATGTAGTGCTATCAACAGATGTAAATGATTTGATCATGATGTTTATTACACCACCGCAAAGGTTTAAGGCCTTAGATCAGTGGTTCCCAACGGGGGGGGATTCCCCTTAGGGGAGGAATTTGGGTAGTCCAAGGAGGGAGGGATAGGGCTATTAGGTAAAAATAAAAATCCAGTCTAGAGATAGGGTTTTCTGCACTTTTATCTATCAAGTCAAAGGCTCGAAATAAGCTCCAAGTTGAGAATGATTCAAGATGTGCACTCTCACTAATAGACCCACAAATCGAAGAACTAGTAGCAAAAGAAACAAGAACAGAGATCACATTGATGCATATATCAGTTACGATAGCAGAATTCTTATTTTTTTGTAATGAATTGGAATTTTAAATGATGTGTTCTAATTATTTTCACTTGCTTTCTTTGAGTAACAAATACACAGCAGCAGCTGTACAATTATAAAATTAAACTAATTCTTAGTATGAAGCTGTCTAATTATACGCAAAATAAAGTTATTATTTGAAATTATTCTTTGTTGCAACTTAATAAATGGAAGGGGGGAATACTAGTAATCTTATTGATAAAGGTGGGGAATGACTTGAAAAGGTTGGGAACCACTGCCCTAGATATTGTGTAAATATGATATGATGTTTGCTTGTATATACAAATTGTATATTTTTTTTCACACTAAAATAAAATGTCCTAAAATGTCAAAAGTTCTTATGCTCCATTTTGGTAAATAAAATTAAATGTATTAAACTACCAGCTTAGTCCCCATAAAAAATAATGGCATTACTTACGTATGGATTGACACTTCTACCTAAGATCAGAAAATCTATGCACTCTGCCTAGGATCAAAGTGTTGCTTCCTGGCCCTCTGCCTAGGATCAGAGTGCAGTATCTGTGTGCATACACCAAAAAAATCTTTTTTTTAAAAACAATAAACTATGAAAATGAAAAATATTGAAAAATAT
>VCCN01005113.1:93959-107858 GCA_006491835.1 Architeuthis dux | reverse complement strand
AATAATAAAATAATGTGTTACAAATACTTCATCCAATAATAATAAAAATACATGAAATCTGTTCAGCATAAATTTTATTGGACTAAAATAAAATTTGAATTTGATACAAATAGAAAAATTATTCATTCAAAAACAGGTCTGGTTAGTCATTCAATAGAAACCGTTATGTGACAAATGTCTTTTGGCAGCATTCTGTGTTGGGGGTGATCAATTAAAAAAAAGGGGTGGTCAATCAATAAGTTACTTCTATTGCCTTTTGCTGGGCAGTGATCATTAAAAAAAGTCTGAATTTTCAAACAAGCATGAATGAGGGATCAGTTTAGCATAAACTTACATTGCAAATTGAACCCCCCCCCATAAAACCTATTTAGGGGGGTAATTTTACCAAAAAAAACAAACAGAAAAACAATTTAATAGGGAGTAAATATTGAAATTTTCAGCTCTATAACTCCATTGGTGTAGCCTATACACATGATACATAAATACATAGCCAGCCAGACCAGCTTAAAAACTGAAGAAACCTATCTTGACAGTTTTGGTTGACAGTTTCCAATAAAAGTAATGTTGTCATTCTTTTACAAAGGCTGACAAAAAATGTGTTGATGTCATCATGACCATATATAAAGTGTAGGTCATCATGACCTGCTAGAGGTCAGGGTCATGCATCAGTTGAAAACTGATTTATTCCTTTAACAATGAAATGATTTGTGTTGTGAGCATCTGTCTATACTATAATTCTCCTTGTCACAATCTAGACCCGTGGAAATCCTACAGTTATTTTTAAAATTATAAGACATAAAATATGCAGAGAAAAAAGTTATTTTAATGAGTATAAAATTTAATACTTACAAAATAAGAAAAACCCGATACATATATATATTTATTAGGGCATATCGAAAATAAAAAATTTCAGAAATTGAAAAACTGAAGGACATTTTATGACGTGGAGAGCAACACTGAAGCCCAAGGTAAGCTTAAAAAAAAAAACACTGTGATCGTCGTCTTCTTTGGTGCATTTCACAGTTTTGTTTCGCATATGATACACCTTATGCGATCCTCAACCCCGACACCGAAAATCCCATAACTTTTTAAGTAAACAACATACAGAGACAAATAAACACATTTTTCCATACAATTCTGACACAAGGAATTCATAAAAATAGATAGAGATATTTTCTATAGTTTTGAGAAGGAATCCCGACAAGACAAAGACACAGAAACACCCAGGCCATGCGCTATAAGGGCTACCCGCCTTTAAACATAATTTCTGTTTAACCCATCACACTTGGATTTTACACCTGAAGAAGGCCGAAGAATGGATCGGCTGAAACGTTGTGTTTACAACACAAATAACAAGGAGTTCAATCGTCCGAAGAACCATTTCAAGATAGATAGAGATTTTAATTTTCTAATTTTTTGCTTTTAATTTATTTATTAATTTATTTTTTTAATATATTTAATTAATTTTATCTTACTTTTATTAAGTATTTTCATTAGTAATAGGAAACGAAAATTACAGACAGAGAAATGAAGAAACAAAGAGGAAAAGTCACTGTTTATTATATAGATAATCACATCCCTATATTTAGTGGGGTTATTTTTGTAACAAGGCTGGAAAAAAAACAAACAAACAAAACAGTCTACACTCTCCTGTAAGATACTGACAGTAGCTACAAGTTAAGTGAAATGTTCTCAACAACCATAGTTACAAGCCTGGCTGCTGCAGGGTCAAACTCTGCTCTTCTATTCCGACTGAAGATGATTACTACAACTGTATTGTATATACGTACCTGCAAAGTCTCACACAGAATGCACGAGACACACGCATTTTGATACATTCTCACACCCACACGCTTTAAAGGAAAATTCTCACACAATTTATCAAAAGTGTTAGATTTATTTAGATTTATTAAATTGGTTTAGATTTCTGATAAAAAAAAATCTATTTTTATAGAACTTTACAACATTATTTTAAAAGATCACATACAAAACTTTTGAAACATTTTAAATAGACTTCTAGACAACACTTAATTTCAGTAGTTGATATGCCCTGAAAAGCAATTTTAGCCAATGTTGGATACATAATTTTCAGACTCCAAGTGCAAATTGGTCAGATTCCGGTCAAATAACACTACGGCAGGATTCAAAATTCGGCCGTCTGTGAAGGCATAGTAGAAGCTTGTAGCAACCGTTTTCACTCCTCGAAGATCAGAAGTCAAATGAATAAAATAGTTTTATAAACAGATAGTATTTAAACAGCAAGTTCACGTAGCTAAAAAACATTGGTCATAAAACATAAATATTTTCCGTTCAATCAGAAGTGCTGCTGACTATTTAAACATGACTTCTAGACAACACTTAATTTCAGTAGTTGATGCCCTGAAATGCAATTTTAGCCATTCTCAATACATAATTTTCACAGGGGAGTGCACACGATTCTCTCTCATTCTTAACATTGAAATTTGACAGGTATATATATATAATAAATAAATTTGTAGGTACTTGTCAGTTTAGTTCAGTTAGTAAGACACCAGCCTAGCAATCAGTTGGTTGTGATTTCAAATCACGGTAGGGAAATGTTAATTTTATATATCAGTTTGGTTTAACATGAGTTTACAGATAAAAATCAGTTGACTGTACGATAAATCATGTTTAATCTTGGTGTTTCTGAAACCTGTATTTAATTATTCCGTATTTTAAATAAAATATATGCAAATGAGCTATCCTGAGCAAGATGTCGATTACATGTATGTAGGTATATAATGCCAATGACAGCACTTAACAAATCCACTTGCAGTATATAGACTAAAAGTTGAATAGCCATATAATAATAATAATATTAATGTAAACTAAGTGGAAGAGTCCATTTTATGGACAGAGAAACAAACATCACACTGTTCATCATATATATTAGCTGAGTAATCCGTCCGTAGGATGGGTCACTGTCTTATTAATTAACAATGACCTACTATGTGTTCTGAGTTGTATATTTAACACCAATGCAAATGATGGATGTTCGAGGTCAAGTTAAAACCAGGATTTCTAATGTTTTTCTTTGCAAGTCAGGCAGGTTTTTCCCAACTTCCCAAGACTGGCGTAAAACAATCTTTCTTGACCTATTACCACCCCCAACCCCTCACCCATTTGCCGACCTGCGCAATTAAGTTAAGTTTACTTAATTTAAAATACCGGTTTTTCAATCCTGATTTAATTTAGTGGTGATATTTAAAATTACTAACAGAATTATATGATATTTTCTATAGTTTTGAGAAGGGTCATTAATATTCAAATGGTTCTACAGACGATTGAACTCCTTGTTATTTGTGAGAGGAAGATGATTGCCGTTCTCTCTTCAGATGTGGTTGTAACGAAATACACCCAGATTGCGTTACCGGTAGCCGTTGGAAGTGGCCAGATTTGAATATAAGGAGTTGTGTTAAATTGTGTACGTGACAAACTGGACAGATCAGGTTCCCGGAAACCGTTGAAGGGGGCTAGATTTGAAAATAGGAAGGAGGAGAGATCGTATTATGAGTAGCTGTTAAAAGGGGGCTAGATTGGAAAATAGAGGCGGTTGGAGTTGAGATCTGAAGTGGCTAGCAACAGGTTCGACAAAGAGGTCCGCTTCCCGTCGGGCGGGTGTGGGTGAGAGCCAGTTAGAAGCAGTTACCAGTTTGATTTTCAAAAAAAACCCAAATGCAACAGGATTCAGTATATCGGCCCAGAGGAGACACTTATCGACGGAAATAAAAACTCAGATTTCAAATTGAAGATCCTTGAATTTTGTTGTTTTTTCTCTCCACACGTGGGAGAGACTTTCCTCCAAAATGAATTTCCCTCCACTAAAAGATCAGCTCCTGTCGGCAGACCCGGACAGAGAGACATCATCATCATAATCATCTTCTCTCTTTCCCTCTCTATCATCATCATCTCTTTCTCTCTTGGCGACCAGAAGAAGAAGTGCAGATGGCTGATATGCTACATAGTCGTTTTGATTTTCGTGACCAGGTTTCGAATAACCTATTCAAAATGATTTCAAACCAACCACGGGAAAACAACAGTCCACAACGTGAAAACGGTCCTAAATCCACTACACATGATACGATCACGACAAAAATGGTGCATCGAACTTCGACCACGAAGAAAGGGAAGAAAAATCAAGACATTTCTTTGTTTAGTTGTGTTTTCTTAACTTTCTTTCTAGAGAAAATTTACGATCAAATCAAGAAGTACGAGAATTTATTGCACAATGTAGCTTATATGAGTGGAGATGAATTTTTCAAAAAAATATAAATATATGTAGATGTATATGTTTTTATAGCAAATTTGAGTTTAGGATTAAGGTTTAAGGAAAATTTAGATTAAAATTTTTTTTCACAATTGGGTCTAAGTAACGAAATACACCCAGATTGTGTTACCGGTAGCCGTTGGAAGTGGTCAGATTTGAAAATAGGAGGGAGTTGTGTTAAAATTGCATACGTGACAAACTGGACAGATCGGGTTAGTGGAAACCGTTGAAGGGGGCTAGATTTGAAAATAGGAGGGAAGGGAGATCGTATGACCAGTAGCAGTTAAAAAGGGGCTAGATTTGAAAATAGAGGCAGTTGGAGTCTGCTCCCCGTCAGGGGTAGGAGGGGTGAGAGCTGGTTAGAAGCAGTTACCAGTTGGAGATTTGAATCTGGGGCGACAGGTCAGAGACGAGGTTGGCTTCTTCCACCCGGCTGGGTGGAAGAGGGAGGAACCAAGTAGTAACTCTGAAAAGTGACCCACTCTTTTAGAAAACCAAATGTAACAGAATTTCCGTACCTAGATGTAATCTGCAAACTGGCCCAGAAATGAACCTGTATATGCAGAAATAAAACCCCAGATTTCAAATTGAAGATACTTGAATTTTGTCGTCTTTTCTCTCCACACACGTGGGAGAGTCTTTTTCTCCGAAATGAATTTCCTTCCACAGAGAGATCAGCTCCCGTCAGCAGACCCGGACAGAGATAATGACAGATATTAACAGATTCAAAATGCACACAAAAGACATACTCACACAGATCCTTTATTCATACATATATACAATGACCGCAGTCAATGACACATATCTGTCTTCTCAATCTCCTAAAACCAATATGACGGCTCGGTCACCAGAACGTAAACAGTGGTGTCTTACAGGAAGTCGTAAGCACTCTCCTGTCTAAGGGGAATAACTCATTACAAGAGAATACTTAACAGATGATATCTTTTTTCCCACCTTCATCATCATCATCAGCCGTTATAAGTCCACTGCTGGACGAAGGCCTTTCCCATCTCCTTCCATGACAACCTATTTTGTGCTAATCTCTGCCAAGTCTTACCGGCAAACTTTTCTATCTCGTCCCTCCATCTTGTGTCTGGCCATTTCCTACTTCTTTTACTATCCCATGGGCACCAATCTGTTAATCTTTTCCCCCATCTATTGTCATCTCTTCTCGCTAGGTGGCCAGCCCATCTCCACTTTTGTTGTTTAATTAGTTGTATAATATCCTTTACTCTAGTCTTTTCTCTGATCCATGTTGATCTTTTTCTATCTCTTAGCGTTACCCCTAGCATTGCTCTTTCCATGGCTCTCTGTGCTATTCTAAGTTTGTTTTCGGCTCGTTTGGTTAATTTCCAGGTTTCGCATCCATAAGTCATGGCTGGTATTATGCAGCCGTTATATACTTTTCGTTTTAGGCACATTGGCAAGGTGCTCTTCAGAATGTCTCTATTCATACCAAATGCTTTCCAACCTATCGTTATGCGGCGTTTTATTTCGCAGTCATTGTCTTTCTCTAGCTTTATTACCTGACCTAAGTAGATGTATTCATCGACCTCTTCTAGTATCTCGCCTTCTATCTTTATGACCTTTTTGGGGACTTTATCGTTGAACATTACTTTTGTCTTTGTTCTATTCATCTTTAAACCTACTTTTTTACTTTCCCTGTTTAGGTCGGTTAGCATATTTGTAATTCTTCGGATGCTTCCGATGTCATAGAAATGTCATCGGCAAATCTTAAGTTGCTTAGGTATTCTCCATCTACTTTTATTCCCATTCCCTCCCAGTCAGTTTTCCGAAAGATGCTTTCTAGACTCGCTGTGAATAGTTTAGGTGATATTGTATCCCCTTGTCTTACACCTTTTGCTATCTTTATCTTGTCTGTATCTTTATGTAGTCTAATTATTGCTGTGCCATTTTCGTATATGTTTCGGATAATTTCTATGTAATTCTCGTTAACGCCTTGTTCGTGCATTGTGTTGAAGACTGCTGCATGTTCTACCAAGTCAAATGCTTTCTCGTAATCTACGAAGGCCAAACAGAGTGGTTTATTGTATTCTAGGGTTGTCTCGATTAGTTGATTTATTGCGTGTAGGTGGTCTATTGTCGAGTAGCCGCTTCTGAAACCTGCCTGCTCGCATGGTTGGTTTTCATCTAGAGTGCCTGATAGTCTGTTTGTGATTATTTTTGTGAATAGTTTATATATGTTAGGGAGTAGTGTAATCGGGCGATAGTTGCCTAGATCGTGCTTATCTCCTTTCTTGTGGAGTAGGATTACTATTCCTAGACAGAAGTTTTGGGGGGACTTTTCTTTCTTTTATGCATTGCGTAATTCACCAAATGTTTATCCATCTGCCTGTTTTAGCAAAATTCAAGAACGGCCACAGCTATGGCCACCAAATTTTTGTGGTCACTGATAGGACCCTGGAGCAGGTATTTAATGGTTTTTGAAAATCCCACCCCAAAGAAGTTTAGTATCAATTTAAAATGTAAGTTTGTGCTAAATTGGTCCATTATTTTTTGTTTGGCTGCGTTCACGCTTACCTGAAAAAATTACTATTACTTTAATTTGCGAAATGTCCGTCTGTCCGTTTTAGCAAAATTTAAGAACAGCCGCAGCTATGGCAACCAAATTTTCTGTGGTTTCTAATAGGACCCTGGAGCATGTTTCTTGCTAGTTTTTCACATATTACTCTTTGAAAATTAAAAAAAAATATGTAGGGTCTGCGTTTGTGCTCTCCCCGATAATAATGATCTGATTTCCATCTCTCTATCAAATACTAAAAGTCAGAGTTCACATACAGGTAAATGGAATCAAAGTAGCAAAAATGCTGTAGCCAGTATTATAGAATCAAGGTAAACCTGAAAAATAGTTTGGGCCTCTTGGTAGGACCAAAGGCCTCATATTGGCCTCCCGCAGGGACTAGCTGGAAACCCTAATCGTAGGGAGGGTTTTCAGCTAGTATATATAAATGGGGACTGCCGCAGCACCATCATACACCACTATCTTCATGGGTAAATTTGAGGTAATATACATCTATCCAGAAATTATAAATCACTGTCTCTTTGCTAGATACATTGATGACATGTTCTTAATATATACAGGGTGAACAACAAAACTGAATACATTCCTTACCACCTCAACATGTTTAAATTAAATTTGACCACAAAATCTTCGCAATCCATACCATTTTTAGACACCCTAATTTACATGGTTGAAAATAGAAAATTATAAGCCACACTATACACTAAACCCACAACTATCTCCATTTTAGATCTGCACACCTTTAAAGATAACCTCCCTTACTCACAAGCTCTCAAATTCAGAAGGATATGCTCAGACAATGAAGAACTAAATAAAAATAGTGATAAACTTATACAACATTTCACTATACGTGGCTAATGACACAAATTGGTGAAAGATCAAATTAACAGAGCGATCATAATCCCTAGAGATCACACCCTAAAACTATCTAATAAGGATAGATCTAATCATATACTTCTTATAACAACATTTAATAACACCCTCTCATTAATGCTGGGACATCCTAAAACTAAAACCAGAACTAAGTCATTTGTTCCAGGAACCAAGTTTATTTTCTTACCAAAACCCCAAAGACATGATAGGTAGCAACCACACAGTATTTTCAAAAGACACCCACTATTAAATCCGTTAGGTTGTCTCAACCATGCAACAGAAATAACAGCCTATGTTGTAATTACCTTCTTCCCACAAATAAATGTACACAAGCCGCATGATGTTTAACAAATAAAAATAAATAAGATTGATTGAATTGTTTAATAGCACATCGACCCTTGGTGGGTCATTTAGTGCCACATTCAGTAGGGGGAGGGGGGATCCCATGTCCCCGTGACTAGAGACATGAGGGGGGAGAATCCCAAATCCCGGTCACTGAGACAAATGCCACGAGGGCCGGGATAAGGGGGGGCTGGGATCCCAAAAGCTTCTCAGGACAAATCCTGAGCATGCTAATGGTGATCGCCTCCCGACCAGCTGGCCAAGATATCCTGTGCTACTTCTCCCAGGACGATATCTGAGCATGCCACAAGGATCCCCGAAAGGCCGTGGTTCTCTGAACTTTGAGGCCATGGTGGTTTCGAAGAACAGATACTACACTTTGATCTTAGCCAAAAGGCTGCCAAATAAATAAGAGAATTCATACAATACAAAATTGGACCAAAGGGAAGATAATTCACTTTTTCTAACAAATTTCTGAATGGTTTGATGGTCTAATGGATTGAAAGTACCTAAAATTGAAAGAAAAAGATTTTTTTTTCTAGACTATTTTACGAATATTATCTAGGACATTACCCAGATTTTTAAGCTTGAAAAATATTTGAAAACATGACTAAAAAGAAAATTCCTGTGGTTTTTTTGAATAACAAAAACAAAAATAGAAAGAAATTTTCTATTGTTTTGAGAAGGGTCATTAACATTCAAATATTTCTTTGGACAGTTGAACTCCTTGTTGTTTGTGTTGTTAACACAATGTTTCGACCAATCCATTCTTCGGTCTTCCTCAGGTGTAATATACAAATGTGATGGGATAAACAGAAGTTTTTATTTTTAAAGGGGGTAACCCTTATAACGCAGGGCCCGGGTGTTTCTGTGTCTTTGTCGGGTTTGGGTCTGTTGAGCAGCAGAAGCCATATCGGGTTGAACTCCGCACTTGTCTGACTAATGCATTTAGTCGAAATTCTGATGTGAGCTGCCATAATCAGGGGCGAGATAGAAAAATCGGCTATGGCCGACCACATCTGGAGTGAGAAAGGCGTCCATCTTCCTCTCTGGGAGGAAGTCCAAATTATTGACAGAGAAAGCTGTTGGAAGCAGAGAAAAATCAAAGAGGCAGCTCATATCAACATGTCGACTAAATGCATTAGCCAAACAAGTGTGGATTTCAACCCGATGTGGTTTCCACTTCTCAATCCTAAACCTGACAAGACAAAGAAACACCTGGGGCCCTGTGCTATAAGGGTTATACCCTTTAAGCATAAATTCTCTTTAACCCAAAAATCAAAGAAACACTTTACATCAACATGTGCAGAGTTCATTAGTCAAACAAGTGCAGAGTTCAACCTGATATGGCTTCCGCTGCCCATCACACTCGGATTTTACACCTGAAGAAGTCCGAAGAATGGATCAGACGAAACGTCTTGTTAACAACACAAACAACAAGGAGTTCAATCGTCTGAAGAACTATTTGAACAAGAGAGTTATTAAAAAAAAAAACCTATGATAAAAACTGTCAAATGTTATCGACCTTTGTCCAACGGGAAGAACAATTTATGTTGTGACAACCACAATTCACGGGTACATTCGCTAGTAATAAATAATAGCAACAGGTCTAGTTAGTCACTCAATAGAAACCGTCATGTGCCAAACATCTTTTGGCAGCATGTGTTGGGGGTAATCAATTAAAATTAAAAATTGGAAAAAGGGGTGATCAATTAATAAGTTACTTCACTCGCCTTTTAGTGATCACTGCCCAACAAAAAAGACTGAATTTTCAAATTAGCATAAACTTACACTGCACCAAAACTGTCAGCATAGGTTTCTTCAGTTTTTAAGCGAGTCTGGCTGGCTGGCTATGTATGTATGTATCATGCGTACAGGCCACTCGAATGGAGCTAGAGGACTGAAAATTTAAACATATACTCCTTATTATGTCTAGAAAAAATGTTTTTTTTGTTTTTTGAAAATTCCTCTCTTAAATAGGTTTTTAGTATGCAATACAATTTACAATGTAAGTTTAAGCTAAATTGGTGACTTAGTTTGTGTATGGCAGCACTCACGCTTGTTTTAAAAAAAAATTCAGACATTTTTAGTGATCACTTCCCCGACAAAAGGTGAAAGAAGTAACTTGTTCATTGATCACCCCCTTTTCCAATTTTTTTTAATTGATCATCCCCAACAGTGTATGCTGCCAAGACCATTGGATATGTGACAGTTTCTATTGAGTGACTAACCAGACCTGTTCTATTTCTCACCTTGAACTAGAACTAACGTATATTAATCACAATGAAGCTGAGTTTAGTACAGCGCACAGTGACAAGTGTGGGGCACTCAGTGAGGATCTAACTCACTGGAGTAGAGTAGTAATGATTTGCGATACTAGCTTGTTAACTATTGCATCACGGCGAGGCATCCAACCAGTATTCCAAATTATTCATACCTTTAATAAGATTAAAATGACAGTAGCGTCTTGAAACCATATACGGTCGACCAATCGATTTGCCCAGCCAGGCAGACAGGGTGGGAAATATGCTAATATGGAAATTGATAGTTGAACTTTGAGTTTCTGATTCTCAATATTTTGAAAACACTTAATGAGAGAGACACAGAGAGAGAGAGAGAGAGAGAGAGACACACACAGATAGAGAGAGAGAGACACATACACAGAGACAGTTCTAGTTCAAGGTGGTTAAGAAATAGAACTGAATGGAACATAAAAAAACAAGTCTGGTTAGTCACTCAATAGAAACTGTCACGTGACCAATGTCTTGGCAGCCATAGCCTGTTGGGGGTGATCAATAACAGGGAGGAAGACAGAGAGAGAGAGAGAGAGAGAGAGTTCTCCAGATTCCATGATGTTGACACATTTTCCGCATTTGTTTGTCAATTTTACAAGTATACAGATGCTAGGAGAGGCCTGGTTTTTAGAAAGAAAGAGACAAGTCTAGATGCCAGCTCATAGGCTCAAACCACAATCATCCATATACCAACATCATGACTAGCTCAATTATTAATTGTCAAACTCCAGTCAATGTCTGGAGTTGAATTTGTTTTTCTACCATAACAAGAACAATCCTCAGGGGAGTAAAAGTTAACATTCCCCACTAATAAATAAATACATCTATAAAATTAACTTCCCCTACCGTGATTTGAAATCACAACCAACTGATTGGTAGCCGGCTCTCTTACTGATTGAGTCAAACTGACAAGTCTTACATATCTACAAAATTTATCATACAGATATGCAAGGGCTTATTTCATTTTAATAAATAAATAAATTTATACTAAAAAAAATATTTTTATAATTTTTTAAATTTATTAATCACTGCTACCCACAACACTGATTTATTGTTGGGTTTATTAATCACTGCTACCAACAACACTGGTTTATTGTTGGGTTTATTAATCACTGGTTTATTGATGGGTTTAGGTTATTCATGCGTTCTGATATTTATATGTATCTATCTATGTATCCGGACTTTGCCCAGCCCTAACTGTTCATTGTAGAAATTTTGCGCACACAGACTCCCCTCAAAGTGAAAATTTTTTTAATTCCCTCCCAAAATAGGTTTTTAGTGGGGTTCAATTTACACTGTAAGTTTATGCTAATTGAACCCTTAGTTTATGTCCAGCAGCATTCACACTTGTTTTTTGAAAATTTGGCCTATTTAGTGTTCACTGCCCACCACCACTGTTTAATTTATGAGGTCAAAAGAAGCATCCTATATAGGTGGCGGTGATTATTCATAATTTCCCTTGGAATGCTAGTTATATATACAATACAAAAGTTGCAAGAATCATCTTCAATCGGAATAGAAGTTGGGCTTGACCCTGCAGCAGCCAGGCTTGTTAGCAATATTTTTATAAACCTGACCAAGTTTACCAGATTAACCATGAAGAACATTTTCTAATTAAAAAGCTAAAATATGGTCAAACTGACTTTGGTTTTAGTTTTCATTAATGATGATTTTCAGTTTTGCTGATTCGTTATACAGAAAACCTTTGATTAACGCGGTTCCGATTAGTGTGTTTTTGATTAACATGCTAACAATGTTTTATAAAAAACAAAATATTGAATGGCGCGCCCCAAAATTTGATTAGCGCAGTAATTAAAGTCTAATTCAAAATAATTTAGTTTTTGATAAAATAATTTTTCTATTGTACTCCGTTTTCTTCGAAAACGTTTTTTACAGTAGTGAGCACCAGTGCGTGGGTACGTGCTTGACAACAACAGTGACAGGCGAACCACATCAGGATTTTAAAAATCTATCAAAAATAAAAATGCACCTTTCCTTTTAATAAACTTATAATCCTGAAATTTAAAAAAAATTATTTGTCTTGAAAATCTTTTTTATTTTTAGAACCCGTCAACATAGGTTTCTACAATTTTTAAACTGGTGTGACTGGCTATATATGTATCACGCGTAAAGGCCGCACCATCGCAGCTAAAGGGCTTAAAATTTAAACATTTACTCCTTATTATGTCTAGAAAAAACATTTTTTTAAAATTATCCCCTAAATAGGGTTTTTAGTTGGGGGTTCAATTTGCAATGTAAGTTTATGCTAAATTGATCCCTTAGTTTGCTCTAACATTCACAATTGTTTTTGGAAATTCAGATTGTTTTAGTGACCATCACCCTACAAAAGACAAAAGAAGTAACTCATTCATTGATTACCCCTTTTACCAATTTTTTTTATTTGATCACCCCCAAAACAGGATGCTGCTAAAAGAGCTTCTATTGAGTGATTAACCAGACCGTTTTTTAAAAAAAAATTTGAAGTTCAGGTTTAATTACATGATTTCCCATAGGTTTTCAAGTTCGATTAATGCAGTTTTGATTAACACGGCTCTTTGTGTGAACGCATCATTATATATCGCAAAAGGAGGTTCCCCTGTCATGCCCCACTTTCTCTCAAGCAATTCAGATATGAACTTTGAACTATTTTATAAGTGTTTTGTGTATATGTGCGCACACACTCACTCAGCGAGTATTGTGTTCTGATAGTAGTATGGTGTGTCTATAAAAGAAAAACAATAGTAATTATTTGGGTCAATTACTTTCCCTGATGCTTGCAAATTTATCTCAATGACACATGGTTTCACATTTAAATACGGTGAGTCCATCAATCAAAAAGAGTTCTTGGTTGGCCGTTATCCAAAATTCACAGGGACCAATTGGATGAATTGATAAGGAGATATATATATATATATATATCATCAGCCGTTATAAGTGCACAGCTGGACAAAGGCCTTTCCCATCTCCTTCCATGATGACCTATCTTGTGCATTTTATTAGTTGTATTCCCATTCCTTCTGATGAAGCCTATCTTGGCAAAACATGTTAATGAAATAAATTGTTCATTTTTACGAACACTTTCAGTTTCTTTCCACATTGTCATTATTAATATCATCTTGTCGGATAAATCTTACCCAAACACTCATATAACACTAAAACCAAAATACATTGAAAATTAAGAATAAGCTCTCGGTGAGACACAAACTCTTGTTCTTCTTGCCAGAGAGAAGCCCGGTTTAACGCACCAGCTGCTGTATCAACTTTGCTACAAGAACTTTGCTGTCTCACAGAAGTTCAAATCCAACCTTTAAAACTACCATTTATCCTGATATCTTTGCTTTGGTTGTTTGTTAAAATTAAGATGAAGGTAAATAGTAGTCAAAAATTAACAATAATGGTTTAGAATGCTTCATCTAATGAAAAATAATAAATTAATTACACCTTAAAATGTTGAACATTTCAAAATTGCAGCAAAAAAAAAAAGAATAAAACAAAAGCGGAGAACAAACATTTGTCTCCTTTCTATTTGTCAGCATAAACTGTAGCCTGTCTTTATGTCA
>VCCN01005113.1:71216-82514 GCA_006491835.1 Architeuthis dux | reverse complement strand
AGGTCTCAGGTGAAAGACTTGGTATATGATTATATGAAACTGAAAATCAAGGAAATAATAATAATCTGTGAGTTGATGGGTGTTATTGCCATTAATTTATATCGACATTGCATTACATAAAAATAAGAAATGCTCATTAATGTTTTATTTAATGGAACAGAAAACCGAACAAAGTAGTTCAAAATGAAATCTTAACTAATGCAATCATACTTGTACTACAGTCTCGCCCATAAATAAATACACCCCTACCACTATGCTATAAAAAGTTAATTTTCTTCTAAACCAAACATAGCAGGATTTTATTATTTCTAGTGGAACATTACACAATCAAAACGGATATTATCACGTATTATTTATGATCAAACTCTATAGCATTGAAACTCTGTTGCCAAAAATATGAATATGTTGCCGTCCAAAGATGAGTACAACATTACGAAAAAATATTTTTGCAGTTTCAATGCTGTAGAGTTTGGTCACAAATAATACCTGATAATATCTGTTTTGATTGTGTAATGTTCCACTAGAAATAATAAAATCCTGCAATGTTTGGTTTAGAAGACAATTAACTTTCCTTAAAAAGTGGTAGGGGTGTACTTATTTATCGGCGTAGTGTATATCAAAACATGCCAATACAGTTTTATTATTAGCCATGAGATAGACTGTGCCAAAATTATCTTGAAACAATTTCAAGATTACATTTGCACAGGTATTCAGTGCAGACATACTTTTATCACAAGAAAAAAATGTGTACAACAAGATTTTCCCATATACTGACTACTAAAATTTAGAGGGACCATTGGCATTGCATACCATCAAATACGGTAGTTTTAGTGTACTATCTACAAAGTATTAAGAGATACTGGAACCGTAATTTTACTGATGTGCCTGGGTGAGAGATTCTTCTTATAACTACGTACTAGTCCATGACCCGGTGCTTTGCTGACGGTTATCAGGAGTGTACAACAACAGGCTTAGCTGATGGCTACTACTGATACTATAAGTGTGACAGACACAGCTCTTATTATATATGAGACTAGTGTACCCGTGTCATCAAAAATGACCACTGTTTTTGTTTTTTAAATTCTGCCTGTCTAGGCCGTTAGCTGCTTTGATGTATTATCCCCTTTCCCCAATGTATACAATCTGACTGACATACTTAATGCTTAAAATTTCAACATCATGTGATCAGTGTACTCTTGGCCTATTGGTAAGTCATTGGGCTGCTGAGTTACACGTCTGAGTTGAAATCGTGGCAGGTAAAGCGTCCCGTCGCATAAGAGACAAATCCCAATGGAGTATGGAGGCCGGTGACGAAGACCCGGTTTCTGTTGCAGGATGCAAGTTCACTGAAGGGATACCTCCACCCTAATCAGACAGGGATACATCCACCCTAATCTCTTCGCTCATACCGGAAATCTAACCCAGGACCTTCTGCGTGTGAGGCAGATGTGCTAACCATTACACTATCCCAGCGGACTCAAATAGTACCACTTAATTTTTTGCATCAGTTTCCTTCAGCATGACAGAAAACAGATAAATAAAAACACATTGGTAATTATTATATATGTTTTGATTGCACAGGCCAGAATAAAGTTTGCTCTTGGTAAGATTAAAATACTGACTTCTCAATGTTTTTGTAGTTTGGGGAAAAACAAAGACACATCTCAATGCAATAAGTCAAACGGCACATCAAAGTTGCAGCAACAGAACAAAAGCAAGGAGGTGTCCCTTGTAGGTTATCACCAGTAATCTATCACAACTGTCACGAAATACGAAATGCTACCAACGTAATCACAGTACAACTCCAATGTAGCTTGGATAGTCAAGCCTAGCACCGACTTATGAATCCTTGCTGCCTGTCCTTTTGTAGCCAAAAGCTCACCACATCCGGGTCACTGACGCTCCACATCTGCGTAGTACTTTTCTCTGAGCAAGTCCCATTTCTTCGCCACAGTTTTGCTGCCCCTTGGTTCTAAAAAACTAGATGACACGAGTAATTCATGTATCACCACAAATGACAAATATGGGAAGTTGGCATGTAACAAAAAAAAAAAAAAAAAAAAAAAAAAAAAAAATGTTGTCAAATAGAGAAGCCAATATCAGTGATTACTAGATCCTATCAAATCTCATTGTTTGAAGAACTAAAGACAGACAGACAGACACACTCGACATGGTTGTTAATCTAGGAAATTGATTCCTAAAATGGGTGGTACCACCAGCCTGGGGGCGATGGAAAGATCCCAGGGGGGAGGTTAGGAAAAAGGGGGTGGTAAGGGAGCAGCAGGGTGGTATTCAAAACCAAGGGAGAGTTCATTTTCCACAAGGCTCTAGGTGGGTATGATCAGACTTTTTCGCAAAATTGATACCCATTGACAAAGAAACTATTCAATCATATAACGGTTTAATCAAAGAGGTATGTGTTCTTTGTAAGTGTGTGTGTGTGAGGGGGGTGCTAGGGATCTGACCTAGGAGCCGAGGGGGTGGCAATCTGAAAAGTTTGGGAACCACTGATCTAGCAAAAGCCAAAAAAAAAAATAAAAAATAAAAAATAAAACTTTACTAATCAAATACTGACAACCTTGAGATGTTCTTCGGTGTTACTTTCTTCTTGTCTGAAGACTGCTTGAATTTAAATTTAAAAAAAAAAAGAATTTGGATGGATTTAAAAAAAAAAAAAAAAAAAAAAAAAAAAAAAAGAAATGTTTACCTTATTCAGAAGAGACAGTAGGCATTGTCAAAACCTCTTTTTAAAAATGAAAAAAGGTGTTACCTCAATATGATATAATCATAGTTTTGACAGTTACGGACAAATTACGTTGGATACACCGGTTCTCATACGATCACTGAAGTTAAGCAACGTAGAGCCTGGTTAGTACCTAGATGGGTGAGCAGCCGAGGATCATGTAGAGGGCCTCCTTCCTTACTCCTGCCCACCCCTGACTGGCCTGGCTGCGAGCGACAAGAAATGAATGGTTTTGACATTTTTTGTATCCTCAAAAAGAAAATCCTAGAGCAGTGTTTCCCAACCTTTTTCGCTGTGTGGCCCACCTGGCTTTTGGTGCGACATGTCATGGCTCAGTGGGGATCATAGCTAGCAAATCTGTGTTTCAATAAAAGCTGCAACTATTTTCAATTTAAAAGTATTCAATAGAAAAGAAGAACGGAAACTTTATTTTACACATTGAAATAATAACCAGAAAATAAACACACAACTCGGAAATCAAATTTTTCAGGGAAAACTCGAAATGGAAAAAAAAAAAAAAAGAACAGACTGTTCAAATCCTGCGACGTTGATTATACAATTTTGACAGCATTTGTCAACATTTGTGTCTGTAATAAAACTATTTATTTCCAATTGATTTTTCAGGTTAATCCCCGTTAAAACGTCCGAAACAAAAATAAATAATCATTTCATCAAAAACAAAACGAAAAATATTGTCTGAAATGCAATATAATTCATTGGAAATGAAAAGGTTACAAATATATATGAAGGGTATACGTTATTTATAAACACTGTATAGTCTGCTTTCTTTTTTTCTTTCATCCCGAGAATTGATAAAAAAAAAAGAAGAAGAAATGGAATGACAGTGACGTTAAAGAAAAAGAAAAAAAATTCCTCTTTCTACACCCACTCTCTATCTTTCCTTTCTTATGAACGTTACGAACCGATTCAAATTTGGTCTGATCAAAAAAAAACCTTTTTGGCATCCGTAGGACTGTTTGGCACAGTTAAAAACAAGAATTGAGCAGTCTCTGTGGCCCACATGGAAAACTTGCTCAGGCCCACCTAGTGAGCCATGGCCCACTCAGTGGGAAACAATGTCCGAGAGTCTTTGATGGATTTTTTTTTATGTTTACCTTATTCAGAATAGACAGTAGGCACTGTCGAACCCTCTTTCTAAAATGAAAAAAAAAAACAACAAAAAACAAACAAAAACGTTACCTCAATATGATATAATCATGTTTTTGACATCCTTTGTATCCTTAAAGAATAGAAAATCCTAGAATCTTTGACGAGACGGCAAACAACAATATCCAAACAGAAGACTGAAAGACGTTCGGTTTAAATGACAATCCAAACAATAAGACAATGATGACACATGGCCGACACATGCACACCAGGGATTCACATATCAATCTGAACATTGACAGCAGGTAGAAACGATGCGGAGATTACAAATAAAACAAAGAATAATAATAATAAGAGCAGGGGTGACGGATGAGAAAATGTCATGGGCAACAACAACAAACAAAAAGTACAGAACTGCACAATTTATAAATGGCATTTTCTGTGCGTATATGTGCTGAAAACTGCTAGCCTATTTTTCATGAAACTGTACATGGAGAAAGATTTTATTAACTAACTAGCATAGTATCTGTTAGAAATGACATATATGGATAAATTAGCAGAAGCTGATTTACACTTATAAACTCACTCTCTACAACCAACTCTCTGCACCATATTTATGTTGTTTTACATATGAGACCTAGTAGTCTTTTTATAAATCAATCTTTATTATTGGATGAAGTATTGTAACACACCACTTTTTATTAAATTTGACTAGTTTTTACTTTCATCCTAATAACAAATTAATAAGTTGTATAAAAGCAACTAAAATTAGGATGAAGGTAAAAACTAGTCAAATATAATAAAAAGTGGTGTGTTACAATACTTTATCCAATAATAATAAAGATTGATATATTTACCTCTGCCAATTAAGTTGGAGAGGTATATTTATTACTGTGTGTCTTTCCATCTGTCTGTCCACACAATATCTCCAAAAGTTCTCAATGATTTTTCTACAATTGAGTTTGTGTGAGGCATTGTCAGAAGTGCTTTCTAGTTTTCTGTGTGTGCTGAAAACTACTAGCCTATTTTCCCTGAAACTGTACATGGAGAAAGGTTTTATTACCTAACTAGCATAGTATCCTATAAAAATGAAAAATACTTCTAATTTTAGAGGTTATAAAATATTAAAATTCTAAAACTTAAAAATTTTTGAAAAAAAAAACAAACCTTAAAATTTTTAAATTAACAAACTTTTTTACTTTTGTGTATTAAATTGATGTATGCCTGCATGATACAGCTGTTTAGGCCATTTTCAACTTCCTGATTAATATATATTGTGTATTGATGTATGTACATGTTACAGCTGTTTAGGCCATTTTCAACATCCCATTTAATATATATTTTAGTATAAAATGTATTTATTACAAACAAAAAAATGTATACCGTAAACAAAATTAATATTTCTATCTTTTTCTAAAACTTCATATTTTCTGTTTTTAATGATTTTAAAATAATAAGGCAACAGAATTGGTTTAAAAAAATGTTTCTTTTTTAAAACATCAGTTTTATTCATGAAAAATCCAATTAAATGGATTCATTGATTCTGTAGAAATGTAGATATATCGAAGTTGGGTGGTCCCTAAATAGAAGTGCGATCCTACCTACAGAGCTAGAAGTATTGCTTTATTTTCACATCTTATACCACAATGACTGTGGTCCTTAACCCTAACCCTAACATGGTACAACAGGAATGTCGGCAATGTTTGAGTATGAGATGCAAAAATAAAGCAATACTACTAGCTCTGCAGGAGGGACCACAGTACTTAACTTGTACCTGAATTTGTTATATTGAAAAGAAAACCTTTTAAAATATTTTAAAGAATCTTCTTACTATAATACATCAAATGTCTGTCCGTTAACTCAAGGATAGTTAGAGCTATGGTCACCAAATTTACTGTGGTTACTAATGAGACCCCGGAGCATATTAATTTTTGAAAATTTCAAAACTTATGTTTTTAGTGAGGGGGTTCAATTTACAATGTAAGTATAATGCCAAACTGAACCCTTACTTTGACCTTTTTGTTTAAATACTAGTCATAAGCCAGTTTTAACCCTTTGACCACTGACCTCCTCACATGTATGACGATTCCTCACTGACCCCCAGGAGCCCAGCCCTCAATACTCAAGGTACCACCACAATGCTTTTAGAAATATGAACTATGTTTTAATAGTCATGTGATTGGTCAAAATCCGCAGGTCAGAGTAGAGTCTCTGGGCCACAATTCCTGGGTTTTTGCAGGGCAGGATTAAGACCACAAGGGGCCCTACGCCACCCATAATCTTGGGACCCACCATGATAGTGATCGTGTAGATATCACAGATTTTTAAGAAAATGAAGACTTAGTTAATAAATTCAAGTTCTAATTTTGAATAAATAAGAAATTCAAATGGTTCTTCAGACGATTGAACTCCTTGTTGTTTGTATTGTAAACACAACGTTTTGGCAGATCCATTCTTCGGCCTTTTTCAGGTGTAAAATCCAAATGTGATGGGCTAAACAGAAGTTATGTTCAAAGGGGTTAACCCTTAAAGCGCAGGGCCCAGGCGTTTCTGTGTCTTTGTCTTGTTGGGTTTAGGTCTGTTGAGAAGTGGAAGCCACATCTGGTTGAAATAAACATAACTTCTGTTTAACCCATCACACTCGGATTTTACACCTGAAGAAGGCCGAAGAATGGATCTTTTGAAACGTTGTGTTTACAACACAAACAACCATTTGAATATTAATGACCCTTCTCAAAACTATAGAAAAGAACCATTTGAATATTAATCACCCTTCTCAAAACTGTAGAAAATAAAATGTAATACAAAGAGAAAAAACAAAAAAATATTTTTTTTAAATCTCAAAAAGTTCATAATTAGAAAATGTAAGTAATATGCAATAAATTATAAAGATAGTCATAACACTTATTTACAAATGTTAAAAATAAGGCGTCTCATAGTATAAACTAAAAAGGGGGTATTTTACCTAAAGTGCTAAATGTATTGAGTAAATTATCTTATTTATGATTGATCTTTTTCCCCCCAAGGGAATAGTGATAAAGTTCTATCTGTGGGCCACCCACAATGTTTTGGTCCCCAGGCCGTGACGTAGTTTGCATATAGGCTAATCTGGCCCTGGCCGTGGGAATGTATCAATGTTTGTAAACAAGATGCACATGTTAGCGGCCGGGTTACCAGCCGCCAGTGTTCAAAGGTGTGATAGCATAGTTTAGGCTTGGTTTGGAGATAATTCTTCCTCGTAATGCAATACACACGGAACTAAACTTTTACATTCCATAGGAAATACCGATGACGACAATTATTATTCACCAGCTCAAAATAAGAATCATTTTGGAGTTGTTTTTTTGTAATCAATTGGATTAGGTATGAACAAAAATTTCAAGTGTGTAAGCAACACCTAATTTTAAAAAAAAAGAGAAGAAAATATGGTAGACAATGCAATACACATATATTTGAGTGGAAAAATAAACAAGATTAAAATGCATAACAGCAGCAGTGCGAAAAAAAAAAAAAAAAAAAAAAAAAATATAAAGGCATGTCGTTTGCAACTCCCATAATTTGAAATAGCAGTCAATTTGCATAAATAAAAAACAGAATAAAATATATTAAAAATATGCGGTAAATATTTTTTCATCATTTCACTATATTTTTTATATAAGTTTCCTAAGTATATAAAATAGATAAATCATCAATTTAATAAAAGGTGAGGTAGGAATCATGTGAAAAAAAAATATTCTTCTCAGAAATTTGGAATGGAAAAATATTTTTTTAAAAATTCGTCCTTTAATAAATAAGTATCGAAAATGTTATTAAAATCGAATAGTATGCTGATTTTTGCCAGATTTCTCACATTTCGATTTCACACAGAAATTTTTGTCCATTTTGTTCATAGTTAAATTGGATGCTGCTGATATTCTGCAATATCAACCAATATTTATTGTATAAAGAAATAGGCAAAACATTTTGCATAGTTAAGGTTACCAAATTTGCCAAAGAAACCGTCTACCAAAGCTGTCAACATAGGTTTCTTCAGTTTTTAAGTGATTCTGCTTGGCTATCTGTGTCATGTGTACAGGCTGTACATATGGGGCTAGAGGGCTGAAAATTTAAACATTTACTCCTTATTTTGTCCATAACAAACAGTTATTCTATTTTTAACCCCCCCCCCCTAAAAAAAAAAGAAGAAATCTCTCAATCAAAAACTCCTGTATCCGTCCCCAAATCTAACCAATTCTTCCTTACTCCGTGCCCTACATTCCCCCCCCCCCCAAATTCTCATTGAAATTTATTGAGAACTTTTGGAGATATAGTGTGGACATATAGCTACGATGCAGGGGATGTAACTAAAAAGAATTCCTGGATCCACCTCAAAATTTAATCAATTCTTCCTTGGCCCATCCCCAGGGCTGACAGCATGGTCAGTCGCCCAGGGCACCAAGTGCTAGGGGGCGCCTGTCATGTGTCGAAGACTGTAGGACTTTCCAAATACAAATGGAAAAATGAATAGATTAAACTGAATAAAAACAGTCAAAATAAGAAAATTACCTGATGTGAAGTCAGATTTTTCAGGAATATCTGACAGTTAAATACTTTCTGTTGTGATGAAACTAAGAGAAATAATCGGCAAAAGAAATTCTCCTGACCGACAACAAGCTCAGTCAGGTTTAGCTAGGTTGGTGAGATAGAGTGCTCACAATAGCTGGGGCCTGGGAGGAAATGTAAGTGGGGTGAAGTGAGATTGCAAGTAAATAAATAAATAAGATAATAAGATCACCAGTTCCATACGGACGGACGGAAAGTAAGTGCACAGTTTAGCATTATAGTTCCGATCAACATTGTAAATAGAACTCACCGCCCCTTCATAAAACCTTTAAAAAAATGTTTTTTCTAAAAAACTAACAAATTTACAGATGGTTGCAGGGTCTAATGCATTGAAAGCAGCTAAAATTGAAAGAAAAAACAAATTAGGAGAACTGAGTAGCGTGTAAAAACGAATCTTTACCCTATTTTCCTATTAGATTATTTGAGAGAAAATGCTTATTAAGCATTTATTGCCAAAATGTGTAGTGCAAGCATATTTATTCATTCATGTTATTTTGCCCACAAAATTGTCCACGTGAGTCTCCTGTCAATTTGTCAAAAATCACAATATTGATGCGAATAAAGGCGGGAACACATTGCTATCACCTCATGTGAACTCACATGAGTGTTAGTAGAGTACACGGCCAGTTTAACACATATTTGAATTGGTGGGAGACACACTGCGGTTACATTTTCTGTTTCTGTACACATTTGCAAAAGGTGCGTGATAGCATATGATGTTGTATTTTCTCTAATCTAAATATGGAAGAACATATGTAATATTTGGTAACCACTTCTGATTTTCATAGTTTTGAGGCCTCGTGAGTTTGCATGAGTTCACATGATAGCAATGTGTTCCCTCCTTAAATGACACTTGTCAAGATTCGACTTCAGAACGTTTATTTTTTCTGTTCGTTATCATATTATTCGTCATTACTTTAGGAATATTTGAGGGGGTGGGGGGCTCCAAAACCTTTATAAATAGTAGTTCACCTACTGAATTTCTACTGACATTATATAATAACATGGAAATATTCAAATGGTTCTTCGGACGATTGAACTCCTTGTTGTTTGTGTTGTAAACAACGTTTCGGACGATCCATTCTTCTGCCTTCTTAAGGTGTTTAAAATCCAAGTGTGATGGGGTAAACAGAAGTTTTTAAAGGGGGTAACCCTTATAACGCAGTGCCCGGGTGTTTCTGTGGGGTTTAGGTCTGTTGACAAGCGGAAGCCACATCGGGTTGAACTCTGCACTTGTCTGACTAATGCATTTAGCCAACATGTTGATGTGAGCTGCTTCTTTGATTTTCCTCCCCCCCCAATCTCTAGTTACGCCACGGTTTACAATATGAAACAGATTAATACATCCAGTTTTATTGTTTATGTTGTTCGGAGGAAAATAGTTTCCATAGCATCACAAATTCAAATGGATTATTTAATCGAATTGTTCCTGCACGAAAAAAACAAAAACATTAGCCAACTTTTTGGGAAATCTGTAAATTAAAAGAATAAATAAAAAGAAAGAGAGAAAAATCTTTCTTTTTCTCTTTCTTTTCATTTATTCTTTTAATTTACAGATTTCCCAAAAAGGAAAAGAGAAAAAGGAAAAGAGAAAAAGGAAAAGAGAAAGAGAAAAAAGGAAAAGAGAAAGAGAAAAAAGAAAGCGAAAAAAGAAAAAGAAAAAATGAAAGAAGAAAAAAGAAAAAAGAAAAAAAAAAGGTTGTTAGATAAATGATGCACTTGCTGACACATAAATGTTCAATGACAGAATACTGCGCTTATGTAGTGTTGCAAATTTACATGTTTTTATCTAGATCTAGATGTTTTTGGATGTGTCTAGATGCCAGACATGCTATTTATTAAGATGTTTTTAACTGGAGTTTTGATATGTTTTAAAGATGATTTTGGCAAACCGAATCTTAACCAAATTTTAATATCTTTTATAAATTGTAAAGTTCTGTGCTTCAGGGGCGAAGTCTCACCGCTGCACTTTTTATTGCACTGATTATTTAATAATATAATGGAGAATCTAGATATTTTGGGCTCAATTCTGGATGTAAGATAGAAAATAAATTTGGTAACACTGGTCTGAAGGCCATAAAGAGCTGCATTTCAACCTAGTGCTGGGTTGGTGCGGCTCATTACTACAAATTCATATTTTTAATTTCAAAAGAAAGTGTGGAACCGAAGCAATTTATAGCTATTTTTTTTTGTAAAATTCACATAATTGCCCAAGTTAGAGTAAATAACTTAACATTTTAATTAATTAGGTGTTTTACAAGTTATAAATGATGAGAACATTGGAGTTGGAATTCATTGCTTAATGAAAAAAAGCCTGAAAGTCAGACCATAGATGTGCTAGTTCTTTTCTTGTGTGAAGATCTATCTAGCAAGGGCAGTGTTGCCAACTTTATTTTCAAGTTTACATCTAAAATTGAGTCTTTGAAACATCTAGATTCTTCAGATCTGTTTCTGTTAAGTTTAAAAACAACCTATCAAAAGAAACTAGCTTACCACAAAAGTATAAACATCTAAAATACTCCTTCCTTCTGTTAGATGCAGACTTATCAAGTCTCCCGCATTTCGTGGGAGACTCCCGCATTTCGAAATCAAGTGCTGACCCCCCCACCCCGCTCATGTAATGAATTTGTACGAATCTCCCGCAGGTTTTCCCTCCTATTTGCAGACCTACCAAGTCTCCCGCATTTTGTTGATTATCTTGGTTTAAAATTATGTTATGGTTTCCAATACACTGAATAGCTGTTTTAGAGCTTCTAGAATTGAAAATGTTCTTCACCCACAACCATGGTGGGGAGGGAGCATTCTTTTTAGGAAATCTCCCTCCTAAGAATTTCTAAACCTTGGCA
>VCCN01005109.1:8298433-8310989 GCA_006491835.1 Architeuthis dux | reverse complement strand
TCTTCTGAAGAAACCTCTCTTGGCAAGCTCTTTGACAAAATCATTTCATCAGCCTTGAGGAAGCTACAAGTTCTCCACGGTAAGGTTTTGGATGTGAAGTGTCAAAAGTAACTTTTGTAATTTTCGCTTCTGCTGTAGTTTTAATCACTTCTGACAAAGGTTTGGGTTATTCATGTGTTCACACATTTATATGTAACTATGTATCTATCTATCTATGTATCCGGACTTCACCCAGCTCTAACCGTTAATAGTAGAAACTTTTGCACACACACACACCTCAATGAGTAGGGAAACATTTTGTTTTTTGTTTTTGAAAATTCCCCCGCTAAATAGGTTTTTAGAGGGGAATTCAATTCCATCTATCTATCCATCTGGACTTCGCCCAGCCCTAACCATTCATAGTAAAAACTTGAAATTTTGTACACACACTCCTTTCAATCAGATGGGGAAATGCTTTTTTCAATTTTCGGAAGATTCCCCTCCAAAACGGTTTCAATTTTCAATGTAAGCTTATGCTAAATTGGTCACTAGTTTGTGAATCCAAACATTTTGTAGTGATCGCAGACCAGCTTTTTAATTGATCACCCCCAGCATATATAGGTGGTGGTGATTCATAATTTCCCTTGGAATGCTAGTTCTCCGTAAGTACTGCGAATCTAGACTATCTACTGGCAATCTGTCATCAGTTGTGCACGGTTGGCAATTAGTTTATTGTGTTTACACTTTGTCTTACATGTGTATTCTGTATGAGATGCTGGAATGCTGCTGTGGGTCAGGTTGGACCACTTTGGTTAGGTGGTCCAACCTGACCCAGGGAATTTTCGTTGTAAAGCTAATCTATATTCAGACATCTGTGAGGCTACTATAGTTGTCACCGTTTGGAACTACATCTTATGTTATATACAGGAACTATATGTTATTTTTGTCTTTAGAAAACCTAGTTAAAGGGTCATTGGGTGTAAACTTTCTTTCAGGTAAAAATGGTTAAAAAAATATCAACGCAAGACCAATCGTGCAGCATACTTGACAAGGATGATAAGGAGTTTGTTGTTAGCTATTTAAGGCAATCCAGACAAATCCGCAGTATTGTAACCCCCTTCCCCCAGGTCAACTTTTCTAACATTGAGAAAGAGAATGTTATCATGTGCCTGACTCCACCCATCTCAGCTGGAGGTACTTGTAACCAGTGTTGCCAATTTAGCGCGTTTCGCGCTAGATTTAGCGCGTTTCTTTTTTGGCAGTACAAAAAGCGCTAAATTAGCGCGTTTTCGCTTAAAACATTTTGGCCATTTTCTGGCCATTCTTGACCATTTCTAGCGTCCTTTTACTGGTTCTTGGCCATTTCTGGCTATTTTTAAAAGATTTGTGTTGGCAACACTGCTTGTAAACGGACACATACGTATTTTTGCACTCACACACTCCGCCCAACAAGTGAAACCACTTGAGACCCAGATTTTTACTCCGAGAAATAAAGTTATCCTGTCTTTTAGATAACCATTTTTCAGGTCATGAAAATAATGTACTTGACTCGCAACATGATACGCTTTGTAGACAATAAGTCTAGCAAACACCTGTATTCTTGTCACCTTACATTTCATCTTGGATTTTTGACGATACCCAGTTCACCGACCGATATTTCGACCGGCCACACATCCACCACTCACCACTTACTAGAAAAAGACCGATCTATTCTTCATCTTTGTTCAGTCAATATTTGTCGCCTGACAAATACATGACGGTTCCACAGAGACGCGCCTCTCAACTCTGATTATGTACGTACGCATTCATACATACATACACACTCTCTTCCTTGACATCTTCAACCAACGAAAAACTCTTTAACACTTTACGAAGTAGTATACGAACTGTTTAAATGCATTCCTTCTTCTTCTCAATGGCTGCTATATCTTCTGTAATAAATATACTTCTTATTATCGTTGCAGAGTATTTGTATTCTTTATTATCAATGCATTGCTACCATGTGAAACTTGCATCTTGCAACATACATGTATTCCATCCCTTTTACTACATGCAGGCACCGACTAAGAAAGAAAGATATTTCTTACGCATACCGCTAACTATTACCCTTTCTTTCTCTAGTCTCATTAGCACTCTAGCTTGCTATTCGGCAACACTGGCTATAGGCACTATTACTACCGCTGCTACTTTTAGTTTACTGTTAGAAATTACTATAATTGTTATTGTTTTTACCGTAACTTTATATGGAATCAGATATATTTAATATGGGAGTTAGATTTAATATTAGTCTTAATTAACTTAACATTAGCTCATTTTTACATACTAAACGTGTAAAGTCAATTCTGCTTTTTCCTGTTGACTTAACACTTAGCATTCAACTGTATGAAATCACGGTAACTAACTCATACCAGATTGTACAAGAACTTTATAGTCAATACAATACTAATTGAAACTAATTAGCTTCTGTAAATTCCAGTTGGCAAGTTCAAATATATTTTAAAGGTTTCAGAACCAGAATTTGTGTTTTTATTTCATTTTTTTGTCACTTTGGGGCACATTGGACCTTTTGACAAACTTTTTTAATCTCAATTTCTCCTTCTACAACATGTAACGTTCTTGTTGTGTTTAGTGCTTGTGTTCGCTTTATTGTTCTCTCTGTTCTAGCTGTGTGAGATTAGAATGCGTTTGATTCGTAACCGTGTTTAAGCGTGTTAAGAAAAGACGCTGAGCGATGAAAACAGACACGTGTTGTCCGGGCTATTTGCCTGACCAGAGAGAGATCTTTCCAGCTTCCACTTCCGGGCTCCCGTTTTCGTGACCGGAAACGGGGCTCATAAAACGGGGGCTGTTGGGTAAATTCTCGGCGTGTTTATTCATTTTAAAACATACATATATAAGCATGGATTCATATAAACATTACATAGCACCATTTGGGAAGGACTTAATACTGGCTAACATTAGCCAAGATGCAATACTGCCACCCTGTGTAAGAATATGGGACTCTACCGTATATGTGTACCCACTTCTAGTATAAAAAATACATCAGGGATTATTAATTTTAAACCACGCATAATCTTAAACATTTCTATTAAGTCTCCCCGATCTCTCCTATTTTCTAACGATGTTAACCCTAACACTTTTAGCCTATCCTCATAACTCATACTTTTTAATTCCGGTACTAACTTAGTTGCTCGTCTCTGGACGTTTTCTAAAAAGTGATGTATTCCTAGAATCAGATGAACATTTTAGACAAGCAAGCAACACTTCATTTCAATGCTGCCCCAAACTTCACAATTTCTACAACAAAACATTTTTTTCTGAGAATTCATCTTCCAAGGCTAAACAAAACCGTTACTCATTCTAACAGTGTTGCCAACTCAAAAAATATTTTCGCTCTAGTTTGATTGCTAAATATTTTTTGAATAGCCAAAAATGGCCAAAAAGTCACAAATAATGGTAAAAAATAGCCAGAAAGCCAAAAACGAACAAAATGTTTTATGCGCAAACACGCTAATTTAGCGCTTTTTGCACTTCCAAAACAAGAAACGCGCTGAATCTAGCGCGACCCCGCTAAATCGGCAACACTGTACCAGCTAATGAGTTTCCAATCGTCGAAATTGGATCATTTGAATGGAACAGATTTTGACACTTCACCGTCTTTTTCAAATACTGGAATATTCGATTTTTCTTTCATTAATTCTCTTATTTCTTTTCATTTATGCGCCATTTTTAACATCAGGTGTGCGCCGGTGTGAAATTTTCATAAATAAAAAGAAATAGGAGAATTCATGAAAGAAAAACAGAACGCTCCAGTATTTGAAAAGGACGGTGAAGTGTCAAAATCAGTTCCGTTTGAATGATCCAATTTCGACGGTGGGAAACTCTATGTTTGCTTGATTTTTTCCTTGAATCTTCCAGTTATTCAAATGAGATGTGATGTCCACAAGAAATGCGAAGGTTGCAGATATAAAGTTTATTCTTTCACTTGGAAGAAAATAAAAATGAATTTGTGTTAGCAATGAGACCACCTGCTCAAAATTAGCACACAACTGTTTATTTTTTGTTTACTGACTGACAGTGTTGCAAATTTTCGCGCGAGATTGACTGTCAAAAACCGCTAAATCTTTTTAAAAAGCGCTAATTTTTTTCAAAATATCTCTAAAAGACTCCAATTTTCAATCGGTTGAGTATAAAGTGGCGATTTCCGGTTAAATTCGGCTATAAAAATGGCTATTTCCGGTTAAATTCGGCTATAAAAATGGCTATTTCCGGTTTTAACATTAGATTAGTGGGGGGTGGCGAGGTAAAACGATTAGGGTTATGTATTGATATGAATAAATTTATAAATATGTATGAAATAAATAATTTTAATGCGGAAAAAACAAAGTTTTCTTAACAAAAGAAAATTATGTCTACGACTTTCCGTAGCAAATGATTTAAAATGGTGAAAACGGCATGCGACCCTTTACCGAAAGATTACCAAAAAAATATCTGTAGAAAGAATTAATTAGTAAAAACAAATATTGTCATGTTGACGTATCACATGACCTCAACGTAACATTACATTGTTTCTTTACATTGATTTAAAACAAATCAAAATACTAAATCACATACGTACTAATCGGAACTGAATGGCTGTTTGTTATATTAAATGTTAGTAAATTATAATTTTATTGTTTTAATTAAATTAAAACTACATATTTATTTTGTCTGAAAAAAAAAATCTGTAGAAAGAATAACAATATTGGCAAATTTGGGTCCCTCATCGTATAATTGTGCCAAGTTCATTAAGATTATTAAAATATAAAATAGTATCTAGATAATTCTGGATAAATGGCACGAACATCTAGATAATTCTAGATATAAACTGGAAAGAAATTGTCAACATTGGGCACCCAGCTGAACTCTGGAGGGCTCTCGCCACACCACGTCACCCCACCGCAGCGCGGTCTGCCTGTTGGCTACTGAAGTGCTCCTACTGCTGCTGCTCTGACTTTAAAAAACGGTTGTAATGGAGAACAAAAACAAAAGAAAAAAAATCCCAAAAAGCGCTAAAAATGTTTAATCGCACTAAAATAGCGCGACCGCGCTAATCATTAAATGTTCGTTACTGTTGCCAAGTCTTTTGAAATTTTTATTTCCAAAAATTAGGCAAAAATATCACAGAAATTATCCAAAATTGAGACAAAAAATATCCATAAATATCTAGTTATCAGGGACTGAACTTTACCAAATACTATCTAAAAATATTAAGATTTAACCAAAATAATCTGTAAAAAATATCTGAGCTTCATTAAACAAATATCTAAACTGATATCCAATATCTAAAAACATTTTCTTATATCTAAACACAACAAAAATTTCTAAATTTAGATATAAAATATCTAAATTGGCAACACTGGACCGAAGACTGGTGGCCGTGACACCAGTGTTGCCAACTCAAAAAATATTTTCGCGCTAGTTTGACTGCCAAAAAGCGGTAAATTTTTTTTGAATAACCAAAAAATGGCCTAAAACCACCAAAAAGACACTAGAAATGGTCGAAAATAGCCAGAAAAGTTTTAGACGCAACCGCGCTAATTTAGCGCCTTTTGCACAAGCAAAACAAGAAACGCGCTGAATCTAGCGCAAAACGCGCTAAATAGGCCACACTGCGTGACACCAAGTGGAGAAAAGGGCAGATAACCAAGTCTGTCCTTAAAAGTCCACATGGTTCTCTAATCTCTTTACCGTTGGTCACTGGTCGAATCGATGAAAGAATCATTTTAAACGGAAATTCAACACCCGATACCTAAATTGCATGTGGCTTTTAATTAGTAAGTTCAAACACCTTTTTATTTGATTTTTTGAAAGGATTTCTTTAAGCGATATATTCAAATGTGTTGTTATTGTTAGTCGTCTCGACTTTATTGTTTTTAAAGGGAACTTCTGAAATTATTGGGGGTACTCCGTACACACACATGTGTTATTGAAAAAAAAACAATTTTTTAAATAATGTACATGTATGATCAGGAATAAAATCTAGCAACAACATTGGTTTTCTTTTTAAATTAACTAGTCCTGTTTGTTGATAATTAATTATTCGGTGGAAAAAATAAACAACATTTTTTGTTTTTATTAGATGAAATATTATAATTTATAAATCGGTAGTTTTGTGATAAAAAAACAACTAATAACATTTTTAAGATGACGGTAAAAAGTAGTCATAAAAATTTAAGAACAAAAGTTTTATGTTCTTAAATTTTATGTTTTTAGTGTTTTATTAAAACACTAAAAAGATCATTCGTCGTGAATATGTCCATAAAAATGCGTAACAAATATTTACTTTACATAAGAATACGACACAAAACTCTTTTATTAATGTGGCTTTCACATCAAAAGATTATTGGATTCCTTCTGGGCATAAATCATTCATCAAATCTCATTCCTGCGGAAGAAGATGATCAGGTGTGCGCAGTGCCGGATTAAGGGGGGTGCTGAGTGGGCAGAAAGCCCCATAGTTAACAAAAGTTCGTAAACGTACGGTGTAATAATAAGTATTCGATATAATTTCAATTCAATAACAATTTTGTTTACTTAACACTTTCCTTTTAATGGAAAGGAAAGTTCCTATTTGAATTACTGCCGGGGGACAACCTTTAATCCGGACCTGGGTTTGCGTTTGAATTAAAAATAAATGAACTCTAATGTACCGGAGAGAAAGAAAAAAAAGTAACAACAAATTAATACTGCAATTATTAAGGAATTAAAAACTAAAAGCCATTTTTTTTTTTAAGGTTTCCCTTTTAGAAGTTTTCCCGTTCGTCCGCGAGCCGCCCAAACTTAACGGATTTTTTGTCTTCTCCCTTTTCACAACAGTGACACTGTGTAGTGTGTGTGTCGTCTCATCCATTAAAAACAAGCCTGCACGTGCACCTCGCATCATGGATCTTTTCTTTTCTTTTCGCCAATGTATTTATTTTAAAACGAAGTTAAACTTATGTGATCAATTTTTGTGTAGCTCTGCTAAGTAATTCAAATTGTCCTTGCGTTTTATGATTTTAATAAGTGAGAAAAAGAAGAAAACTTTGATTTGCGGAGGTGGGGGGGGGTTTCGAAGCATCGCGTTTACATCCTTTTATACAAAATTTTTGTTAAGATTCGTTTCTGTACAAACGGAGTTCTCCTAAGAAAAACATTTTTTTTTTCTTACAATTGTGGGTACTTTCAATCCATTAGACCCTCGTACCATCCGGAAATTTGTTAGTTTTTAGAAAAAAGATTTCTTTCAGGTTTTACGATGGGGGGTTCTATTTGCTATGTAACTATAATGCTATAGTCGGCACTGACTTTCCGCCATCCTACCGGTAGTACAGGGTGGATAAAATATGAAGACGAAATAACACCGAACGGATAAATAATTGGGAAATAAGAAACCCTAATCCTAACTACTATACGCCGTATTGGCTCTAAAGTGTGTGTATGATTGATATATATATATATATATATGAGAGAGAAAGCATATATTGGGGGGGGGGTACAAAAAGTATATATTCAAAATATTTTAGTGGCAAACCTGTTAAACCATAGCACACCAGTAAATAATCTTTTTACTTGGGTTACATAAAAGAATTGTACTGCACCATTTTCCTTTATTGACGGAAAGTTTCCAACTTTCAAACCCCCCTCACCCTCCGTGTGAAGACCTGATCCAGATAGAGGGTTAATCCCCCCCCCCTAGTGGACGTCCATATTCATAAGATAGTGACATATAGTTGTAAATAAATGTTATGTGTTTGTGACTCCAGATTCAGACGATCACAAATCTCTCTACAATTTTTGCTTTGTAAAGACTAATAAGGTTTGGCTTGTTGGAAATTATGTATTTAAAAGTAGATTTTTGAAGTGTGTGTGAAGAGGTGTATTCTATGATGTTTCTGTTGACAGGTGAGTATTTTGGTGGAATTGAAAACCGTAATCTGGTATCCAGCAAAAGGTTTTACAAGTGAAATCAAAAAAGATGGAATCTTAACCCATTTCTACTTGAAGGAACATTATGTGGGATTCTGGGTAGCCAAATTGAGTCCTGTGACTGCACCAGGATGTTCAGTAAATGTCACTTAGTACACTTCATGAGTTAAAATCAAGAATAAAATATATTATATAAGAGATTGTGCAGATCAATTAAATTGTATGTGACACTGGTGTCACAGTGGGTTCTTATGGGTTAAGTATAACAATAACATTTTGGTTCAAAGAGTATTTTTGGACGATTGAATTCCTTCTTGTTGTTTGTGTTAATACGTTTTGGCTGATCCCTTCTTCAAATGGAAATCCAGGCCTAACACGAGAAACAACTGAATCCTACGTTAATATAAGTGCTGCTACCATTGGAGAGAGAATTTCTGTTTATCGCCATCACATTTGGATAGTACACCTGAAGAAGGCCGTAGAATGGATCGTTGCAAACAACATGGCGCTCAATTGTCTGAAAAAATCTTTGAATGTTTATGACCCTTCTCAAAACTATAGACCAGTGGTTTTTCGATTAGGAACCATCAACCAAAACTGTCCACATAGGTTTCTTCTGTTTTCAAGTTGGTCTGGCTGGCTATGTATGTATCAAGCCTACAGGCTGTACCAATGGAGCTAGAGGGCTGAAAATTTCAAGATTTACTCTTTATTATGTCTAGAATAGTGGTTCCCAACCTTTTTCGAGTCCTTCCCCAGTTTTGTTGATAAGATTACTAGCATTCCCTTCCTTCCATTTATTGAGTTACAACAAAGAATAATTTCAAATAACTTTATTTTACGTACAATTAGACAGCTTCATACTAAGAATTAGTTTAATTTTGTAATTGTACATCTGCTGCTGTGTATTTGTTACTCAAAGAAAGCGAAAATAATTAAAACACATCATTTGAAATTCAAATTTATTACCAAAAAAATAAGAATTCTGCTATCATAACTGATATACACATCAATGTGATCTCTGTTCTTGTTTTTTGCAACTGGTTCTTTGATTTGTGGGTCTATTAGTGAGAGAGCACATCTGAAATCATTCTCAGCTACCACTTGGGAACAACTGCTATAGACAGTATCAATAACATTTTGGGTTTATTCTATTTGTACATCGATAGGTATTACACTTATAATTCTCACTGGAGAATTTAGAGATCAGATATCTGGTTAAAAGTTCTTGAATTTGATATGGAGTATATGAATTGGGTTTGTTGAGTGCTTATTGATTGAACTTATTATTTAGCAAATTGCTTGTGTAAGTTCAGTTCTTGGTTGCTTGATGAATAGCTATAAATAGTTAAATGGATTTCTGCTTACCCGACTTCCAAAGAGACTACGTATCGCATGTGCCCGGTGCATGAAAAGATGGAAGAAGAAAATGTTGACGACAATAAAGGAACAGCCATGTCTTTGTCACCCGAATGTCGGCTAATGGGTTATAAAAGCCACACCTGATCAGTAGCGGGAAAATTAGTTGAGACCATCTCGGCTAGGTGTTAAGAGGTGAAGGAAGCGTTGGAAAAAAGGCGTTGGTAGTCAACGAGACAAGAGGTGGTGTCCGCTCACAAAAAGTACCTTGCAAGGATTTGTTCTGTGGTGACGCATGTGCTACTTGTTTTTACCTTGTGAATTTTCGCAACGAGCAAGTGTCATATGCACATAACATTCATCAACACAATTTGTTGTAGCATGAAGTTGTAAAGTGGGAAGGTATATTTGTGAGTGGCACAGTGACATGCTATCAGTCAGGTGAAAACTTGAGTTCATCACTGGTTAGGTTGGTTGGAGTCTTCATATTTTGTTGTCATAGGCTCCAAAACCATTCCAGTGATCTCTCCGATTGGACCATATATGAATAATTGGACTATTGGTACCAATTTTTGGGTGCTGTCAAGATCTACTGTTTTGATCCTGTACAAATAACTAAAATAACTTGTCATTTGACTTCCAGTCTTTGTGGTGTGAAGACGTTCGTCACTAGTATGATTGAAAATTGAAATAATCTCTAACAGAACACTAGTAGTATCAGTAATAGTATTTCTTTCATCTTAATTTTAGTTGCTTTTTATCTCGGCTACTCAAACCATCAGTCTATGGCCATCAGTGAACAGCGCGGATCAGAAATAGAACTAGCATTCCAAGGGTAATTATGAATCACTGCCACCCATATATGCTGAGTTGGGGGTGATCGATTAAAAAGTTGGGCTGTGATCACTAAATGTCTGAATTTTCAAAAAACAAGCGGGCACATACTAGTGACCAATTTAGCATAAGCTTACATCGAAAATTTACCCCCACCCCACACTAAAACCCTAGTTTGGAGGGAATTTTTCAAAAAACAAAAAAGCATTTTCCTATCTCCTTGAGGGGAGTGCACGTACAAAATTTCAAGTTTCTACTATGAACGGTTAGGGCTGGGTGAAGTCTCGATACATATAAATGTGTGAACACCTGAATAACCTAAACCTTTGGTAGCAGTGATTAAAATGCTTGTGCGAGATTAACTCGCATCCCTTTTTACCTTGGGAAGCCTATGTACAATAGCTGCTGTACTTTGAGATTTATGGTTGCCAGAAGATCATATCTAACCATTTAAGCTTACCCTTCATCCCCCGATCACTTGGTACTATATTTATTGTTTTTACATCTACTAGTAGTAGAGTAATAGCAATTGAGTGGGTGGGGGTGATGGCCATAGACTGATGGTCTGAGTAGTTGAAATGAAAAGCAACAAGAAATAACGAGTCAAAAATAAATCTGCTAATGTGGTTCACTCTGTACGAAGTATCAGAATGTTTTCAGTTACTAGTTTCCTATTGCTAGTGTCATTTTGTTTTCATATAAGCTTGAATTTTTCTATGTCCCATGATTTTGCCACACTTACATGGAATAGGAATGGAGACCGGAGCAGGGTTGCCAAATTAGCCGTTTTTTGGCTACATCTGGCTGATTTTATTTTATTTTATAATTTTTTTTTCACAATTTAGCCGTTAAAAATCTACGTTTAATTTTTAAATTGAATTTACGGTCTTGTTTTATTTTGTTTTCAGATAAGTTCATTCGACTATTTTATTTTTGCAGCATTTTAAAATAACTTGAAAGGTTAACAAGGTGGATAATTAGCTATACATAACAGATTCATACAAAAATAATCCTTTCATTTTTGATGCGTACTATGCTAGCTAGGCGGCCAGCACTGTTTTAAACCCAGATCTGGGTTTTTCGATACCTTTCTGGTTTTTTACTTTAAAATTTAATGGCATCTATGTTTTTCCATACATTAGTTTCTAAAAAAAAAATGTTATTACTTAAAATCTGTAGAGTAGCAAACATCTGTGTTTCATCAAATTAATTTCTTGTGTTATGAAACAACCTGTCATCAACTTCGCCTTTTGATCTTCAATTGAAAACCACAAACTGGACATGGGTTGGTGAACCATAGACGACAAAATGTTCTTGTATGAAACGATGAAAAAAAAATCACGTGTTCCATTGTAGACAACCCAGAGTTACCAAATCAAGCTTGCTTGCTTTCTTTTTTTTTCCCCAATTTAGCTGCTAAAAATTTACAGTAGCCAAAAATCTGGTTGATTTTTAAAAAAAAATATGAGTAAGTTCTGGAGTCTTGGTTATTTTATTTGTTGTGGGCTTTAAATGAGTATATAAACATTTTTAGCAATAAAGTTAGCTGGAAATTAAAAACTTTAACCATATTCTAAAACGGTTTTAGCTATAAATAACAAACCATACTTGGCAACACTGAGACAACCACTAAAATCTCTCATTCACTTAGTTTAAGATTATTTCATCACTCTCTGCAAACTTCCGTTTTGCTAAGTTATTTGGACTGTTAAAATGTCATGACCACAAGACTGGTCCCTTCTGGTAGAAAACCAATATGGCAGTACTTTGATAAAATTCCTTCCAAATCTGGCAAAGGATGCAGGGCAAAGTGCAACAAAAATGCAAACTTTCTGATAAACAACAAATTGTGATTTAAATTGGTTATTTTTTAAAGAAATCTTATGATTTAAATTCTACCCTGACGTGAGTACTGATGTAATATTCATCCAGACAGCAAGCCTCAATTCAAAAATCAATGTCTCCTTACCACAATACTCTTCATTGTCAATGCAGTCAATTATTACACTTCATGACCTTTTGCTGTTTTTCTCTTTCACTGTCGTCTTTTTATTATCATGAGAAGTAATGCCTTGTCTACAGGTTCATTAGTACTTGTTAAAGATCTATGATGGGAACTGGCTGGTATTAGAAACCGTCAACCAAAACTGTTAACAACGGTTTCTTCACTTTTTAACGGGGTCTGGCTATCTATCATGCATACAGGCTGTAAAAAATGGAGCTAAGAGGCTAAAAGAATGTCTAGAAAAACTTTTCTTTTTTTTTTTTTTTTTCCTGTCAAAATTGGTGTGAGCAGGGCTCAATTTACAATGTAAATTTATGCTAAATTGGGCCCTTTGTGTCCAGCAGCGTTCACATTTGTTTTTTGAAAATTCGGATTCTTTTTAGTAATCCCTGCCCAACGGAAGGCAAGATAAGCAACTTATTCATTGAT
>VCCN01005109.1:8284885-8296069 GCA_006491835.1 Architeuthis dux | reverse complement strand
AGACCAAATCTTTTCACTCTGCATTATGATTCTTAGTGTTCAAGCTTTTTTTAAACTGAGCATTGTAGCTCTAAAAGTAACAAAATATAAACTTTTTAAAAATGGTTTGTTATGCGCTTCCACTCAATTATTTACTGGTACATTAGACACCAAAAGAGGTCTGTCATTAGCGTCAGGAAATCAAGGTTCAGTTGTAAGAAATTCATGGCGAGAGCACTTCAAAATAATGAAATCCAATACTCTATTTAATATGTGACACACCTGCAGAGACACCTGGTCTCTTTGACAGTCTGACAGGTTTGTCTGTCTCAACCACAACAGGTGTTACATAGGTGATAAAATATTTTTCATTAAGGGTTTATTTTGAGAACATAAACTGAGGCTTCATGAAGCCTTTGTCCAAATCATTTAAAATCTACTCTTGCGGGTATTTGCAACGATCATACATTTCTCATTTTTATGACATTTCCGTACTCATTCTCTCATCCGAATCTTTTAAATTGTATATTTTAGAGTCATTAATCACTGCTACCAAAGGTAGTTCACACATATGTATCTATGTATCCAGACTTTGCCCAGCCCTAACCATACATAGTAGAAACTTGAAATTTTGCACGCACATTCCCCTCAATGAGTAAGGGGGAAAAAATTTTTTTTTTTTTTTTGTTGAACCTCCCCCAATAGGGTTTTAGTGGGGAGGGGGGTTCAATTTTCAATGTAAGCTTATGCTAAATTGGTCACTAATTTGTGCCCGCTTGTATTTTGAAAATTCAGACATTTTTAACTTTTCAATTGATCACCCCCAACACAGCATATATGGGTGGCAGTGATTCATAATTTTCCTTGGAATGCTAGTTATATAAAAGTTAATACAACTACTGGTGTGAAAACGACAGCAAACGCTTCATCAGATGATGGCGCTGGGGTCAGCCATTATTTTGGTACTTCATTACCACTAACGTTCCAGTGATATCTCTTAATATCAACAGGCTTTGTTGGTTCTCCATTACAGAGTATGAATGCTAAATCCATGCAAATGCAGCCTTTGCATGATCTTGAAGCTTTTATATTTCTTCTTTTCTGATATAGACATTCCAAGTTTAATCAGCGAAGGCCAAGGAGGACCTCATTGCAGAAAAAGGAATGACTGATATTCAAATGGTTCTTCGGACGATTGAACTCCTTCTTGTTATTTGTGTTGTAAACACGACGTTTCGGCCGATCCATTCTTTGGCCTTCTTCAGGTGTAAAATCCGAGTGTGATAGGTTAAACAGAAGTTCAGCCAAAACGTCGGGTTTACAACACAAATAACAAGGAATTCAATCGTCCGAAGAACCATTTGAATATTAATGATCCTTCTCAAAACTATAGAAAATGAATGACTGATCTTTGCCAAAGAGTACCTCTTCTGGGCAAATATTCTGTGGACAGATGTGACCAAAAATTGAGCTTTTTGGCAAGGCACACCAGCAATTTGTTTATGACAAAATGGAGCTTTGAAAGAAAAGAACACTGTACCCACAGTTAAGCATGGTGGAAGATCCATGATGTCTCTGGTACTGGAGGCCTTGACCATATCATGGGAATTCCTTCTGTTTCTTGTGGTCTCCTTTTAGCTACTGATGCTGTCGATGGAAACAACTCTAGCTCCTGTGCCAACTACATCAATCATGCTAAGGGATATTTCTGCATTCCCTACAGCATCTTTTACATTCCATTTTCTTCTTTTTGACAGACAATTGGATGCTTTTCTCCAGTGTTTTGGGAGTCACTCAGCATCAGGTAGAGGTGTACTTTGTTTCTCTTATACTCCTCAACAATTGATATCAGTGGTAGTTTGATGGGGGTTTTTTTTTGGTTTTTTTTTGTTGTTTTTTTTCCATTTTCATTCAGTGGATAGATAGATGACTAATGTCATTAGGTAGATAGCATTTCTTAACAATTTGATATATTTCTTGATCTGATTTATTATTTTTCAAATGCACTTTATTCTCTTTGTCTAATATATGCTGACTGCTTCTAAATGACTTATATAAAGTTAACCCTGCACAAATATATATATTTGTATCAAGCTTTTTATTAGGCTTGTATTTTTTTAGATGAGAAATCATCAATTTTCTTTTTGATTCATCTTTCTTATTTTTATTAAGCTAATGTTTTAAACTCCTTTGTATTATATTTCTACTTAGAAGAAACAACTTTTTATGTTGTCTCTTCATGGTGTTTGATTTCACACCACTTTTATAGAATTGGGAAGTTTTCCAAGGTCTGCATTTTTGTGTATTAAAAAAAGTCAAAATGGTCAAAAACATTCAAGAAATGGCCAAAAAATGAGCAAAACAGAGCTCAGCTTAATTGGGAAATTGGAATTAGGTTTCTATTGGGAATTAGCCATTAAATGGCTAGTGAAAACACTGGCTAACACCCTGTCTCTAGATCATTTGTACTGTTTCAGAAAGTAAAAGAAATTAACAACCTCTGAGTAAGTAAATCACTGTTCTGATTTCAGTTAAACAATATCCCTTCTTAAATCTTCAACACTTACATGAGTTTTTATATACAAATTTGATTTTTTTTTTTTTTTTTTTTTTTTTTTTTTTTTTTTTTTTAAACTATTTTTTAGAGAGCTTTGAAAAGTGGTACATTAAAGAATCGAAATTCTGATTCTGCTCAGAAGAGTCGACCTTCCTTCTTGCCAGACAACATGTTGGACAGTCCATATTTGACTGGTAAGTTCATGTACTTTTGACTTATTTTAAAAGCTTCATGGATCATATTTTACAATAAAGTTGAAAACAAAGGTTTATGTTAACAATTGTATTTCAGAGCAACTTTCAACTTCAGTTTAAAGATCTTAAAATGTTTCGGTATCTAAAGTTGTGTTGGAAATAAATAAAAAAATTCTATAAATGTTTTACCAATTTTACAAATAAAACTTTCAAGATTTTTTGTGTTGTCCTAAGTAAACTGTTGAAATGAGACAAAAATCATTAGACAAGAGAGTAAGAGATGTTTCTATGAACCTTCCTTTAGATCATTACGCATTAATCAACATCTGGCTTGATAGGCCCCAAGGCATTGAAGCTCATTCGAAAAATAGGCTCCATAGCTGCTCAACGCCATGACGAACCACGCAAGACCAGCTGGCTTTTCCAACGCGTGTCGATGGCAGTCGTCCATGGCAATACATTCTCCATAATGATGGCGAGAACAGACAGTTGTCCTTTAAATTTTTTTTTATTTTTTATTATTCGACGGTCGTATTATAAAATTTAAACAGTAAAAAAAAACATTTGAATATTAAAAGATGAACCCATATGTCAAATTTATGCAGTGCAAAAATATTAGCATGTACTTTTTATTGTTAGTTTTGCAATTTTATCTCTTATACAATAAAGAGATTGTACATAGAATTTGCAATCTGACTGCAAGAAAATATGTTTACATTTATTCATTCTAAAATATATTACTAGTTTTTTTTTGTTTTTTTTTTTTTCCCCACTTTGAAAGATGTTGATTTGTAATTGGAAATAGTGCTATTTTCTATTAAAAAAAATCAAATATGAAAAAAATTAAAATTCAATATTTTGTCTACATAAATATATATGAAATATGTATTGGTACAATATACTATAGTAATGTAGTAGGACACGACTAAAAGTTGGTATCTAGAATCGGCCATTATTTTCCAAACATCCTAATACGTACATGTATATTTACTGTTATACTTTGCATTGCAGCTATCACCCAGACAAAAGATAGTCCTAATATAGCACCTGCAAAAGCAAGGAAGAAAAAGTCACCATCTGCTCAGAAAAGGTCTCCGGCTACTCAGAAAGAGGAGAAAGAGCTGAAAAAGATGAAGAAAGAGGAAAAGGTAATTTTACTTTTGGGGGAGTAAAGTTACTTGGCATTAGTAGACTTGAAAAGGCTTTTGTTGTGTGCCATATTTAACATTGGTTTTGTTTGAACTTGTATAATCTAAAAAAGACCAAAGAACTTAGGATTAGGAGACTTGTTTGAGTCCAGTGATGCCAATTTAGCGTGTTTCTTGTTTTGGCAGTGCAAAAAGCACTAAATTAGCGCATTTTCGGCTAAAATATTTTGGCCATTTTTAGTGTCTTTTTGGCAATTTAAAAAAAATTTAGCGCTTTTTAGGAAGTCAAACTAGAGTGAAAATATTTTTTTAGTTGGCAACACTGTTTGAGTCTGTTATTTAAAAAACTGAAAATGTAAAATTCCTCTTATGACTACTTACAAAGCATACCTATATTTTTGAGTTGTCAATCTAGTAGAATTGTGATGCATCGACTTGCATCCACGTTCTAGTAGTAGAGACACAAGTTGATCATTATAGGGTGAAGTGAAATATATGCACAATACTAATCTGTCCATAAAATGGTGAGATGCGTTCATGAGTGCGGAGAAGTGCTGATGTACCCCTCTTGCTTTATAGTTGGCTTCTGTTAAATCATGAGGAACACATTTTCCAAGTTTAGGCACCTTTCCAAGTTGTTGCAGATGACGGTGAACCGTTGAATGCCTTGAATTCAGTTTTTTAGCTAATTCTTCAGCTGTAACAACACTATTTCTCTATAGTTCAGATAAAAGCAGGTCCTCATTAAACTCACCAGGATGAACTGTCGTAGCACATCTCTGTTGCTGAAGTCACCTTTTCTAAACCCTTTTTTTTTTCTTTTTTTTTTTTTTTTTTTTTTTTTTTTTTTTTTCTTCCCCTTTAAATTTGGGAGGTTCAGAGGATCCTTGTTAGTGAAGTGTTGCTATAGTAAAAACGATACAAGGAAAACTGATCTCAAACTATTAATCACTGCTACCCACAACATTGGTTTATTGCTGGGTTTAGGTTATTCATGTGTTCTGACATTTATGTATCTATATATCCAGACTTTGCCCAGCCCGTACCATTCATAGAAACTGGAAATTTTTGCTCAATGAGTAGGGAAAATGTTTGTTGTTTAAAAAAAAAAAATTTTAATCAAAATAGTTGATCGTGCTTACGACTTGCATCTTTACAAGCTGATTCTCAAGTACAGTCGGTTAACAGATAAAAAATACCCCGTCCCCAATAATAGGTTTTTAGTGGGGGAGTTCAATTTGCAATGTAAGTTTATGCTAAATCCATCTCTTAGTTTGTGTCTGGCAGCATTCATACTTTTTTCTGAAAATTAAGACTTTTTCAGTGATCACTGCCCAACAAAAGGCAAGAGACGTAACTTATTCATTGATCACACCTGCCTGCCCCTCTTCTTCTTCTTCTTCTTCTTCCTTTTTTTTAATTTTTTTTATTTTTTTTATTGATCACTCCCAATACAGTATGCTACTAAAAGCCATTGGTCACATGACAGTTTCTATTGAGTGACTAACCATACCTGTTTATTTTTTATTTTTCCTTTTTTCTATCTGTAGAAGAATGGGAAGGATGAAATAGTGGAAGAGGAGGTTAACCTTCCATACATGTTTGATAGCAATGTGGAGGCCAAGAAAATGTTTGAATATATCATTCATCCTGTTACTGTCAGCAATTTCTTCAGGTTGGTATAACTTATTTTATCTTCTATTTCATGATATTTATGTTTGAGAATTATATCTCAACTTTCGGTTACAAGTGACCTCTCCTTACCAGAAGTCGGAATAGTGAGCACTATATAAGCGCTCATGCTATTTCAGTGTGTTTACTTAGAGCATGGCCTAAAGTATTTTCATTCTAATATTAGAAACCGCTAATATCAACATGACATTGGGGACCTCAATACTTAAGTCCCCACTGAGCAAAAGCGCTTGAAAACATGTGCAATCGATTGCAGTAAAAAATATAAGGCCTATTAAAGAAGAGTAAGAAAAAAGTGAAATTTTTCTCAGTTTTTTACAAAACACAGGACAGGATCTACAGTTACGAAGTGTATTTATTTACTGAGTTCATATAATTATGAAAGTCTTGAAACTAAGTTTTTATTACCCTGCACCATTAGATCTGAAAAGTCTCCATAAACTTGCAAATACTATAGCGACAACTACCAGTGACACAAACTTATTCAACTCACCTCCTGTCCAACCTCAAATTACCTCAAGTGGCAGTCATTAAATGAAAAAAGGTGTTACTTTTACGGAAAACATAGTCATCAATCTAGACAAAATTGTCCATCCAAAAACACAACTTGTAGCAAATGCCACAAAGAAGGTCACTGACCTGTTGTCTGTTTTAGCTCAAAGATTACAAAAGAACGCTGCTACTAAACACTTTACAATCCTTACAGACTAGTACTCAGTTTCATCTTTACTAGCTGGACCTGTGGAAATTCCATGGGTGTTGACATTCTCTCCTTTTTATACCTTCATTGCCGGTCCATGATTAGTTTCATATGTGAAAATTTTCCTACCTCAGTAATTTTACCTAACTTCCTTTTCTGTCCTCTACCTGCTTATTAAACTACCTAACTTTCTTTTTTTTCCTCTCTCTCGCACTTCCTACCCCCTCGGTAAACTACCTAACTCTCTTTCCTCTGCTTACTACCCTCTTATTTAGCTACCCTTTCTCCCCCCCGTCTCTCTCTCTCTCTTCCTACCCCTTAATTTAATTTGTATAATTTATAGTAATTTATAATCAAAAGAATAATATATTTTCAAAAAGAATTACTCTGCATTGCTAAACCAAATCTTAACTTGTAATTCCATAACGTAACAAAGAAATGAATGCCTCTGTCATTTGCTTTATTTAAATTTCTGCGTACCAAATTCTTTCTCTCCTGATTGGTCAATTTTTGATAAATTGACCAATCACAGCGTAACATACAGATTGTGACAAGTATATTAGTAACATAGATTCTTAAAATTTAAATCCAAAATTAAAATTGAAAAACTCACTCTTTGCTAATTGGCAGATTTCACTGCCAATTTTCCTATTGACCTGGAATGGGCAACATAGTCATGGTGGAGTTCACTAAAATGGGCCACTTACTTCACAAAATTCCATAATTGTCTTTTTGCACTGAAACTTTAAGTTTAGAGATCTGTAAGCTCTTAGAACATTTTCATTCCAATATCTATGTACAGTTTGCAATCCCTATTCAAAGAGTTTATTGGATGATTGAACTCCTTGTTGTTTGTATTGTTAACACGTTTCAACCAATCACTTCTACAGCCTTCTTCAGGTGCACTATTCGAATGTGATGGTGGTAAACAGACATTTTTCTCTCCAATGGTGGGGTTTGGCCTAAACGTTACCAACACAAAAACAAGGAGCTCAATCGTCCAAAAAAACTCTTTGAATGTTAATGGCCCTTCACAAAACTATAGCCAGAAATCCCTATTGTTTTTTATTAATATTGTATTGCGTTTATTTCTAAAATTATTTATTTATTTTTTTTTATTTTGTTTCAGTCAAATGTGGGAACGCAAGCCACTAGTAGTCAGACGTCACATTCCTGAATATAATGAAGGCTGGTTCAGCACAGCAGAACTGGATCAGATTCTGCGAAAGGTAATTGCGTTATCTTTTATAACAAGTTCATTCCATTAAATATCAGTTAAATTAAATAAAGTATCAATCGTATGTATAAGTAAGTAAATAGGAAATAAGACTTTTAGCTGAAAGATCGGATCTTATTAATTTTTGCTAATAATAGTAGCAAAAATTAATAATGATTTACAATATTTCATTTGATAAAATAAATAAAAATAAAATATTTACATCATTGACCACCCTTCCAATCCGTAAACTGCTGCGCCTTCAGATACCCTGTGTCTTAGCTCATGAGTGGAAAAGCTCAAATTGATTTTCTTTTTTTAAAAAGGTATTGTTCATTGATTGGTTTGTCGAAGTAAGTCAAATATATTTCTTAGTGGAGGTGGGATGTGAGTTGAGTCATCTCTCTTATCAAATGGGCTTACAGTGTATTTGCTACTTTTGATGACAAATAATTTTTGGCTGAGTGTTATTTCGATACACAGTAGCAAAAGAATGTTCAGCCCAAAATATCGGGCTTGCAGGTTCAATGGGAAATTCTGTTTTTATTCTCTGTAGCAAAAGAGTGTTCAGCTCAAAATATTGGGCTTGCAGGTTCAAAGGGAAATTCTGTTTTTATTCATGGTTTTCTGGGCGAGTTGGCAATAGTACATATAAAAATGTTGGGTCCATCAACAACTTGCGTTATATCAGGGGATGCCAGTATTGTACTTAAAACAAAAACAGGCAATTGTTCCTTTTTTTTTTTTTTTTATAAAGGGATTTTTTTCATTTCTGTTTACTTTTTTGGGAGACTGTTCAAAGAAAAGTAATATTAGTATTATTGTTATTACTAGTTTTATCTTATTGTTGCTTTTTCTGACAACACTCTGGATCAGTCGGAAAAAAATACATCACTTAATTTATGAAACAAAAGGAGCTACATAACCACACTGCTTACTCCATTGACAAAATTTCTAGAACAATCTCTGACTTGTTATTTCAGGAGAATGTCCTGTTTGGTGCCAATATAGATGTAACTACTTACACTAATGGGAAAAGAGAGACACACAACCCTCCTGGACGGGCACATGCTGCTGTTGTTTGGGACTATTACCAGGTAAGCAAAAGGCGGATCATCTTTGTATTCATTTTTCTCTGCTAGTCATACAGTTTTGTCTTCACAGAATTTAAATATAAGCTGCTTATAAACTTCAATTGTATTATGAAACCTCTGTAGATGAAAATAAAATTTTAAAAATAACATAGAATTTACTTTAAATCAACATATGTTTGTGTTTTTTTGTTTTTTTTTCCAATATGAAGTATAAATAATTCATGACAATAATAATAATAAACATGTATAAATAAATTTGTTTTAGGCAAATAGTCCGAGAAACTTATGTGAATATTAATGATTTCAGTAACTGATTATTGTATGAAATTTGTAAATTGATGTATTTTGTCTATTTCTGCTGGTCTGTTCCTGACTCTGTTATTTAACATGTTAAATATAAGAAGCTAATTGGATATATTTTAAGAGTTAACCATAATTATTGGTGAGAAAAATTGTTCATAATGGATTGATGAAATATCTGGTTACAGTAATTTCATCTACATCACTTTAGCAAATATCAGTTTTGTCTAAATCACTTTTGTGCCCACAATATCTCCAAAAATTCCCAATGAATTTCAATGACATTTTGTCAAATGGTTGGCCATTGGCTAAGAATTGATGAAATTTGGGGGTGGATCCAAGTATTTCTTTTTCAATTGAGAGGGAAACCATTCCACAATCCGTCCCAAAATTTAATAAAAACATTTTATCATCACAATAATAAAATGTTTTTATCAGACAGACATAACTGATATTTGCTAAAGTGATGTAGTTGAAAGTATGTACACCACCACCAATATGATCATCAGCCCCATCTACACAGTGTAGGTAGTTGACCCCGCACATGGTGGTCATCTTGAATTGTGAGATAGAAGTAAGCTTCTGTGCAGTTCTAAAGTTCCAAATTGGAATTCTGCATCTTAAAAAATGTATGATTTGACACCGAGATTGTCCATAATAGACTAGTTTACACAACTTTATTGCAATTACAATTTTGATGGCAGCCATCTTGAATTTTCAATAACTTGCATATATTATCCAAATGGCAATTCCCCAAAACTATGTATGGTGAATAAATTCAACTAATTATGTCCTTAATATCCTATTATATCCATTGATATGGCTGCCATGGGTGACATATTGAAAATTCATGATGGCTCTATAACCAAATTTTTTGGAATGTCTTTGGCTATAAGTGTACCAAATGTCATGCTTTTATCACAGAATGCACAATTGGCTTGAAATTTTCAGCTAAGCGGCTCCACTATGCTAAAAGAATTTCTTTTGGGATGTTTTACATTTGTAATTATTTTACAGCTAATTTTTTTTTTTATTCTCCTTGTGTATAAGAATGAAAAAGATGGTCTTGTAACAATTTATGTTTGCATAGCTTATTAGGTTATTATATCAGATCTTGTGAATTTTTATTTTCAGAATGGGTGTTCTGTCCGTATGCTTAATCCCCAGACATACTCCTCAAATATTTGGAAGAGACTCTCCATACTGCAGGATTATTTTGGCTGTATGGTTGGTGCCAATATGTGAGTATTGAATGTTGTTTGTTTTTGTTTTTTAATTTTCAAAGATAGTTATAATGAAAAAATATAACATGTATGATAGCAGTGTATTGATTTTGATATAGATAGTTTTCCGGCAAAGTAGGATGACTTAACCGTCAAAAATGGATTGCATCATAAGGACTGATTTGACCGATCACCGCTAAAGAAGCTAACTTTCTTTTTTGTAATAAGCTGGTATGGCGATGCCTGTTTGAGTTTTAGTAAAAAAAACAAAACTGTTTACTAATTAAACATAGGTTTCTTCAGTTTTCAAGTTGGTCTCGCTGGCTATGTATCACACTTACAGGCCACACCAATGGAGCTAAAGGGCTGAAAACTTAAACATTTACTCCTTATCATAATAACTTTTTCCTTTGTTTTATTATTTAAAACCCCAAAATAGGTTTATAGTGGGGGTTCAAATTGCAATGTAAGTTTATGCTAAATCAGTCCCTTAGTTTGTGTCCGCCAGTATTCATGCTTGTTTTTTTGAAAATTCAAATTCTTTTAGTGATCACTGCCCAACAAAAAGCGAGAGAAGTAACTTATTCATTGATCACCCCCTTTTCCAATTTTTGAATTCATCACCCCCAACATGGCTTGCTGCCAAGAGACGTTGGTCAAGTGACTGTTTCTATTGAGTGACTAAGCAGACCTTGTTGTTACATAATCTTTTACCATTCTATTTTGTTTCTTGGATTCTTATACTGTATTCCAATTCTTTGCAGTTATTTGACTCCTCCTGGTTCTCAAGGCTTTGCTCCACATTATGATGACATTGAGGCCTTCATCATTCAATTGGAAGGAAAGAAGAACTGGACGCTTTACCCAGCCAGGTAAGTTTGGCTTTATGCTTTTTCTAACTTTCACTTTCATTTTCACTTCATTTTGTGTCCAGTTTAAATAGTCAAGATTCACGTTTACATTTTTGTCAAACTCCAGTACAAAGTCTGGAGTTGACTTTGTTTTCCAACAAGAACAAGAATAATCCTCACCAAAATTAGGGATGTAAACAGATATGTAAAATTCACATTCCCCTACCGAC
>VCCN01005109.1:8268398-8283255 GCA_006491835.1 Architeuthis dux | reverse complement strand
TTTTGATATATGCTGTGTACATCGAGGATTTATTAACCATACATATCGAGGTATTACTGCAATGTAGATTCATTAAATCGCTAAAGTTGGTTTATTGCTTATAGAAATTCTAAACAGTTTTGCCAAGATGAATCACTGAATGAACCAGCAAAGGAATCACTTTTATTCACTGTCAAGATATAGTGGTAATAGGGCTCGCAGACTAAATGCTATTGAAGTTGAAACATTGTCCTTTAGGTATAACATTTCTCAGAACCAATAGTCAAAACATTTTGACTGTAGCAGATCTATTTCTTATGGGGTCTAACTTTTCTACCCCCTGCACTGAATGACCTATATGTGTCAGCTGTGAACCCAGGGTTCTGCTTTATTAAGCAGCTGTCATAAAAAAAATCAATGTGGCAAAACAGAAACCCCCTACGTCCTTTTCTCGGTCAAGCTAGAATTTTACAAGCCAGCAGAAGAAACTGTTTTACGTTCAAGCTGGTTAAGTATTTAACTCTGTTCTCAGAGTATCAAAACCATCCCAACTCAACCCCCATATGAGTAGAAGCGTACCATCGGCCTGGGCGTGGAAGAAGATATTATATTTTCCTTATTTTGGGATGGGCTGAAAATCTTTGTTGGCAGTTTAGTTTAAAACAAATAAGAAACAACATTCCGATTGTCAATTTGATTAATCAGCCATTGTTCTGAATTATCCTAAGATAGAGACCATTGACGCACCTTGTGCTGGGATGCATAATTTCTGATAAGCCAAATCTTTCATTAGCTGCTCAGACTAATGAAGTAATGGATGGGTCTTTGCTGTCAAGTAGTAATTAATGGATCTATTGTTAGAAACCCCATATAAGCAAATGAATCCACACCCCTAGCTAGGCATAGGGTGTTTGCTGGAAGAATCTCTGCTAGTCGTGGGAATTGATTTCCAGCTGTGGAGCTGACATGCACATCTATCTTCGGAGAAGTTAATCCTACAGACTCCATCTCTGGCCAGAAGAGACATTAAAAATCAAATCAATATATATTCTTCCGCTCTCACTGAGATATATATATAATATATATGTTGTCAAATCCACAGACAGCGCTGTTTCGTCGTTTATACGACTCATCGGTGTGGCTACTGACTATAAGTGCCTTGGTGCCCCGAGCGAGGATTGAAACCGGGTATCTGTGCCGACAGCCCGATGTCTTACCACCGTCCCAAGTCACCTCGGCGTATGTAGGTCACTTTATAAGCACCTATAAACCTATATGTTTTTATATCTATTTACTAAAGTGCTCCACCTGAAAGTACGGCCACATTCCTTTCCTCCTATCGCGTGCAGTAAAAGGAAATAAAGACATTGGCTAATTAAAACGGTATCAAATCTTATTGTTTTTTGTATGTGCCCTAGGTGGCTAAGAGAGTGGGGAAAGAGTCAGACTGCTACGTAACGTGAGGCCAACTACTGGACTGGCGAGACACGGGTTAAGTATGGGGATGAGCTAAGCAGCTGGCCAACCTTCAGCGAACCCTTGCTACATCCATTTTGTACCATCAATAAAGTTAATGACTTTTACTTTTGCTTTTAATGTGCATGTTGTGTACAGTAACCACATTGGATCATAAAAGTTGCTTGTAACAGTTATTACTACTTCTACAACTTTTTTACTGTGTCCAAATTGAACAATAAGATTTTATATAATTAATCACTGCTACCCACAACACTGGTTTATTGCTGGGTTTAGGTTATTCATGAGTTCTGACATTTATATGTATCTATGTATCAGAACTTTGCCCAGCTCTAACCGTTTATAGTTGAAATTTGAAATTTTGCACACACACTCCCCTCAATGAGTAGGGAAAATGTTCTTTTGGTGGTTTTGGGTGGTTTTTTTTTTTTTTTTTTTTTTTTTTTTTTTTTTTTTTTTTTTTTAAATTCCCTCCCTAAATAGGTTCAATATGCAATGTAAGTTTATGCTAAATTGGTCACTAGATTGTGCCTGCTTGTTTTTTGAAAATTCAGACCTTTTTAGTGATCACAGCCCAACAAAAGGCGAGAGAAATAACTTATTCATTGCTCTCCCCTTTTCCAACTTTTTAATTGATCACCCCAACACAGCATATATGGGTGGCAGTCATTCATAATTTCCCCTGCAATGCTAGTTTCCATTTAAGTTTAGAAGTACAAAACTTAGAACAACCGTAGACACACCTTTTCACAAGTTAGAGCAAGATAGCTGCTAAATTAAGCTCACACAAAAAGATTTAAAATTGAAAAGAAACGCGGCTTCAAAACCGTTTTGTGCAAAAGTTATTTTTCTCCACTTTTGTCTACACCTCGGTCCATGTCTTGTCTATTAAATATAGTCTGCAAAAATCTTGGCGTGCACCCGCCCATCTGCATAATGAAGGTGCATTAGGTAGACATAAAAATGCCTTTCTTAATATCATTTAAGTTTGCTTTGAAACTAATTTCTCATTGTGCACATTTTTATCTTCTCTTTCCATTCAGCTTGCTTTAATTACATATGTTCATTATTATTTTTATCAATCATTTTGTATTACTGATGTTCTGTAACACGCATGTTCCTTTCATTCATCAAATACTCTCTTTTGCTTATAATTAAGCATTTATTATAAAGATAAGCCTTGACTAAGGTAACTCTCATGATACCCCATGCTGGGCACACAGATACCAAGAATATAACCCACAGTTGACCAACATTTAGGAATCATCGTCCCTCTCTCTCCTCCAACCAACAACTCTTTCAGTTTTTGCCCAGCTCGGTACACATTTCACACAAATGTGACTATTTGGACTGCACACACAGTTCTCTGCACTGCAAAATAGCTTCTGAAGATGCTGAATGAAACTTGGCGAAATGCATCAAGGCTTAACTTTATGATGATAAATGTTTGAGATGTAACACGCTTTTCTCAATCTTTCATTTCCACATTGTCAAATTACCTGTACCATATTTATTTATTTTTTTAAATACCTGTCCTGCTTGTATGTATTTTGCTGTTATATTTGATTAAGGCTATATCCAAACAGAACTAAAAATACAAACATACATTCCAAAAGACATTATGAACATTTCATTAGTTAGTTCTAGAATCAGGACGTTTTAGATTGAATATAAGTTTCTCTACAATGAACACTTCATTTCAATGGTGACCCAAACTACTCAATTTCCACAAAGAAATATTTCTCAGATTTCATCTTCCAAAACCATTAAGAACAATACTAATTCTTAGTCATAACAATTTCTATAGCTTATCTCAATCAAATTGAACCACCTTTCCAAAACACAAAGTAGTTTAAATTTTTATGACTACTTTTTACCTTCATCTTAAATTTTACTAGTAAGACCACTTACCCTCCGGCAGTGAGCAAATAATGTTTGTCGGAGGGTAATTAGTCTGAGCAAAAGTTGCGATAAAAAGCAACTAATAAAATTTAAGATGAAGGTAAAAAGTAGTCATAAATCATTATTATTTAAATGTGTCTAATACTTCATCTAACAAAAATAAAACCGGAGAAATGTACAAAGTAGTTTGATAAATAAATAAATGTTGTTGTAAACAATTCTTCTAATCTATTGTTAATATTAAAATGAGTTTATTACTTAAATATGTTTATTGTATTGTCAAACTACACTTTCCTGAGAACTATAGGTACATCTTACAAATAGAAGTGGTATGGCCATATCACTCACAAGATTTATTTATATACTTATTTAGTTTTTATTCAAATGTTTCTTCAGACGATTGAACTCCTTGTTTGTGTTGAGGAAGATGGTCACCATTCTCTCTCCAGATAAGGTTGGCCATAGCCTATTTTTCTATCTCGTCCTTGATTATGGGTTTTTTTGTTCATTTGGGCTGACCACTTCTGGGGAGAGAATGGTGACCATCTTCCTTTCTGGGAAGAAGTCCAGATTATTGACAGAACGATGCTGGAAGTAGAGAAAAATCAAAGAAGCAGTTCACATCAAAATGTTGACCAAGTGCAGAGTTCAACAGACCTTAACCTGACCAGACAAAGATGCAGAAACACCCAGGCCCTGCGTTATAAGGGTTACCCCTTGAAAAATAAAACTTCTGTTAACCCCATCACACTCGGATTTTACACCTGAAGTAGTCCAGAGAATGGATCAATTGAAACATTGTGTTTACAACACAAACAACAAGGAGTTCAATCATCCGAAGAACCATTTGAATATTAATGACCCTTCTCAAAACTATAGAAAACTTATTTAGTTATTTATATACTTTTCAATAGTTGTACAATTAAATGTTATATTCTTTAAAAAGGAATGTATTGACACCATATTTGTATGATTTTTTTTTTTTTTTTTTTTTTCAGAAATAACTCTGAAATTCTGGCTTGTACATCAAGTGGTGAGTATAATAACTTTGAAATGCAATGTCCATTTTAAAATAACAGTTGAGTGTTGATAAAACTTATATTCTGTGATTTACTGAATCTACTGCCCACAAGCAATTATATCTACTTTGTTTCTGTGACTGATTGAATGATCGCACTAATTGTAGCATACGGGGGGGGGTTGTAATTGTTTGATTTTGAGATACATGCAAGGATGCTCTGGGACACATCATCAGTGATGTTCCTGGTGTCATAGGGTGTTTTGTCTTTCAACGTCATACACCCTCACTCAGACGACCCATCCATAGGTTAATCAAGTCCTGACATGTGTCACATCGGCATTGGCCCACGGCTCTCTCATTCTGATCCAGATCCAACTGGTTGCCCATCTCTGCAGCTTTGGTGAATCTTCTTTTTGCGGTCCCTTAAATCCCAAGCAGAGAGGACTTTGCACAGCGATCGGCCAGCAAAAGTCCCTACAGCCCACTTCAATGGGTTCACAATGGGCCCCCTCAGGCATTGCTCCACCAATTCCTTGTACTTGGACCATTTCCTCCCAGGAGCCGTCAACTCTGGAGATCATTTGCTTCAGAGTCCAATGTCAACACCAAGTCTGGCCTCGGCGAAGTTGTCATGACTCAATCCAGAAACCTGAGCTGCCTCCTTAGGTCGACCCCGCAGCTCCCAATCTGGCACAGACAAGGAAAGTGCCCACTGATTTGGGTTGTGATTGAGACTGCTCTCATTTTGATTAGATTATACAATGAATAGACTGTTGAATTACCTAAATTGTCACTAGGCACTCAGATATTGCTTTCGCTAGAAAATGCAAAAGTTGCAGGAGTGTCTTATGTTTTTTGTTACTTTTTACTTTTTGTTAGAAAATCTGTCTGTTGAGAAACTTGGAAATCCTTTGATCAATGTGCAGTTGAAAGCAGGTGATATGTTGTACTTCCCTCGTGGTATGATTCATCAGGTAAGAAAACCTTATTTTACTGTTTAATTTTTATCTTAATCTTTAGAATTTGGTATTCCCAATGTGTGCTTTATTAACCAGCTGTGATGAACAGTTTTGCCAAGATGCATCACTTAATAAACCAGCAAAGGAATCAGACTTTTATTTACTGTCAAGATGTAGTTATCATAGTGGTAATAGGGAACACATTTTAATAGGGTAATATCATTTCTATTTCTACAAAATTTTGCTCTCAAATCTTGGCTATCATTCTTTCTCTTACTTAGGGACTTTGCTCAAAAAGAGACACATTACTAGTCAGCTACTGTCAATATTTGTTGCTTTCTCATATGTTAGCAACTAAAGGTGAAAATCAATCAAATTCATGTTGGACAGCAGATGCTTATAACTACAGGAATATTTTGAATAGTGTGGGTTTTGATGTATGGTTATGGTATTGCTGTACAAATTAATGTAACTAAGTATAAGCTGAAAAGAAGACATTGAATTATAAGACTTTGAACATTGGAACAAATTAACCGCACTAAACAAGGTATTACCTGTACTCTTCACTCTATTAACACCATCTCTTTCACCTTCAAACAAATCTCTAGCCACCAATTCTTTCTACCTTCTTCATTTAATAACTAAATTTTTTATTATTAAAATGAAACTTTAATAAACATACCAGGTTTTTATGCCATTATGGTTCTCTTGGAAGTCACCCATTAAGAGTAGCGCTGCCACTGAGTACGGTTATGGTTTTGCAGTATAAATTAATGTAACTAAGTATAAGCTGAAAAGACATTGAATTATAATAAGACCATGAACAGTACAGAAAGATTTGGAACAAATTAACTGCACAAATCCCAGTGTAGTGCCTGTATCAATATTTTTAGACTTCATTTATGTACTCTTAGTTTAGCTGTGCTTCTTAGACAATTATACACACAAGGCACCTTTTAATTTTTGGCAACTTGATTCAAAGGATTGTATTGGTTGCAGAGAGGTGTAAGGTTTAGTCTTAGGTGCCAGTTATGCTTGTTGACTCTTTAAATTCATGTGTAACATTCAAACCAGAACAATGGTCTTTTTCTTCAGGAGTCAATCTAGTACTTATAAAATCTATAATCCTTATGTCATGAATATCACCCCCCATTTGATAACTATTTGAATTTTGTTGCATTTAATTGTAAAATAATTTCTGCTTTTTTATTTTTTTATTTTTTTTCCCTCCAAGTAAGTTCTAAATTGACATTGTTTTGAATTTGTTTTCATTGTAATTTTACAGGCAAATACCGATGAAGATAGCCATTCTCTGCACATTACAGTGTCTTGCTGTCAAAAGAATTCCTGGGGAAATTTTCTAGAGAAGGTTAGATTCAAACCAAAGTCTACTTTTGATCTTGTTTCTTGATCTAATAATTTATGTATCATAAGGATAAAAATTTAAATGATGCTTTATATCTATAGTTACTGGAGCTTTGTTGAATGTAAAAAAAGAAATTTCAGGGTTTCAAAATTAAATTGGGCAAAGTTTTTAGCAAGGAAAAGCATCTATCTGGTTAAAGGCAGTAGCAATGTTTCCAATATTACATTAAAGTACTTTAAGAAATGTGGATTCATCTTGCGTTGCTGGCCTTGTTGTAAAATGTTATCCCTTGAAAAATCTACCGGAAGAAATGAATGGAAACCATGTTAAATGCTTTCCTGTTTTAAATAATTGCTGCTACTCTGCTGGAAGTCGGAAACAGCATCCCATTGGTTGTTTGTGATGTCAAACTTGCAAGTGAGATGTATAAAGATCAGCGTCGAGATACAGGGTATCCCATAAGTTACTTATGGGATACCCTGTATCTCTACGTCCTATTTGTCCCAAAATGAATGCCAGTTCTATCTCTAAGGGAAGCAACTATTTAATAATAATTTAATAGTTGCTTACTTTAGAACTGGCATTAATTATGGGACAAATCGGCAGTTACTTCTGTGACACTGTTATTATGGAGGAGAAACTGGTGGTGAATTGCTACTGGGATGCCTGTTTGATCAACCCCGGCTTGGTTGCCTGGGCCTTGCCTCAGTCCGATGTTGGGAGATCCGAAGCCCACAATAACCACAGGAACATAACATCACTGAGGATGCATCCCGGTGCCTCCACAAGATGTATTTTACGAACCCTTGAGATAATTAGTACTTTAGGTTATTTGATATACCAGAAATCCTATATTGAATTTGAAGCTGATTGTTTTTCTTTTTCTGTTTTGTTAGCTGCTGCCGACTGCCATCAAAATAGCCATGGATGAAGATGTGGAATTCCGAAAGTCTCTTCCGAGAGATTATCTCTCCTACATGGGTGTTGTGCACTCAGAAATGGTAATTCATTCAGTAATTGTCATCTTTTAGGCTAACTTTAATTATTTAAAGAATCTTTAAAATTAAGATATATCCTTCAAATAGTTCTTCGAACAATTGAACTCCTTGCTGTTTGTGTTGTTAACATGACATTTCAACTGATCCATTCTTTGGCCTTCTTCAGGTGTAATATCCAAATGTGATGGGGTAAACAAGTTGTTTTTTTTTTTGTTTTTTTCAATCCTAAGAACTATTGAATGTTAATGAGCCATCTTAAAACTATAGAAAATATAAGATATACCCATTTGAACTGTATATTTAGTGCTCAAATTTTGCCTAATTTGTTTGTTTAATTATCTTCAGTCGGTGTAGAGATGAGGCAGTGTTAGTGGGTTATAGGGTTGCCAATTGAGTTTAGTTTTTTTTTTTTTTTTTTTTTTTTAAATCGTCAACGCTGGTCTCACAAATTCAAAAATATAAAATATAAATTGGAAACACTGGCGAGAATTTACATCTGAATGTTTTTTAGATGAAAGATTATCCTTATGTATAAGTGTTTGATCATCTTTTGAACACAATCTTGTTCTCTACGGCCTTTTTCAGGTGAGTGTTGTAAATGGTGATGTTTCAGAAAGCTAAGGCACCAACTTCGGACATCAACATAATTAAGACATCAAAAACGGTGAACAACACTGTTTTGGCCTAGCAATTGCTTCCACCAGAAATTAGACAGCGGAATAGGGATATTCCGTCCTCATGTTTCGACAGGGGTGACCTCTCAGCTTTCTGAAACATCACCACTTAAGACCCCCACCTGAAGAAGGCTGTACATCACAACAGCTGAAACGTTCTGTTCAAAAGATGAACCAATATATATCCTAAAATCTATCTTCTTTTACCAATGCAGCATTCGGATGGACGACAAAACTTCATGGAACATGTTGATAAACTGATGCGCCGTCTCATAGCACATGCCCCCGTTGATGCTGCATGTGACCAAATGGGCAAGAAGTTCCTGCATGACACTTTGCCACCTGTCATCACCGAAGGTAAGAGGAATCTTTTAGAATTTTAGACAAAGACTGGAAATAACTAAAAAAAACAAACTCATAATTGATTAACAAACAAAAAGGAGTGGTTGTTTTCAATAATTTGATTTACCTCCTCATCATTTTTTGATTAAATATTAGTTACCTTTGTTTGCTTTGTTGTTCTTTCTATTTTAGCTGTTTTTAGTTCAAACGCGTTTGGTTCATAACTGTTAAGAAAAGAGACGGAACAAAGACACATTGCTCAGTGCTATTGCCTGTGAAGTGAGAGCCTTCCCAGCACCCACATCCGGTCCACGTTTCTGGAACTGTAAACAGAATGGGGGCTGCTGGGAGCTTGCTTTGGTGTGTTTATTGATTTAACATACATATACATACATATCGATTTAACATACATACATAAAAGGTTTCTTTCAGTTTTCATGTTGGTCTGGCTGGTTGTGTATCCTGCATACAGGACACACCAATGGGGCTAGAGGGCGGGGAAAAAAACTGTGCAATGTAAGTTTATGCTAAATTGATCACTAGTTTGTGTCCACTTGTTTTTTGTAAATTCAAACTTTTTTTTAGTGTTCACTGTCCAACTAAACGCGATAGAAGTAACTTATTCATTGATCACCCCGAATACGACATGCTGCCAAAGGACATTGGTCACGTGACATTCTATTGAGTGACTCTGAAATAGGTAGTTGTTGTGATAAAAGAAAGTGGTGTGATAGAGGGAGAAAACCTCTAAGGTATAGCAGTGTTTTATGGCCAAAAAAGCAATTTCCGACCAAAAACACTTGAATAAATTTATTTTTTTTTGTTAAGAAATATATTTTCCCTTCGTAAGGAGACTGAATGACAAATCCTGGTATAAAAATTAAGTTTTTCTGATGTTTAGATCGCAGATTGGCTAGAAAATGACTGCTGGTGACCTCCAAGTTGGAAGTCGATATTTATTGATTCTCCATGCGAAATATCAGGTCAATCGGCTTTGTAGTATTACCTGAGAAGAAGCACGGACTGACAAACAGTTGGCTCGAATATTAGTATAGATAAAATATGTCTTGCTTGTATTTCCCTTGCATGTATTCTGCTGTTATATTTGACTATGGTTTTATCCAAACAGTACTGAAAATACATACATTTCATTTCAATGACCCAAACTAATCAATTTCTACAAAGAAATATTTCTCAGAATTCATCTTTCAAGGCCAAACAAAACATTAAGAGCAGGTCTGGTTAGTCACTCAATAGAAACCGTCACATGACCAACATCTTTTGGCAGCAAGCCGTGTTGGAGGTGTTCAATTAAAAAATTTGAAAAAAGAGGTGATCAATGAATAAGTTAGTTCTCTTGCCTTTTGTTGGGCCATGATCACTAAAGTCTGATTTTTTTTTTTTTTTTTTTTTTTTTTTTTTTTCAAAAGACAAAAGGGAATGCTGCAGAACACAAACTAGGGATCAATTTAGCATAAACTTACATCGCAAATTGTGTTGCTGACATTATTACCACAACATTTTGGCCAATCCATTCTACAGCCATCTTCAGGTGTATAACCTAGTATAGATTTCATTGGTTGACTGTTTCTAATACTCATTCTTGTCAAGTGTCATTTGTGGGGGTTTGGAATTTGTTTCCTTAAATGTCACAAGTTTCATCAATTGAACTGTTGGATTGAAACCAGCTCTTTTCCACCGTCTCTCTTTCCACCGTCTCTCTTTCCACCGTGTCTTTTTCCACCGTCTCTTTGCTGTTGTACAATTTTCCTTGGACATATCCAGTGTTGCCAACCCAAAAAACATTTTCGTGCTAGTTTGACTGCCAAAAAGAATTTTTAATAGCCAGAAATGGCCAAAAAGATGCTGAAAATGGCCAAAATGTTTTAGTTGAAAACACGCTAATTTAGCACTTTTTACAGTGCCAAAACAAGAAACATGCTAAATCTAGTGCGAAACGTGCTAAATTGACAACACTGGTCAGATCAGTTCCTTATTTTGCTATATTTTATTTTGTATTCTTTCCAGATGAAAAGGCAAGAAGCATCAGTGAGCAGGGTGAGCATTGGTGTCCACAACGGCAGGCTGTGATCTCTCGAGTTGAATTAGAGCCCGATACAAAAGTGAAGATTATCAGGGCAGGTGTGATCAGGTAAAAATATTTTATCAATTATGGCATTTATTCTCTTTTTAAATAATATTTTATGCAACTGCTAAATTTTGGGTGAGAAAAATAAAGATTCAGAATTGTTAAGTGTTTTTATAAATGCATAATTTGTAAAAGTATTATATTATTCAGTGTCTTTTTTTCTTTTTTTTCTGTCTTTTAGATTAGTGATGGAAGAAGATCAAGTGAGAGTATATCACAATCTTGAAAACTCTCGTTTGTATCGTGAAGTAGACTCAACTTACCTTGAAATTCCAGCCCAGGTGAGTCTGTAATTCTTTTCTTTGGTGCATTGTCACAAGCTTATTCCAAGTACTATTTGTTTTTATTTCTGTCATCTATCAATTGGTGTATTGTCCAATAATCAGTAGATGAATAGTGTGTGTGTGTGTGTGTGTGTGTGTGTGTGTGTGTTCATTTAGAAACTTTGCAAGTTTCCTTTTGTTTTCTGAACAATCAAAAGGATGGGCATTAGACATGATGGCAAAGTAGGATGACTTAACTGTCAAAAATGCATCACATCATAAGGACTGATTTGACCAAACACTGCTAACTGCTGTACTAATGACTGAGTTTTAAATCCAGTATTGTAAATTACTTTTATTAATTTTTGACTATTTACATTCATCCTAATTTTTAATTTGTTTAATCACAATTTCAGTAATGCTGGCACTTATTGTTTACTTTTGGTTTTAGTAACAAAAAAAAAAAGTGATCGATTATTTTATTTAATTTTTATTTAGACAAAGTATTGTAAACCATTTTTATAAATTTTTAACTACTATTTACCTTCATCTTAACTTTTAGTTTTTTAATTACAATTCAACTTGGTTTTAGTTTCAAAAAAATGTTAGCAGTGATAGGTATTTTTTTTTTTGCCCAGGAGTATACATCCACTATGGTTATATTGTGGTTTGTGCTTCAATAAAGATTTAATACTTTATAGAGACCTTCTTGCTGTGACGGTAGAGTAATTGATTTTGTATCAGATCATTCCATGAGTAATGTTTGAAATCTGATAGCAATAGATTGAATGGTATTTATCATTATCAGCAGCAGCAGCAGCAGCACCTCTCCTAATTGGGCAGAGGGCTTTTCTTTTTTTAATATATTAAATATAAAAAGGAGATAATACTTTGTCACCATGAAATATTGTATGATTTCTGAACTCCTTATAGTTTGAACAAAAGCTGAAACCTTTTAATGCTATGATGACTATTAAATTTTGTTTGTTTCAGTATGCTCCTGCAGTTGAGTACTTGATTCAGAATTACCCACAGTATATTTCTTTGGAAAGCCTGCCTCTAGACTCACTGAATGAACAGGTATGTATGCTTTTAGTGTTGTTTTGTCTATCCTTTTCCTCTGTGTATTCTTTTCTACATTTGTCTTCGTTGTGCCATAGTGTGCAAATTCAATTAGCAACCACTGTACTGTGGCTTTATCAGCATGTCTATGAAAATTTAAACCACAACATGTGTTAGGTTTGCAACAAAAAGCATGCCTTGAAGTTCAATCAAGTATCTCTGTGACTAGTTACAAATACTTTGAATTGATTTTGTTTAAATTTTCTTAAAAGAAGCAGTATTTTTTTTATTATTGCAATCGTATATAGATAAATTCAATTCTGTTCCACCATCTTAGTTAAGTATATTTGGAAAAAAGTCAGCTAATTTTATATGCTTGTGCTAAAAAAGACAATAAATCCCATTTTGAATTTTCATTTAATTTTACCATCAACAATGATTCTGTTATGACAACTGCAATATATAAATGTTATATGGCAGTTGAAAAGAGAACTTTGTGTTTTGACTTTACATATATTGGTCTGGTTCCTTTGCTTTTCTTACAACTACAGAGATAATTGTGCACTGGTTTATAGCTTAAATATTGGATTTTAATGGTTTAAAGTCTGCCATGTGTTTTACTTCAGTACAAAGAGATGATTTCCAAACAATTTCTATGTTTCCTCTTAAGATTCATGCTTATCTGCTTAAATTGTTCCTAGGCTTGGAACATTTCTTTCTAGATTTTTGGACCTTGTCACCTTATGTGCACAGTTCAGATAAACAGAAGCCTATTGTCTATAACTGTGAGAAGAGTCCTTAACATGCCAATTCATTCCACGGCTGAAACGTGTCAACATCAAAGATAGGACAATGTACCAACTTTTGTTAGAAAGGTTAAAAACGGAAGCCTGTTACCATAAGAATGAATTCAACATTTTCTCAACAGTTATTTCATTAAGCAAATGTAAATGTGTTTTATCTCCTTTTGTATTTGTTAGGTGGAATTGGCTCAAGCACTTTATGAGAAAGGAATGTTGATCACAGAATCTCAGCTGGAGACCTTGGATGAAGATGACAACAGCTGCCAAGAGTAAAATAAATAAATAATTAAAAAAAAAGAAAAAAAAGAATCATCAATGCATGCTATTGTACAGTCTTTTTTAGAATTCATCTCCATTACATCATCATAATTGAAGGTACTCTTCAATCTATCATATTACATCCTTGCTTCATCTATATTGACTGATTTACAGACAGACTATTTTATCTTTCTTTTTTTTTTTTTTTTTATCACAGCTTTATTTCATAGCTCAAATGATTTCTTACTGATATGAATCAATCAGTTATCCACAGCTTTAAGTCTTCCTTTGCTCCGTGGAACAGAAGAAAAGTTATTATTTTGCAAATAAATCATTTGTGCATCTAAAATATTGAATTTTTTTTTTTTTAAGATACCTTGAGAAAACTGCTTATCAAGATTTGTATACTTTAATGATATCTGAATATTCCTAATCAGTATAAATTGAAATCCGGGTCTTCTGATGTGAAGTGTTTTCATTGTTCCATATTTTATTTGGACTATTGTGTTCAAATTTGTTGCTATTAACACATTTTGGCTGATGTATTCTTTGGCCTTCCTCAGAGTTTTGTTGTATCCAGTCTTTAGAATTCAAGCATTTGGTGTCTGAGATCTTTTAGGATTTGATTTAAATATGTTTGTTTGGAAAAGAGATTGTGGCATCTGAGAAGCGTTTTCTGACCCTGGTGGTTGTTTGAATTTGTAGCTCCTTGCTGTGACCTCTAGTTGCATTGCTTAGTGATGGCTGTAGCATGATTTTTATCTGAACAGATGCTGCACTTAGTCTTGGTCAATGGCGTGCAAACCTGAGGTCATCCTGTATATTTCTAGTAGATCAGCACAGAACAGGATAGTGTCTCCAGTTTAGTATGTTTTCTCTCAGATACAAGAAAAACTTAAATGTATCAGCTGAAATGTGTTAATAATAATAAAGATGGAAACCATTGTCTGAATAATATAGAATAATGAAATCAGTGTTGTTTACCAAAAAAATAGTTCTACCTAAATATCATGGTTTGAAACATTATTAGCTAAGGATAATGCATAAACATATTTGTATTAAAGGCAACTTTTTTTTTATTTTCTTAATGTTATGGTGTTTTGTTTATTTGTTTTGTCTGGCTTCATATTTCTAAAACAGTATTTTAAAAAGTTGTTTTTAAAATATATAAAAGTTTTTTTTTATTTTTATAATAGTGGAAAATGCCTGTGATTAGTGTATACATGCTAAACAGAAACAACTACATACACTCATCTACAATATATATATTTATGACACTAGACATAATAATTCCTGAAAAGCTTTTTTTTTTTTTTTTTTTTTTTTTTTTTTTTTTTTTTTTTTTTTTTTTTTTTTGGTGTCTGAAGAGGACAACCGTCAGATTTGAAATCATGTCTTAAATCATGACGTCTTGGATTGTTGTTCTAAACCATGCTCAAAAGTCAGGATTTGTTTTTTCGCTAAAACTATTTAACTTTCTGTTTGCACAATACTGGCTTCTGGGTTTTAATGCAGATTGACTCCAAAAAACCAAAGTGGAAAGATCTTGCTACACTCATAACAAGGATTGCTTCAAAATTATAAGTTTCTGCACATTCTGTGTTG
>VCCN01005109.1:8236445-8253310 GCA_006491835.1 Architeuthis dux | reverse complement strand
TTAAAATCGAATAATATGCTGATTTTTTACAGATTTTTAAAATTCCCACGTGTCCATTTCATGCGGATTATTCATATTAGCGACACCAAGTGAATATAATTTCATTCAAACGTCTTTACTTTGCATAAAAAGTGACAACAGATTCAGCTGACTTTATCATCTCGTTTCATTTCGGCTATAAAAAGTGGCTAGGAAATAGCCATTTCTGGATTTAAATTACTACCGTTTAACTTACTGGCGATTAAATTTCCTGATACCGCGTGATACATACATAACCATCCAGCCAACCAATTTGAAAACTGAAGAAACCTATTTTGACAGTTTTGGGTTGACGGTTTCTAACAATCTTGTTATGGGGAGATATTTCCACTCAACTGTGTGTGCGCAAGTACAGCTATGGACACCAGTAAGAATTTTTAATTAAAATAAGAAAATAAGTTCTGATATGTTGTTCATTTTGTTTATTTGTGCAACAATGATGTTTCCAGTACATGTTTGCATTATGCCGTGAATTTATTTTTAAGATGAAATTCTGTACAACATATATAAACCTCACGTACCATGGAATGTGACTCGATATATTTTGAATGAGTTTCTATCAAACCCAAGGGGCATAAATCAGGTGCTATTTACTAAAGTTGGCCACATCAGGTACAAAGCCACAGTAGCAGATATTCCCAGTAAGAATTGAACTTATTACATTTGTGAATTGGTTTAGGACATTGGTTTCGAAACTTGGGTCTGCGCACCCCCGTGGTCCATCAAATAATGCCAGAAGATCTGCAGGAACCCACATTGCGAGTTTTGTGGCAGAGAAACATCATCCATCGCACAGCTATCAAAAAACATAATTATTGTACACAGACCTGTACCTGTATATTAGAATTCGAATAAATGTAATCCATTTTAAATAAATATGATTTTTAAAAGGTCGAAAATTGCTTTTTATTGTAGTTCATCAATTAGTTTCAAAACTAAATGCTAAAAATACGGGTCCGCCAGAATATTTCCTTTATAGAAGGGGTCCTTGAGTTTTCAAAGTTACAAAACCACTGGTTTAGGAGATGTGCCGGCTAAATATTGCACACAAGGGACATAAATTATGGGTTTAAAATTCTTCAATTAATTACTTTTCAAGAAAAAAAGATATGTCTGCATATATCTGTATTGGCTGTGTCGATGTAATTTCAAGTAATGATACTTATAAGTATGTCTATATATGAGGATCACATTTGTTCTCTTTTGTGTCAAAGAATATAGCAGATAATGCTAAATTTCTGGACAAAAACTCGGGGTACAGCACTTTAGCAAACATCAGTTTTGTCTAAAATCACTTTTATCCTAGCAATATCTCCAAAAGTTCTCAATGAATTTCAATGACATTTTGTCAAATGGTCGGCAAGCAAGAATTGATGAAATATTGTGGTGGATCCAGGGATTCTTTCTATTGAGAGAAAAAGAAATCCTTAAATCCACCCCAAAATTTCATCAATTCTTCCTTAGTTGAGAACTTTTGGAGATATTGTTGGGACAAAAGTGATTTTAGATCAAAGTGATTTAGACAAAACTGATATTTGCGAAAGTGATGTAGACGAAAGTATTGTAACACAAAAAGTCAAACAGTTTATGAATGTGATATATTAAAAAAAGAAAAAAAAAGGATTTTGCCATAAATATCATAAGAAACAACCAGATATATAAATTTTAGATTTCCATGGGAAGTAAGTTTACCATGTCCTAGCTAAATTTAAGATTAAGAAACTTTATTCATTGGCAGGAAGAAGATTGTTACCTATAAAATTGACTGTTTTAGTCAGTTTACCAGTATATAATTCAGTAACTTTGGTTGGATACCTGTGGCACCCTTTATAGTAGCAGTCACTTGTAATATATGCAGACATTATGTATACAGGGTATTTTGATGGGACCACCCTTTCTTTTGAACACTCTGGTTAAGAACATATCTTTATACTTTAAGCGTATATAAAAAACAAAGGAAAAGATCCGATCCATACTTCCAGGTCTCAACAGAGGGCAATTGTTTGGATTAGGTTCACAAAAACAAGGGAGGTAACTGCAGTAGACACAATTATTTAAGCTGCTAACTTATTATAGAACAAATGATGGCACAAAACTTGACCATTTAAAAATTCTGTATTTTATTAAATTTAACTGCAAAGGATTTAATTTAGAGTTAGGGTTAATGTTAGTGTTTAGGGTTGGGGTTGCAATTAACAAAAAAAAGATTAAATATTTGTAACTCTAAAAAGATGAATATACAGTTGAAATTAATATCAAAAAATGATTATCACGTACAGCGTTTATACTAGTTACCTCCTTTGTTTTTGCAAACCTAATCCAAACAAATCACCCATAAGAGATATGTTGGGGGAATATAAAATAAGGATCTCTTCAAGAAAGTCTAAGAGTGTGTATTAAGTAACTCCGAGTTGTAAAGAGTTACAAATCAAAACAACACTGTCTATAATTTTGAGAAGAAATGTTTCGGCAGATCCATTCTATGACCTTCATCAGGTGTACAAAGATACATTGTCATTTTTAGAAGAGTCATTTATCATTCAAAGATCTTTTCGGATTACTGAACACATTCTTTTAGCGCTGCTTTTGTCGTTACAACAATGTTTTCGCTAATCTAATAATTTCTTCAGAAAATGATGGCAGAAAAAGAAGAAATGGTGGCAAATATACTCCCTGGTTCAGATCATTACCAGCAATGTGAGCCACACAGACAATTCTATTCTCAGTAACCAATGTAATGTCAGGGAAGGTTTCGTTATTTTTAGTCAAAGTTTGAATTTTTGCAAATTTGTTTGTTTTCAAGTTAAATTTCATTTCATCAAAAGTGTTTCCATATCGGGTGGGGACAGGAGCCAGAAAACCTCCCCTTATTTCTCTTTCACGCTTGCTGTCTTCCTTACTCACATTCATGTCAAACACGAAAACTATAGGTGTGTGATCCCAACACACAACCAAATGCCACAAAATACAAGGTAAACATAGAAATTGGTAAATGGTTGGCTGGGTAGGAATAACTGGGATAGATAGATAGATAGATAGATATGGAATAAAGAGACTTGGGCAGGCAGTTAGATATTAAGAGACGGAGCTATATATAGATAGATAGATATTTAGATATATATATAGACATATGTAGGCGATTCTATATTTTTGGTACATAAGGATGCTCTCCCCTCTTTACTTATAGCTTGTACACCTGAAGAAGCTGTAGAATGGATTTGGTGAAATGTTGCGTTAACAACAAAAGCAACACAGAGAATGCATCCAATAGTCTGATAACTCTTGGAATAAAAAAATGTTTACAAAAGAGTTTCTTATAGTTAACCCTATTGGCAAAGTGGCTGTGTGGTTTTTTGTTTTTCAAGTGTCACTCTGTTTCAGTCTGCTCATCCTGAAACACAGAGATGGGTCAACACAGATGCCTTCAATAGACATATGGCTTTTCTCTGTACAGAATGGACTAAAAAAAAAAATTTTTAAATCTTTATTTGCCTCCCCACGACAGCAAATTTGACAGGTCATTTTAGGTTGGGGTCCTGCATCCCAAGTATGTCACATGGACATTGGGGCAAGCTGGTCGTTGGTCACAGGACAAATCCTGAACATGCAGGTCAAAGATCCTGGGACGAATCCCGGGCAGGGGTGATCAACTTCTCGGCCAGAAGGCCTCGAAATCCTGTGCAACCTCCAGGATGAATCCTGAGCATGCGACAAGGACCCGGGGACGAATCCTGGGCAGTGTTGATCTGAACATCAAAGCCACAGATACTAGACTTTGGTCTTAGCAAAAAGACCGAGAAGCGATCATGTACAGAAGGGACTAACCCCATTACAGTAAACTATTAAAGTTTCTTGATTAAAAGAAAAATCAAGAATTAAAGCAATTATTTTAACCTCCAAATAAAAAGGAGAAACATGGAAGGTCTAATATTGTCATTTTTAATTTTATGACTACTTTTTACCTTCAATAAAATAAAAAATAAAATAATTATTCATAATACTTCGTTTTCATCTAATAAAAATATGTATAGACGGTCTAGTTTACTAGAATATGGCTGAATTTAAGGAAGCTAACATTTCCACAAAAAGTAGTTATGTATATTACTTAGCTATAATTATTTTTACAAGAACGATTTTTTCTCCCTTTTCCTAAGTAACAGCCTCTTAGTAAGAACAGTGGATGGGTAAAGGTTTCATCAACCTGGTACCCGACACCGTATCCGGAATATGTCATCTTTTTGGTCATCAGTCTACTGCTCTTACCAACATTAACTATTATTTTGCTAGCTAATGGGGGGAAAAAAGAGATAATTTACAAAGAAATGCCATTGCCAAATAACAAGAAGCATTAAAATCTCATTATTCGGATATCAAATTTGACATGCAGGGATAGACTGATGGAGTTGAGTATGTATGAGGCATGAAAAGAAATAACATGCTCAACACAAGACTCGAACCGTAACAAGCAATTTTAAAATACTTCCTTTTTCCTGATAGACAGAATTTTTCAATCAAATACAAATAACAAATGTATTTACTAAGCTTAGAAAGGAATGATGAGGCCACAATTTTGAACTAGCGAATTGGTCTCGGAGACGAACTTTCTAACCATTCCGCTTCGGAAACACACCCTTTTTTTTAAAAGCTTAGTGTGACACAAGGCCATAGTAGTGGGGGTACGAAATGAGAATCGAACTCACTTCACTAGAGAATTATTGGTCTGCGAGACAAGCTTTTTCGCAATTTCGGTAAACGCCCTACCAAATCCAAAGTTTTAAATAAACAAATTAAATAAAAGCTATTCTACTGCCACGTAATATTTTTTTAATACTTAAGTTAACAACAGTTACTTTTGATGGAAAGTTTATGTGGTTCATTCAACCTGCTGTAAAATAAATTTTAAAAAAGGAAACAATCCATAAATATGGTCACAAATATTCCTTTTACTGGAATACCTAATTGGTCAATATTGTGGTACATAGTTTTGATTCGTTTTACCTGACCCTCAAGTGTGTTGGGTTGGGTTTTAAAAAAAAACCCCAAAACAAGAGCCCAGTCTCACTCAGTAATTAATACCATCCCGTTTTTATAGTACACCCAGAGTCTTTATTTTATTTATATTTTTGTAAACTTGGTGTACTGTAGAGTCTGTACACTGTCCGTCGGTTTGTTTTTGTAAGTGGAATTCACTTTCCAGGTTTTTAGAGAAACATTTATAAAAGGACAAAGGTTCATTAAAGTCTCTGTATTTGAATCTGGAACTTACAGGATGGCATTGCGGCTACTTCAGCGGTAACCACACAGTTTATACCCAGGTTAGAGAGGGCACCCCTAATAATACCACAAGAGAGGGCCAAATATTTGGGAGCGTGTTCCAGGTATTGTTTTCCTGAAGACAACTGCATGAGCAGACGGAAGCGGTTGTCTTGCAGGACATACACCCCCATATGATTGGTACGCAGATTATCCACTTGTTTCTTGTAAACAGCTGTCCAGAAATCTTTACAGATGAACTTCATAGTGTCCAGTTCGTCCTTATACCTCGGCCAGTCACGGGTAAATCGTTCAACCAAGGATTGACCAACACGGAATCCGAGAGATTCCAATTGAGAAATACACAAATCCTTTTCGTCCTTTTTAGCTGAGCTGTAGACATGATTAACGATTTCCATATGGAGAAACTCGAAAATAGCCTCGTCCATGGCCGTTTGGTTTGTTTATAACTGCTATTTAGGCCTTTTAGATAGTATTTCCTTTTTCCTTTCTTTTTTCAAGTCAGTCTCCTTCTGGTTTTTCAAGAAAGTTTGTATATAAAATAAAAAAATCCCAAGCTGTTTACCTTGTACAAGTTTTGTTAAATGTCGGAAGTACTTAAGAGTTATCTGCCCTTGGTACATTAAGATCTACCACCGGAAAGTAGTAGCAGCAGTCTAGAATTGAAAATGTACGGAAGACCAATAGAGTAATAATTGGAATACCTGATCTCTGGATTCATTGTTTTAGGTAAATTTACTCATAATTACAATATTTGGAAGGTGAGCTCAAGTAGACGAAGAGAAAACTGGGCGCTGGAAAGCTCCATCCATATTAGTTAAATTAGTAGTAAACTTTGGAGACAGAAATTCTCATTTCGGAAATTCTCTCCGCTCGCATTTAGTCTGGTACTCGTAAACCCTGCGACGATATTCATCATTTTCGTTATTTTTAACAGCCAAGGATATAATTTAATGATAACATGAATGAGTTCTGGTTTTTCTCAGTTTTACGGAATGGGGTTTGGTCCCAAAGTGGCTAATTAATTAATTACCCCGTCGTTATGGGCAGATTTGGCAGATTGATTTCAGTTCAGAAAAGATACTTTTACTACCAGGAATCAATATTTGTAAAATCTGCCCTCACCACAAACAGCAACTAAATACAGAGGGACCCAGGTCATTATAGGAGGGGGGAATCCTTTCAAAGTGTAAGTAAAAAATTTCAAAAGCTATATTAGATTCGATTAAATATGTCTAATAACATGCAACACGTATCCAATTGGAGTCACGGTAAAAAGAAATATTATGTTAGATGAGAGATGTGTTTCTTTCAGCTTTCAGGTTTGTGTTCGGGGAAAAAGCATAAGAACGAGTTGCTTCCCTTTAACTAGACTGCTTAATTTTTGATGATCTGACGAGACCCAATGCTTTCAACATGACTTAACTGAAGCCGAGTTGGTCACATCCAAGGCATGGTTAGTAACATCCAATTAGAATGAACACATTGACTTTAAGCTGTGACCGTCTGCTAAAAAAGAAAAGGAAATTTAGAATCCGAATTAAGGAGCAGTGTTGCCAATTTCACGCTAGATTCAGTGCGTTTCTTGTTTTGGCAGTGCAAAAAACGTTAGATTAGCGCGTTTGGGCCTAGAATATTGTGGCCATTTTCGACCATTTTTAGCGACTTTTTGGTAGCTTTTAGCCATTTTTAGCTATTTAAGAAAAAAATTGCGCTTTTTTAGCGCCTTTTGGCAGTCTAATTAGCGCGAAAATAGTTTTTGAGTTGGTAACACTGTTAAGGAGTACAAAAATAACATGTGTGGTTAGTCACTTAATAGAAACCGTCACGTGACCAAAGTCTTTTGGTAGCATCCGTGTTGGAGGTGATCAATTAAAAAAATAGGGAAAAGGAGTGGTCAATGAATAAGTTACTTCTCTTGCCTTTTGTTGGGCGGTGATCACTAAAAAAAGTTCAGATTTTCAAAAAACAAGCGATTCACGTTTGTTTTTTGCCGGACGCAAACTAAGGGACCATTTTAGCATAAACTTACATTTCAAATCAAATATTTTAGAAACACAAAAAGGAGTAATAATAAGGAGTAAATGCTGCCTGTACGCCTGATACACACATAACCAGCCAGCCAGCCAGACCAATTTCAAAAATGAAGAAACCTATGTTGACAGTTTTGATGACAGTTTTGATTGACGGTTTCTAACAGACTTGACTTGGTAGGAAAGATCCACTGAGAATTGTGCAAATGAAAAGGATTTCACCATGGAAACCAATAGTAGCACAAACCAGAATCTGTTCGAGAAAATGTTTTTAAAAATCTATAGAACTTTGAAATGCAAACGGATCATCCAACCCCGGCCAGGGTTGCCAAATTAGCTATTTTTCGGCTAGATTTAGCGTATTTCTTGTTTTGGCAGTGCAAAAAGCGCTAAATTAGCGCGTTTTCGCCTAAAAGATTTTGGCCGTTTTGGGCCATTTTCTGGCTATTTTTGACCATTTTTAACAATTTAAAAACATTTAGCGCTTCTTTGGCGCTTTTTGTCAGTCAAACTAGCGCGAAAATATTTTTTGAGTTGGCAACACTGTCCCGAAGAGACTTGCAAAATCTGAGGAAGAATTGAAATCATCCAGACTAAATTACTAAATTCAGCATTTCTAAAATCAGCACTAAAAATCAGCATTACTAAAATCAACAAGATCAGCAAGAATATTGAGGAGACTTGCTGTCACTTGGTCTCCATCTCCAGTGAAAGCAACCTGATACTACTTGTATGGAAACTCAATGAGTACACATGCTGTGAATAAAAATAATAACTGTGTTGAATGACAGGTGGAAGACGCTCAGAATAAGATCAGATCAGATATCCCTAAATCCACAAGCGATGTTACTGTTGGTGGCTGTTTTGAAAATAATAGAAGGGGTGTGGTTGATATTGAAAGGCCGATGGGTGCGTAAGCGGAAATGGACATTGTTTGGGGTTCACAAATAGGAAACGGGAAAAGTCAGTCTGTCTGTAGTTCTTTTGGGGGTAAAGACGAGTGTTGCTGATGAGAGCAATAAGTGAATTGTTGAGTAGCCGCAAGACAGATGAACGTTTTTGTGATGGCAGTAACAAGACAATCTAGTCCAGTAAAAAAGTAACTTGACCTCACAGAAATTGCAACAAAAAAACCCAACGGAATTTCAGGATTTTCCCTTCATACAATTCTTGTAGACTCATTCAGAACATATTGAGAACACAAAATCTGTTGAGTTTTGTTGCAATTTGTGAGGGGTTGACCCCCATTTTTGAGTAAAATGCCTGGACTAATAACAGTTTAAACCCAGTATAGGAGGGAAAAGAAGAGAATGCCATAAGTAAGAGAAGAAGCAGTAGTGAATTTAGCAGTAGAGAAAGAGAGTGGTGGGTATTTATCAGTGGGGTGTGGTGGTTATTGTGACAGGGTGTGCTACTGTGCTGAACTTACTACTTCAGAAAAGCAGTTGAAGGGGGCTATTTGAAAACGCCCCCCCCCCCAATGAAGGAGCGGGGAGCAAAAGCTTTATAAATAGTTCACCTACTGCAAAAGTTGGAGGGGACTCTTTAAGCAGTCAACCCTTCCTCTTACTTGAAGCAATGGATATGGATGTATTAATCATCTGTAGCGTATGGTGGTTATTCCACTATATACCAATAGGAAACCGCCCCTCCACTCTTTATGTCCAGGTACATACTTTTTTATTATTAAAATTAAAGCTAAGATGGGGGAGGGTTAAGTTTATTACTTTATAACAACAGAAAACCGAACCCCCACTCTATTGATCCTCCACTTCATGTACAGAGATTTGAAAAAGAGTCTAACATCTGTTTTAAGTACAGGAATCTTCGTTTTATTTTATACCATTGTATTCGGACATATGTTGGGGCTATGTATGAAGAATATCAAAGTTGTAGCTGGTCTTTGAATATATTTAGTGTGACCAAATCAGTGTTAGAAAGCCACAAACCATGGCGTTTATAGGTATAGATTTACAATATTGAATCTGCATAACTTATAATGAAATGAGTCAATATTTCACATTTAGTATTATTCTCCATGGTGTAAAAAACGACATTCCATGTGTAACAATATAGTCGTTAGTGGTGCAAAACTTTAATGGGAGTACATCAATCAAAACTGTATTTGATAGATCTAAAATGTTATGTGCCTCTATTTCCGAAGATACGTCAGCTTAGCTGAGATTCAGATTGAACAGCTTGTTGGAGGAAGCCAATGTTTTCGGTCAACCCCTTATCTCAGCATCCTTTCCAATTTTCAAAGTCCTCTTTCGGGATCACCATCATCTGCTTCGTCACGTTCTCCGTAATCTTGTCCGTAGTCTTAAATCTCCTTCGGAAATCTGGACTGTACTGGATTGATGACATACATAGGTAATGCGATGTTTTGCCAAATAGTTAGATAGTCACAGCCCCCGTTATATCTTTGGTTCAGACGATTGTAATTATTAAAATAGAGAAATTTATGTATCAGAATCGAGAAATGCATTTATCAGATTTGAAAAATACCATACTCAAAATCTAGAATTTTAATTAACAAACTCAGGAATTATAATTACCAAAATGGATAAATGAAATTATCAAATCAAGAATTATAATTATCAAAATTGATGAATGCAATTATCAAAATTGACAAATGTAATTATCAAAATCGAGAATTATAAATATCAAAATCGAGGTTATAATTATCAAAATTGATAAATGTAATTATTAAATCGAGAAATATAATTATCAAAATTGATAAATGTAATTATCAAAATCGAGAATTATAATTATCACAATCGAAATATAATTACGGTATTTATAAAAATCGAATAATGTAATTATCGTTTTGCGTTTGTTATTTTAGCTTTCTTTTACTAATAGTAGCAGCTACCAAAAAGTGATAAAATGACTACCTATACGGAAATCAACCAATTCATATACGCTGAAATTTATGTACATATTATACACAAGTTGATATGAATGGGGTTTTTAAAGTTTGAATGACAAAAGATCTACCAAAATTTAGTCGAAATTTTGATGTGAGCTGCCTCTTTGATTTTTCTCTGCTTCCAACAACGTTCTCTGTCGATAATCTGGACTTCCTCTTCTCAACAAATCTAAACCTGACAGGACAAAAACACAGAAACACAAGGGCCATGTGCTATAAGGGCTACCCCCCTTTAAACATAATTTCTGTTTAGCCCATCACATTCGGATGTTACACCTGAAGAAGGCCGAAGAATGGATCGGCCGAAACGTCGTGTTTACAACACAAATAACAAGAAGGAGTCCAATCGTCCGAAGAACCATATCAGTATTAATGACCCTTCTCAAAACTATAGAAAACACTACATTTTTATTTAGGAATTCACTTACTCGGAGAGTAAAATGGGCCGGTACCATATCTCGTTGAAGAATGACTCACCTTCTTCAGCTCAGCTGGGGAAGGAAGCATTCTTGGAGCAAGGTCAGGTAAGCAACCAGAATAACACTTGAGGTAAAAGGAAAAAGGGTTGGCCGATAAGTTCATTTGCCAAAATTGATTCCCACATCATTACATATGGAGGGTGCAGTCCAAGCAGAGCCAGCCCAAGGCATAAGCGAAATACGCGGTTGTTTAGGGTCCAGTGGCCACCACAGGGCCCCCAAGAGCGATGAAGGTGCTCCAAGAGGCGGTGAGAGGCCCCCATATTACATTCTGATAAGTGCCCCGTACACTGACGGCGCCAGACCAAGACAGGGCAAGCCCGGACATTTGTCCGGTCTACCAGCAGCCTTGTGACATTATTACTTAGATAAAAACTTTGCCCGTCCTCATAGTTTTCTGGCCGAACATTGCCCGGACTGATACAACACGCTGGCACCGCCACTGGTCCCGTGGCCACCAGAGGGCCCTCAAAGCGACAGGGTGCCCCAAGAGGCGGGTGGGAGGCCCTAAATCGAATTCTGCTTAGGGCCCCATAAAGGCTTGGGGCGGCCCTGGGTTCAAGTTCTTCATTAAACATTTCTGCTTCGATTGCTCAGATAAATAACATGGGTCGGAAAGAAGAAATGGAGTCGGAAGAGAGGGAGAAGGAAGGAGAGAAGGAAGAAAAGAAGAAGGAAAGAAAGGAAGATACTACTACTACTACTAATAATAACAATAATACCTTAGGTCTCAGGTGAAACACTTGGTAAATCAGTCGAAACAAGGTATTGTCCAATTCTTCTATTCAAATGCCTATGCTTAGCGGTACCGTTGAAGATTTAGAAAATTTTTAAAATGTCTACTTTTCTTCTACTTGTACGATTTAATAGTTTATACGTTCTCGTTTAAACTTTCTCCTTTTTTTTCTTTGCAACTGTTACAAACTATTCAAGTCACTCTTTTAGGCCTAATGTATATAGATGTTAGTGTTAGATTTCTTCAAGTTTTAGTCTATATAGGTATATAGGTAGAAATTGAAAACAAAAATGTATCAGGATGAGTTAATCTAGCAAAACAAGAAACCCACCCACGGAAAAAAAGGGAGGAGGTCTGGCCCCCTAAACGTGTGGCGTACGATACACACTATTGTATGGATGTACTATTACGCCCACGAACCTCCAACACTAACACAGATGAACCTATCAATGGACCAAACGAGACACCAACAACCGATGAAAAACAACACGCAGAAATTACCATCAATAACCACCCTGTAGTACACCAACAAGCAGGGGCAGTTCAGGAAGAACATAATGAGAAAGTAATAGAGATGCATTTGGCACAGATGGGAAACCATAAAGGAAACGCCCTTTGAAGAGCTACCATCAATACCAAAGGTCAAGAAGGCTTCCAAAACCAAAGAAGCAATCAAACTTGCAAATGAAGCCGTCGAAAATATCAAGGACGATATAGAAAATCCAATGTGCCTGACGGAATCAACCAACTCATATACGCTGAAATGTATGTACATATTATACACAAGTTGATATAAGTGGGATTTTGCCGTTAAAGTTTGAATGACAAAAAATGTACCAAAATTTGTGATCGTATAAAAGGTTGTACATGTTTGTTTGGCATGCGAAATAGAAAGAGGTGTTGTTCATATACGTAATGGATACATCATTATAAAAACAAAACAAAAAGAAAACTACCAACCTGGCAAGAAAAGATCAAGAACGAAATAATAAAACTGCGGAGTCAACTATCACTTCTGAGTCAGATAGAAAAAGATTCCAACATAAAGAAAAGAAACAGGAAACAGCTGGAATGACAACTGAACATCGGAAAGAAAGATGTGCCGACAGCTAAAGAGACGCTAAAACAACAAATCCAAGCAAAGCGACTCGGGAGATTCATCAAAAGAAGCAAGATCTTGTTTTTTCAAAACAAGATCTTCAAAGAAGATAACAAACGACTCTACGAGAGCTGGACAAAAAGAAGATAAACGTCTACGTACCGCCTACTACCGAAGAGGTTGAGTAGTTCTGGAATGAAATCTGGGAAAGCAACAAGAGACATAATGAAACAGCTACGTAGATCCAACAACAAACACATAGAGACGCAGAAATGGTCGGACATCCACACTATAGAGACCACTGTGGCCATTAACAAGGCCAACAATTGGAAAGCACCAGGGATTGGCAAAAATGCTAATTTCTGGATCAAGAGCCTGCCTAGCATCCACGAAGACCTCACATGGGCCTACAATGATATAATCGGGAATCTTGAGAAATGTCCCAAATGGCTAACATGGGAAGTCACGTACCTGCTCTCAAAGACGGAAGAGACGCAGGGCCCGAAGAGCTACAGGCCCATCACCTGCCTACCAACAACATACAAGATCCTCACCACCATCATCACGGCAAGGATCTACAGCTTCCTCGATGAAAACAACATGATCCCACCAGAACAGAAGGGGTGCCAAAAGGGAAGATACGGGTGCAAGGAGCAGCTACTGACCAAAGGCGATTCTGCAAGAGGCCAAGTCGAGAAAAAAGAACCTATCAACAGCATGGATCGACTATAGGCAGGCATTTGATAGCCCTGGATAGAGAAAAGCAAATATACCTGACATCGTTATCAAGGACAGGAAAGAAAAGAGGTGCGTGCACATCGACATAGCAATACCATCTGACAGAAACACTTCCGTGATAGTTACGGAGATCAGGATCAACAGAATGTGGGACATGAAAACCAACATAACACCAGTTAACATCGGAGTTCTATGACTCGTGAAGAAAGGAACGGAAAAGTTCACCAACCGTATCCCAGGTAACATCAACATCCATGTAGTCCAAAAGATCGCCCTACTTGGAACAGTCCACATACTACGGAAAGTGCTGTCTATAAGATTAACTCCCATATAGCGTCCCAGCTCTACAGGATTCAACAATAAACGTTAAAGAAAAAAAAAGAAAAAAAGAACATAATAATATCAATATCAATTTTAGGTACAATCAGGGGCGTACTTAATGATTTTCATGGCAGGGGGTGCTGGCCGACAAAGTAGGCGTATCCATCAAGAAAAGGTGAAGAAATTGGACATACAAATGTATACAAAAATCTAATCCATTTCAAAAGGGAAGATATTTGCCGACACTATTGTCTGAGTGCAAAAATACATATATGGGATAAGTATCCGTTACAACTTGTTGGATTTCTTATCATAGCTCGATCGTTTTCACAAAAAGGCCAAAAAGAGATATAGTCCCAAAACTATGGATTTGGGATCAAATTGTAGTCAGTTGCTTCATTTAGTTTCAGCCACTAAGTAAAGACTTATTTTTAGGGTTCCTGGAAATCGAAACAAATGAAAAAGAAGTTCATATCAAGGAAGTTCGATTTCTTGTATCGAACATATGCTCAATAATTTTCTACGAAAAACCTACATTTACATTAGGTCTCAGGTGAAAGACTTGGTAAATCATTGTTTCAAACAGCAAATCAAGGAAATAACAAAGTTATAATAATTATTATAATATCAATTTCCCTCCCTTTCGACTGACCCCTCAGATAGGTTCGTTTCCTAACCCCTTGTCAAACTCCAGTCCAAGTCGGAGATGACTTCATTATCCCCCGTAACAACAAGAACAATCCTCACCAAATTCAGGGGAGTAAACTCTTCACTGTTTGTCTGTCCCGTCACGTTAAACCAAACCGATATATAAAATTAACATTTCCCTACCGTGATTTGATATCACGATTTGATAACACGACGAAGCTAGGCGGCTCTCTCACCAACTGAGTCAAATTGACAAGTCTTATATATCAGCGATTTTTAAAATTATATATGCAATGCAAAAGTTTCAGTAATCATCTTCAGTTGGAATAGAAGTAGGAGTGGGGTTTGACTTGTTTAATTACCATCTTTCCACCATGTAACACACAATTCCCCCACCCCCCAAATCCTGCTTTATAAATCACCCTGTGCATTATACCACGAAGTCTATAGTTTGGGGTAAGCGTACGGGTAGCGGTGACTGGTGCCTAAAAACCGCTATTCGTCGGAATATCCCCCCTTTCGACCCGGAATGAAACATATCATGCGCATTATATAGTGAAAAATATGGTAATTAAAATCTTATATTGAGATAACTTGCTACAAAGAGATCCCCTAACTGAATAGAACTTCTCAGGCACTCGTATACAAGTGTGGGCATAAAGTCCCTGGGAAATCTTTTTTAAAATTTTTTATTTTGTTTATTTATTTGACAGATTTAACTGCTGTTTATGGCTGCTACTAGTATCACTCCCTGCTTTGTCTGGACTATATCAGCAAGGCCGAGAGGGGGATTCTGACGACTGGGCATCCCGGGATCTCTATACGCTTCGCCCAGGCATGCACCCTGTAGAGACAGGCCTGAGGCCATTCATGTAGCGCCATGTGACGCATTTGCAGGGTTTTTTTTAACCAAAAAAACAGCTTACAAATCAAAGTAAAAAATATTGATACTGAGGGTTTTTTGTTATTTATTTTACAGATTTGACTGCTTTTTATGGTTGCCAGATTGGCTTTTTAAAGCCAAATTTCACGAATTTGGCTTCTTTATAATTTCAATTTGGCTTTTTGGCCTTTTCCTGGCTTTTTTTCTCTCACTGGAATGGCTTTAGAAAATCATTGCTCACTTAGAATAGAGATACTAAAATTTGCTTTACCTCAACATTTGTATAGCCAATCTCTGACCCACATTGATTAAATCTTTATTTGCATTTAATTTATGATATAATATTTAAATTTATGATTATATAACTTTTGAAAAATATCTGACTCCCTATTTTAAAAACGTATTTAAAATGTTGAAAATATTGGTTTTAAGTTTTTTATTGTTTTTGCTGGAAAGGAAAAAGTGCAATTTTTGTCAAAAAAAAGAAGAAAAACAGATATTTATTGATTACAACGTCGATTTTGGCTGTTTAGAAGTCAATGTTTACATTTTATCGGCAAAGCAAACTATCCGACGCCATCTTGATGACTAATTTAATATTTTTTTAACGAAATCTGCAATTCAAAAATTGACTAGATATAAAGTATTTTCCCCAAAAAGAAATCATTCAAAATATTTAGTTTCATAATTATTTAATTAAACTGTAAAAACGAACTCCACTTTCTACGTAAACATAAACAACCAACTGGTAAAAAGAAGGTATTTTACGTTGTTCTTTACTGATACGTATGTTTATCTAAGCCTCGATACTCGCTATAATCAGAAACTTGGTCAGTTATATTATCTGAAACACAGAGATAAAGCATTATTCTATGAATTATTCATATTAGTGTCCTTATCTTTTGTTGTTTTGATCAGTACATTTCAGTAGATGATGCAACATACACCTGAGAAAGGCCAAAGAATACATCGGCCAAAACGTTTTGATCAAAACAACCGAGATGAGGATACTAATCGGAATAATTCATGGAATAATGACAGTATTTAATGTCAGAACTTTAGACAACACAGAAATGGATGGAGAACTGACCGGCTGGTCAAAATAGCAAAGACAAGGATAATAATCAGAATAATTCATGGAATAATCATACCGCCATCTTTATAGGATAGATAACGTCTTCAACCCTAACGTTGCTGGAGATGCTGGGATTATGGAACTCACTGGCTGTTACCATGGTGATGAAGTCATAAAAATCACAATCAAGGAAGACCAATACAAACAGTTATTGATCAGTTTGGAAAAAGAAAATGCCTGCAGACAAATACGTCAAATCGTTTTAACGGATGGTTGGTCAGCAAGTGTACAGGTACAAGTGAGAGTTACGGATGGTAATAATGGTATCACTTGCAGTTGGTTACTGTTATATGTGTACGAATGAATGAATGACTTGGCTCCGTGAACGGGGATTGGGACGGGTTTTCCACGTCTATGTTCAGGTCCTAGGTCGGCGGGGCCTGAACGCGAAAAATCCGTAGTCTGCGCAATGGAGTTTTAAGGGGGAAGTGCAACAATATGTGTACAGATACCATTTAAAATAGTGTTTTGTATGTCTGCTGCTTTGTCTTTAATGCAAAAACGACCTGTTTAATCTAACGTATGGTACTCAATCCCACAAGCAGATC
>VCCN01005109.1:8160570-8172476 GCA_006491835.1 Architeuthis dux | reverse complement strand
GGGGTAAATAGTAGGAAGACTGTGTTGCGTCAGTTTTCCAAGTGTAGAAAGCATGCCTTGAATGTCATCAATTGAAATCCTGGCTTTTACTTTGGTTCGAACACCGACTTCTACAATAAGCAACTATCTCCTCCATTAGGCAATTCGTGTCAATTTATTGATATTAACACAGATTGACTTACAACGGTGCAAAAGGCCAACAATGGGAATAGGGAGTAGGAAGATTGTGTTGCACCAGTGGAGCAAAGTGGAGCAAAGTGGAGCAAAGTGGAGATGGATAGTCTGCATAGAAAATCAACATTCAAAACCTTGTCTTCAACCATGGTTTGAACATCGACCTCTGGTGCTGACAGGGCCGGATTTATAAGGGGGCAAAAGGGGCAATTGCCCCGGGCCCCCTCAATACAAAAATATAATAATTAAAAAATTTGTTTCTCTAATAAGAAATAAATTAATAATTACTGTTTGGAAATCATTTTGGAATTCATTTCATTATAAGGCCTTCAATTGTTTTAAATTACTAAAATGACTGCTTGTAAATCGGATCTACAGTAATTGGAGTAGAGGAATACTAAAAATATACTTGGAGTTTTTGCTGACATGTATTTACATGTATTTACTTCAGATATATAACTCATTTAACCTGTGTATGTATAACTTGTCAGTTCCAATTACATGCAATAAACAGACTTTGTAAATTTTGTGATTTTCCGTGTATTTAAATTTCTGGTTATGAGGGGCCCACCCGAACCTGAAGTGCCCCAGGCCCCAGGTCTAAATCCGGTCCTGTGTGCCGGTGGGAAATACGCAACTATCTCAACCACAAGACAGGCGCATTTATTTGCAATTCATTTCCATTTTCCGATCTCGTTTTTCCATCTTTCCAGTTTTTTCTTTACTCGGAGAATTTTTCATTTGTTCTTATTTACATTCTCATTAATACCTTTTCGTTCTATTCTACTTATGATATTTATTACGCTTAACTTTGTCTGGCGCAAGGTCACAGATGCAGCACCCAGTCAGGATCGAACTCACTACAGAAGTAGTGTTCTACGAGACTAGCTTGATAAACATTGTTCGACTGCGAAGCAATCTGTTCCATTCTACTTATGATCTATTAGAGTAACCAACGTTATTACTTTTTTTCTGTTTTGTTTCATTTAACTTATTTGTCTTCCTCTTCTTCATTGACTTTCTTCTTCATTTCTTCTTCGTCTTTCTTTCTTCTACTTCTTCATTTTCATTTTCTTCGTATTTTTTCGTCCTTTTACTTCTTCATTTTCATTTTCGTCTTCGTATTTCTTTCTTTCTTCTAGTTTTTCTTCGTATTTTTTATTTTTATTTCTTTTGCCTTTTCATTTTTTTCTTCGTATTTCTTCTTTATTCAACTTCATTTTTCTTCTTCTTCTTCTTCTTCTTCTTCTTCTTCTTCTTCGTAACTCTTTCTCTCTTCTACTTCTTCATTTCGCTTTTCTTCTTCGTATTTCTTTTTAAAAATTCTTCTACTTATTCATTTTCTTTGTATACCTTTTCTTCGTATTCGAATTTTAAATACTTATTTTCTATATTTACGTCATTTTGTTCTTCATCTTTTCAAGATTGTCTCTTTCTTTCTTTCTTTTTCAACAAACAACAGCTTTTAAATTCAAATTGCTGTTTCTCTTGTATTTTTCGTTTTCTTTGTTTTGCTTTCATTTTTTCTCCTAAACTGATATTTATTCTTCCACGCTTTTCTTTCTTTTTTTCTTTCTTTCTTTCTTTCATTCCAGCGTCTTTTTTTTGTACTACGATTTCTTTCATCTTCTTCGGCTGTCATCTTTTTAATTGCTTTCTACATTGTTTTTCTATTTCACCATCTTAAATTTTCTCTTCTTGAATTTGTCATGTAACTTCATTTTCTCTTTTTGTTTTCCTTTTAGCAGATATTCACCATTCTTTTCATTCTTATCTACTCCTCAGTTATCTCCCCTTCTTTCACCCTTCTTTTCTTATTTAACATTTGTTAAAAATAGAACTTGAAAAATAAATACGTCTTCATGCAAAGGTCGTTTGAAATAAAGAGGTTTAAGCGAATGAAAACAAAAGATAGTATGCAACGCGGAGACAAAGATTCGCAGACTTCAAGTCCAGAATAATAGGGGTTGACATTATTTGCTGGCCTTGGCAGTTGTATAATGTACAGTAGATGTTGCAGTAGGTGAACTATTCGTAAAACAACTTGGGGTACCTCTATTGGGGGACCGGGAGAATTTAAAGTCGTCCTCCCCCTATCTACAGATTTTCTTTAAGGTATTTACAATTTACAAGTCAAAATATATCTTCTTCGTTGTCCCCCGTGATAACATTTGCATGGACAAGGTTTTCCTCCTCCTCATTGACATCACCCTCGTCAGCTGTAGCACTTTGACCGGACTCTTCAAATTGCTTGCTGGCATCCGATTCCCGTTGTTTGTTGGTGAAGGCTTGTCCTAAGCAGACACCGAACATGGTACTACATTTCATACTAATCTTTTTGCAGCCACTGCTTGCCCCACATCCGGTCTTACATCCACATGAGATCATATTCAGCAGTATAGCTGGTGCATGCGGCTTCGTTGTCAGGACAGGACACCGGTAACTCTCCATTCTCTCCAATCCCTTTGAGTGGGATCTTGATCAGTACAAAGGCACTGGCTGGACTGTATAAGTACTGAGCAGCTGCTTCAGATGTTGGAGGAAGAGCTTCCAGCTTTAATGTCGATGTCAGACTTAAGTTGGTAGTACGCCAAGAAACGCTGTTCATTATGTGGCAGAACATCTATATAACTTGAGAAGAAAACGCTCACCAGCCGTCTGTATTTGAGAATGGCTAGAATTCTCCTCATACGATACCTAAAGTTCCTGGAATTTCATCTTCTTATGAAGGTTCCAGACAGTTATCTTTCCTTTGTTAAAGGGAGCTGAGCAAGTATCATACCCCGTGAGACATTAGACAACATAAAGAACCTTGCGTTGAACGTTTTTCTGAGCATCTCTGACATTATATACTTCTGAGGGATCGCCAGTGTCCAGCTGAATGTAAACATTGCTAGTCTCACATTTCTCCACAAACACACACTGAAAATCTGTATCGTTACTCACGACAACTACAGGGTCAGAATTCTGAGCTGCAGCTTTCAATGCTGTCGAAACAATGAGAACATCTGCATCTCCTGCAGCTTATTTCACTTGTATGACTTCATCCACGAGGAACTCTGTCAATATAGTGATAAAGCAGGCCTTGTTCAGTTATTGCTTTCATACTTAAGTCAAAGCTGATTTCTTTCGCAGCATACTTAGAAGCACGTACCTTACGAGTTGATGTTTTGGTACAATTCTCATTTCCATATCCATCCATCACCTCGATCACATCCCTTTCATAATGTCTGATGACATATTTCACATGGTTAGTGAGGATATGCTTGTATGTAGCATCACTAGTTCAAACGATATTGTGCAAAAGGTAGCCTCCATCTGAAACATACAGAGGAGAACCATCAACCTGGTTCATGTATTTTACCTTTGACACTGTCAGCCAGTTTGTATTTGTTTTCTTCGGGAGGCATTTGCCCTCTTTTAAAAAGAGACATGGGTTCAGGAGAGAGCTCAAAGTGAGGGGAAGAACTCCATTTCCTCACAGCTGTTGAGGACACAAATGATTCGATTTAAAAGATTATGTGGGTTAATGTCCACAACTTCTCCATGAACCTTGACGTTTTTCTTGGAACTCCTGATGGTGACCACTTTAGACGTTCTTGGTGTTGTTTCTGTGAAGAACTTACCTGTCAGAGCATCAACAGTGTTTTTTACCAATACTATACGCTTCATCATAGTTTACTGGGGGATATGCAATTAAACCATTGGAAATGCATAAGCAAGGTAGCTCTGTGTCGATAACCAGTTATTAAACTTCCAAACATCTGCCATATCTTGCATCACATTGGAAGGGTGTAGATCCTTATGCTGTGCCGAAGACGTGGAGTAGACCCCTGCAAGCTTTTCTATATAGGAGCCTATAAACCCGCTATGGAACCCTCTGTAATATATCTTCCATGTGTTAGCCCTCTGGCTGACTTTAACAGGAGCATCAAATATTTCCCAATGGTCTGACCACTAAGATTTCCACTCCAGTAGCATTCTTTTCTACGCACAGTAAAATAACCTTTTCCTGTATATAGTTGTTGAACATAGATTCTAAAACTTCTCGCGTAATGAATATGCCCAGCTGCATGTATAATCGGAACCATTATTTTAATGCTAAACACATGCAATTCACCAGTAAGCTCAGCAAATAGTAGCACTCTTAGTATAGAATTGTTTTCTGGATAAGATTTCCAGAGTATCAAAGTACGGCTGTCGCCATCATTCACTTCAGTAAGATATATTACACTGCCCCCGACCCCCCCCTCATAGGCTTCACGTGAGACAGTTCATGAACTGTCTCCTAATCCTGATGTATTTTTCCATCCTCATGCTTTTCCAGGATAGTCTTGATGGTGTCAAGTTGCTTCTCGATATTGAACACGTCTGCATTAGTTGAAAGGTCCAAACAATTGATATCTCGCCTTTGTATGTTGCTTTGTGTATTGAATGAATGTCCTACATATTTCAACATGCATTACTTTTCCTGTATTGTATTTAATTTTAGGAAAATTCCCAAAGATTTCAAAACTTAATATCAAGAATGTATCTTCCACCCCAAAACTAGAATATGAACAGGAAACCTTGATTTATATAGGCATGGGCGTAGCTCTGGAAGGGGGGGGGGTAAATAGCCTACTGCAATTACTACTATACATTATGCAACTGTCAGCGGTCCGCCCCCACTCCCATCTTGGGAACCTGTGCATTAAATGTTGAGGGGAGAGAGCTCAAAGGGCTTAGCCCCCCGGGCCCCCAAATCTCCTGTTATGCCCCCGTTTATAGGATGTGTATTTTGTCTTAGACAAGCATTTCTCTTGTATACTGAACTCGAACCCCCTATTATCACCACTATTAGGCTAATCACGTTTGCTCATTTTTCTCAAAAACCTATTCTCGGATTTTGGAGGTCTTTTGATATGTACTTCTATACTGTCTCCTCTAACTATAAACCGACTTCCATCTTTATGCGAATTTGATCAAGGTCCATGTATAAATTCTGACTAATTCTACTGGACTACGACTCGCCAACTATTATAGGCACAGCCCTAACCTTCATGTTTCACAACAAAGTTGAGCAAAATGGCATTGCATGTGCAACTGATGGGGCGCTTCCGGTGATTGGTCGCCATCGCGGATTTTTAACAAATTTTAAAAAAGCAGTTCCGAACATTTTTACTATCCACTCTATTATTCAACGTCAAAATTTCGCTGCAAAGCATCTCTCAATGATAGATTGGATGAAACTTTTCAAGTTGTTATCAAAACAGTAAAATAAAAGCCCATCCGTTGAATATTTCGGCAGTTTTGCCACGAAAATGACAAAGAATTTGAGCGTCTTTTACTGCAGACTGAAGTTAGATGGCTTTCGAAAGGAAATTGTCTGCGACACTTTTATGACTTTTTTAATTCTATTCTTGAATTTTTTAAATCAGTTGATGAAATAATGTGTATTGAGCTGGAGTGCAAGAGAGCTGATGTTGCTTATCTTTCATCAAATTGAACGAGGTCAACATTAAACTGCAGAGATATAAGATGTGCCTTATTAAAGCAAAAGGGATAATAATGGCATTTATCAGCATGATAGCAGTCTACAAAAATAGCATAGCAAGGCGGGATTTTTATCAGTTTATAAGATTACAAGCACTGGAGGAACACAAAATTGGTGAATTATTTTTGTTAGATGCGGATCTGGACTGCTATTATTCTCATCTTCAAGCATTGAAGGAAGATATGTTGACAAGGTTTAAAGACCTTGATGAACTGGAAATACCCAACTGGGCTAAAACCCATTTCAAACTGATGCAAATAAGGCCGATACAAATCTACAGAAAGAACTAATAGACTTGCAAAATGACGTTGAAGCTCAAGTACGGTTTCGACACGATGGCTATGGAGCATTCTAGCCAGAAGGATTCAGCGCTGTCGTGCAATTGCTAACCAAGCAACGAAATAGATTGCAAATAAGTAAAAGGGGAGACTTAAGACTCTGTTTGTCAAATATTGAACCTGATATTGATAAATTATCAAAATCTCATCAAGCTCAGGGTAGCCATTATTTTTATTCCGAACTATCTTCTAATTGTTTAAAAATTAAATTGTACCATCAATCCAATTTTTTAATTTTCTATTTAATTTAGTAAGAACTTATTATTAAATTACTAGCATAATACCCGTAAAAATTAATGGGATTATTTCTGTTATATACGGATAAATTATACAAATAAATATATATTTTAGAATAAATGTATTTACCTATTTATTAGGATGAAATTAACGATACATAAAAAAGGCGAATAGAGAGCAGAAAACAATTCAGCCGAGAAATCAGTGGGTAATCGAAATGGTGGACAGGCCCTTGCAGGTTTGACACGCCGTTATCATTTCAGTTATGTCCTTATTTGCTCAATTTTCAACCAACAAACATGTATAGGTCTAGAGATTGCCTCACCAAGAATTTTATTTGAGCCGCCTGCTGTCCACTATCAAACATGGCAAATTAGAGTACCGGTGTTGCATTGTGCATGCATTTTGTTGCATGTGTATTTCTTACGACGACGCATCTTGCTTGGTCCCGCACCGATCGCCAATCGATCCAGGAATACAGGGGGGAGAGGAGTGAAGGAGATATAAAATACGGGAATGTATTTTGACCACCGAGCGGAGCCTGTGGATGGAAAATGTAAAACTCTGCGTACCGATAATCTTCTCTCGTCCGGAGAGAAAACAACTACGATATGTCTATCTTTTGCCAAGTAAAATCAAGTGAGTTTATTTCAAATAATTGTATCCGGTATGCACAGACGGACTCTATCCCCCCAAAACATTTATGAATAAAAAAAAACACTCGTAAAGAAACTCCAAATACAACTTAATTAAACTATTACTATCGAACGTCAACTATTTGACTTCCTTCCTACACGTACTGGGGTTCTTCCCCCTCTCCCTGCCTCCCATCTCCGGGGCAGAACTGCTAGCTTCAAAAAAGAAGCGGCTGCCCCGTTCAGAGTTTTCGGTCCAACTTGCCCGTTGATATCGACGCCGAAATTCAAAGCCCAGACAACCAGCGAAGAGAGATTTCGAAAACCCTGCAGAGGGAATACGCAATTGGCAACTGCCACTATTATTCGCCCCCCGTACCTCCTAATACCGTCTCTCTTAAATCCTTAAAAAAGTAAAACGCTCCTTACCAATATCTAAAGAAAGAAACCTGCAAAATCTACGCATTATTTTACAGTATCTACTCTACCCACATTTTAACACCGGTCGTTCAAAGCTTACGAAGAATATAAATCAGAAAAATATATAGCCATTCTGCAGGAAGGACTTCTCGATATATTTTCTTTACTAGAAGGGTGTACAAGGGACTGAGAGGCCACACATATATAGCAGAAGCAAATAGAAGTAGATTGAATATCAGAAAATTCTTTTTTTAGCAATAGAGTGGTGGGACTTTGGAATAAATTACCGGAATATGTAGTGCTATCAAGAGATGCAAATCATAAATATTGTGTAAATATAATTGTTATGTTGTGTGCTTGTATATACAAATTGTATACTTTTTTTTACACTAAAATGAAATGTTCTAAAATGTTTCATGAAGAATTAGCTCAAATACCCTACAATAAAAAAGACTTAAAAAAATGTACATACTAAAATACTACTCATTAATTATGTAGATCGTTGAATAAAATCTCTTGTTTGAAAATAGTGGTGTCTATTTGCTTTTGTCCTGTTGTGGCATTGCATGGTCATGCATCGTTGGTTCTGGGAATGTTTCTTAATTCCGTAGTTTAGGCGCAGCTACGAAACAGGGGAGAGAGGGTGGCGAGGGGTAGTGCAGCAAGAATGCGCACATGTCAATGAAAGTCAATACCTGTTGACGTAAATGCTCATAGCGAATAATAATCACCGTGACTTGTTCCATAAGACATGTACTTTATGTTGCTGTGTCAAACGAACGGCACACCTGTTTACGAAAGGCACACATATCAACGAGATACCTACATCGTAAATCCATGAGTGGCTTGATACACAAGACAGGACACGCTGAGTTAGTAGAATAATAAACATCACTTTTATTATTTATGGTGGTGAACGAGAGACCCAGTTGTTTACAAAGACACGGGGCGGTTGCATTGCAGCCAAACAACGAAATGCAAGAAGTGAAGTACGTGCCTGTTTAACTTAGTTCATCTCGTATCAAATGTCTCTGTCACAGATACCTCTTTGAACGGTTCTATGTGTTCCCACTTTCTATGACTATGTATTGACTTCATCCTCGCCAGCTCTCAAATGGTCATCTCTCTGGTCCCTTCTGACTACTGCTGCTAATTTCCTCGGCGTCTCTCTCCGCCCCCCCTCTCTCTCTCTCTCACCATTTCTAGGCTCCTTCCCTCTCTGTTTAACTGCTGGTCTCTCTGGGTCCCTTTTGTACCCCCTCTCTCTCCCTCCGGACATCATCGCTACAAAATATATAGACGTTTCAGTTTTTTTCTGTCTTGGCCAATTAAGACTAAATTTACCATTTGACCTCCTCAACATCCCAGCCCGTGGTGTATTGGTCATTTAAAGATGTCAACCCCTTTGAAGGAATATTCAGGAGTGTCCACTTAAGACTTTATTGGCCACACAACTCGCATTGTACCAACTTGTTGCTGCGCAGCCTAAATTTCGCTGGGGTGAACAGAAAAGCAAAACAGCCCGCACCTTGCCACAACGCTACAATGTCTCCGTAGATAGATGAATAAATGCTCCTGTTTGAAAATAGAAGTGTCGATCAACGTCAAGTTTGTTACTAATTAATTAGGACGATATGGTCTGAACTTTTAAAACATCCCTAGTGATGGAATATGTGTGAAACATATTATGTGAATTGAGAAAGCTTAGCTTAGTCTGACACAAGACCACAATAGTAGGACAGTTTGCTAGATAAGTTTGTGAGACCATTTCTCTACGGCAGGAACCTTATGTGAATGGAGACATATGAGAAGAAGTCAAAGATTTGGAAACCAGATTCAATGACCAACAAATCAGTGCTAAGTATTGATGCCTTAAAAGAAGAGCATCCAATCCATTTATAATATTAAGTTGAGCCATAGGAAATTATAAATAAATTTAGGCATAAGTTAACCAGATCGGATGGTATTTATTACTGGGTTCGGACTTTATATATTTCACCAGTCATGCTGGTCCCTTCAGGAGTTTTGAAATAATATGATTTTGAGTTAACATAATTTTGCAACTAACGCATTGATTTTTCGCGATGAACGTTGCCAAGGGAAATAACGTTGTCAAAGGAAACAGTGTTGCGGTGGATTACTCAATCCTATTTAACCCCTTGTGCTCCGAATTGAATGCTTGGATCCACTTCGATTCCTTGACAAGTCTCATTTGTCTCAATGTTAGGGCAAACACGTTCTATTATCTGAACACTAACCTCAGACATGATGTGGTTCTTCTGAGCGAAATGCTTTCCTGTTGCTTCTGTGTTCGACCTAATATAGCCAAGGTGTTCCACGAAGCGGTCTTTGAGCCGGCGAGAAGTTTCGCCTATATATTGGACCTTGCATTTTTTTTTACATGTTATGACTTATATAACACCTCTTGTGTTACAGTCGAGCATGGATTGTGTGACTTTCACTACGTTTGACTGCACTACAAATGAACACGTGCAACAACCGGATGCGTTGCATTTCTTTCATTCCGCCGTGTGATCGTTTCGGGGCACTTTTGCACGGCATAACACCCTTTTTAAGTTTGGAGTCTGTCTCAAGCTCACTATAGGAGGTTCAGGGAAGATCTCCTTCACGCATAATCATGACCCCGCCCCCCCGTGCTTGTTGATGATACTTGAAATACTGGAGAGGCGTGGTGAAAATGTAAGGGCGAACACTACCCTTTCCATGGGTTTCTTTTCCAGTCTTCGAAATGATTCCGATCTTTCTGTAGCCACGACTGAGTAACAAATCCCCGAGTTCTGAAAGCCTTGCCCCCATAGTCTCTCGTGGGGCATATTCGGACTATTCGGAATGCCGGGGATACAGGAATAGTATCACAAATATGACTAGGGTGGCATGAGGAGGGTAGGAGGTACTAGTCTCTGTTTGTCGGTTTCGGTCACGAGTTTCCCATTCGCAATGGTAATCTTGGTGTCAAAGAAGGTCGTGGACTTCCCTTCGTAGTTGAACTGTCGTGAATTTGATGGTTGAATGCAACTTGTTGAACTCTTCCTAGAATTTGATGAAACTTTCCTTTTTGATGCCGAAAATGTCATCGATGAATCGGAAGTAGCGTTCAAGAGTGCAGTCTGGGAACGTTTTTTGTTTTTCTGATGTACTTGTAAATATCGGATTTTGATAGGAAAAACTTAAGCTCTATATTTTAAACAACCAGAATATTCCTTTTAATCCAAATATGCGTCATTATCAGCAATTGTCTTTCCCAAAAGTAATACTGAACTAAATACATATATTTCTATAGAATCCATCATCTTCTGGTGCTATGGAATCTTCAAATGGTTTAAATAGAACTTCCTGATTGAAGTGTTTGAACAGATGAACATCCATTTTGGAAAGGTCAGGTTAGTACGAAACACAGAGTGAAAGGAAATAAAAAAGAAAAGCTAGAAAAATATATGAACCTTGCCAGAGAACAGACGGAAATGTAGATTATGAAGGCGACACATGTACCCATTATTATCGGCGCACTTGGAATAGTCTTGAAATGCATTGCACATACGTTGAATTCAAGGAACAATCGAAACCATCCGGATGACAGCATTAGTGAAATCACCTAGTATACCGAAGAGAGTGAAAAAGTAATGAGGAGACTTGTGGTCACATGATCTCCAGCGGGATCCATTATTTGGTAATTAAGAAGAAAGAGGATGACGGTTCTAGAAATAACAACACATGAAACAAAACCGCAAGAACATTTTTGCGAATAAAAATGATGTACATATTTGTGCTTGTATCTCGTCTCTGTTAAAGTTATTATCTTCAAAGGGGTTTGGGTTTTTTATGTGTCGTGTAATTGTTTTGTATTTGTTCCTGAAGTTATTTACTGTTTTTGTTTTTAGTATATTTGGATACTAGTACTACTTATACAAATATTTTCATAGCGATGATGATGATGATGATTGATGATCATGATGATAAGAGGGAAATAACCCCAGCTGCAACAGCAGCAACAACATCAATAACAATTATTTTATTGTTATTGCTTTTAAGTGTATTATTACAACAATAACAACCACAATTATTGTTATTATAAATGGTTTGTGTAAATACTTTCATTGCAAATACTGCCATGGTGCATTCTTTGACATTTCCATTGGTTAATATAACTTGTATAATAAACAGTGCGTGTCGGTGGGTTGCTTGATGTGTCCGCATGTCACGGGGAAAGGGGACTATGACATTTTGTTTAAATGTACCTACGTTCTACTTCCTTCCACCCCCACCTCTCGAGCCAGTCACCGCAGAAAAAAAAACCTACCCAATCTAAAAACTGGGAAAAGACAGGCAAGACTTCTCAAGAAAGATTATTTTGTTTGTTGAAGAGTAAAACTATTTATGATTAATCCTCTATAATTAGCAGACTTAGACTTAGGTACTAGTTAAATCGTCTCCCACGTAATAATAAGAAAGAGAAGAGGTGCATGCTCATCGACATAGAAATAACATCTCAGAGAAACACCTCTATGAAAGTTACGAAGAAACTGTCCAAGTACAAAGACCTGGAGA
>VCCN01005109.1:8091851-8103850 GCA_006491835.1 Architeuthis dux | reverse complement strand
GCCTATTGTCCACCCTTCTAGAAAATCTGAATGAAATTCATTAAAAACTTTTGGAGATATCTTGCGGACAGGAAAGAATTGCGAACCAACAAACAAACAGACGCTACCAAAAACATTACCTCTTTACAACTTCGTTGACAGAGGTAAATAACGTATTTTTTTATTATGTGAGCGCGAACGCAGATCCCATAAAAATCGACGATTTTTTTTTCTTTTGCAAAACTCGACGTGAAAATATGTCTTTGTTTTTCGTTTGTGGTGCGTAGTTCTCCACTTACAAACACACATACATACACTCTTTGCTACTTTATAATATAGACTAGCTGGGGTATCCGGCGTTGCCTGGGGAAAACACTCCAAATCTAACAACACTGAAAAGCATCAAATCAAACAAGGTGAGGGTGCTGTCGCGTACCCCACCGGTCGGGCCAGCAGACACTCTCGAGCAGACGCAAAACTGAGAATCCATGTGCACACTTTTGGCGTTAGTAGTTCGCACGTCAAAGCGGGTAATCGGATTTAAATTTGTGTTGGGATTAGGGTTTTTGCTCTAAGAAAAAAACCTGTTTTATTGTCAGATTAGGGTTAGATTCCTTTAAAAAATACTGCCAAACTGGCATTAACACTGAGAGAAAGCGAAATTCACATCCGCAGTTACATATGACGAATGGAAAGTAAGGGTGCAGTTTAGCATTATAACTTCATTGTAAATAGAACTTCTCTCTTATAAAACCTTCAAATATTTCCTTTCTCAAATCTGACACATTTCCTGAGGGCTTGAAGGTCTAAGCACATGAAATTAAAATTTTCTCCGTCGGGATTTGAATTCGGTCCTCATTACTAAACGCCGGTGTATTGTTGCTTTTCATATGATTTTTCATGTGAGCGCGAACGCAGATCCCATAGAAATCGATAATTTTTTTTTACTTTTGCAAAATTCGACCCAAAAATGTGTGCTGTAGGTAAATATAGACCTGGTGATTTCACATCATATGCCTTTGTTTTTCCTCTGTGGTGCATGGTAATTACATCTGCACTGAGAGAAAGAGAAATTCACATCGTGGTTGTAAATAGAATCCCCTCTAAAACTTGAAAAAATGTTTTTGTTTTCTCAAAACTAAAAAAATTCCCGGATATAGGGCGACCATGATTCTAAATAAAGGAATGATTTTTTTTAAAAAGACGCTTACGAATTAGTGCCGAAAAAAAAGCACAAAAAAAAAGCATTGACCCCCCCCCTCCTATAGGTTCAAATAAATGGTACATAAACTTTCCACAAATGACGCTGATAGTTTTTGAGAAAATCGCAGATGAATTCTTTTATATGCGGACTTTTTTCAGCAAGCGCGAACGCAGACCGCATTTGCTGAATGTAAATTTAGACCCGTTGATTTCGAATATGCATTTGTTGTTCCTCTGTGAAGCGTAGTCCTCGATTTATATGAGTATAAACACACACACACACACACACATTACTACTTTCTTTATAAATACGTATATATGCTAGAGGCCCCGCACTGGCTGAATACGGCACTGTGGAAATCTGTTAGCACGATGTGAACACAAACTACGGGAATTTAAACTCTATTCGGATTCGCCGATTCTATTTTCCGTGGTCTTAACCTCTTCGCACCTCCCCGCAAAAAAACAAAAAAAAAAAAAAAAAAAAAAAAAAAAAAACGAAAGAGGAAGCAAAGCAAAAGTTACGATTTGTAGCACCGTTGCGTCCTCGTAGACGAGACGGGCCAGGCCAGGCCTGAATCATAAAACTAGACTGTTTTTTGTTCTTTCTTTTCGTTGCCGTTCTGCGCATCCGTAGTGCCTATTTGAAAAACGTCGTCGCTCGTTCGGCAAACCACGTGACTAACACGTTCAATCGGGCTTACGCTGTTTGTTGCTGTTCAAGAAGGACGGACAGCGAACGGACTTATCCAGCGGCAGCGGCGGCGGCGGCCAATATATTTCAGGTCAGTGTTTTAATGTATTGTAACTGGGCGCTTGCTTGCTTCTTCTTTTTTCGGTTTGCATCAACCGACTTTGACCTTCCTGCCTGGTCTGTGGTCAGCACGGTCGTCCTATGGGGGGGCAATGAGTGTGGTATTTTTTTTTTTACTCGTCTCTTTCTTCTTCTTCTTCTTGCAGTCTACCCCCTATTTGTGCTTGCATCTCTCTCTCTCTTGCAAATAGAGTTTTAGTGAGTAAATGGCCCCCGACCTGTCAGCAGGATTATTCATTTCACTTGTGTGTCACTGGCTTCCAGGCGGCACGTACGCGCCTCGTCTAAATTGTCAAGTCATAATAAAATTAACAAAGAAAGAAATCCCATATGTTATAAATAAATAATAAATTCCCTTGATGTGGAGGGGGGGAAAGAAAAAAGAATATTTCGAAGCCGGTCGGTACTTATTTGAGATCTCCCCATTCCTTGATTTAACTCTTTCTTGTTGTGGTTTTTGATAGTTTTCTTTTTCTTTTTTTTTAAAAATGTGTATAGTTCTGACTGACAGTGACTTATAAAATTATTTAACCTCTATCCAAAAACGTCTTTTCTTTTTTCTTTTTGTGAAAGATCTTCGCATTTCTTTGTCTTCTATAAATCAATAAATAAAGTAACCCCCTCCCTTCCTAGTCTTGACTATTGTTTATTTTTTTTAAACCGCTCCATGATTCTGTTTTTAAAAAAATAAAATTGTATGGGTTTTTTAATTATCAAAGTCGGTGTTATTATTATTTATTTATTATTATTTAAATATTGGACAGAATCGTCCACGGAAATGTCCTAGACTCCGCCGGTTGAGAGAATCGTTATTCGTTACCATTGTAAATTCTATGTCCAAACCAGGGTTTTCTAAGTCTGTTTTTCGTGATTTGAAACTCTAGTAATCCTAAGCAGGTGATAACTGTGAAGGGGTTTGTGTTGTGGCTCATCTTATAAAGATGTTGTACTAAACTAGTTTAAATATTAGAGGGGACGCTCTGATTTTAGACAAGGTTATTTGTCTTTTTTTCTTTTCTTTCTTTCTTTCTCTTGTCATTCTGTTTATATACCGGAGGGGTAGCTCTGGTAGTCTTATAGGGAACTGAGCAAAAAAGGACTAAGTGTCAAAATGCTGTTGCCCTTTAAGCTTGTTGGTGTACTGTCTGGCAATGTTCTCCTCTTCAGCCACTGGTCAGTCTTTGTACTTATCTACACAGCAATAACCCTAGTGTTAATGTCTCCGTTCTATAGCTTTAAAAATAAATTGTAATACGCACTTTTTTGTGCTTTTTAATTTTATTTTAAGTATAATTATTAAATTTAAGTTACTAAAAAAAAAAATTAGCATAGTACAGTACAGCTGTTGCACAATTATATTTATTTTTGCCTTCAGCGTTGTCAAAGATAAGAGACCGAACAAGACAAAGAATGATGATAAATTCGCAAGTACTAAAATGTATATGTAAGTAAGAGGAGAGAGAAAGAAAAAAAAACCCTCTCCCAGTTTGAATCTTGAGTCAGTGCGTGTGGTTTGTAGAAGTAGTGCGTGCGTGCCACCTATTAGCCAGTGTCAGGCAGGAGGAGGACTAGGCCAGCTGCTAGAGAAATGGGATAGTTTGTTTACATGAACATGACATTATTACACATGATGATATTGTCACAAGGACTTTTACACTGACGGCACGTAGGCACATAAGAAGCTCATATACCAACCAATATACCCATTTATGCGTCAGACACGTACAGTTTTAATGTTTTTTTGTTTTCTTTCTAATGGCTATGCTTGGATTTGATGAAATATAACACGTTTTATTAAGTGTAAGTGATGAGTAGTTTCGTTTTTATTATTAATTGACTAGTTTCATTTTGATACAGTGTACTGTTAACACCATTCATTCAAAAAGGAAAAAAAAATAACCTCTGCTATACAAAGGAATTTATTTTTTTAAAACACCATGACTCATATTACGAGTGCGTTTTATTTCTTTTTTGTTCTGTCAATTTTTACCTTTTTGAGTTTGAAAGCGAAAAATAATTTAAATAAGTTAAATATATCAGAAAAAATATTGGAAAATCTTTAAAAGTTATTATTTTTTCTTTCTCCCTAGTTTTTCTTTAGTACCAACTGCATCAAGTTCGTTTAACATGATCAAACACACCTCTTTATCCCATATTTAAATTAATGCAGTGGTTCTTTCTTATTCTTAGTGTAGTGATCCCTCCCGAACTCTTCATTATATATCTTATCTTTCCAATATTATTCGCATTTTCTCAGTTAAAAAAAAAAGTTTATTTCTAATCATACAATGTTTTAAAATAAAATTCAAATATAAGTCCATTTTAAATTCTCACATAATTAGAAATTGGGCTAATCTTTTAAATATTTATCGTCTTTGTAACATATGCGAAATACACCATAAAGGACAATTATGACGTTAAAGAATGTTAGAGGACTTTTCCTTTTATTTTTGTCTCTTTTCACTCACCAGCCAATTGGTATTACCGACTAAACAAAGCAGTTTTTAGTCAAGAGCAGTCTGGCATTGACCGTATATAAAAACTGATATTTATCTTTATAAATAATTATTTACATTTATTCAGTGTTTCACTTGTCACCCTTTTTGTGCAAAGCATTCTGGGTTCTCCTCCTCTCTTGTGTCAGAGGGGCTTCTTGCCTTATTTATGTAATAGGAATATTATTACTCCGGGTAATTCATGTCATTCAAGGGGCCCTACTAAATAATGCACGAAATATCTCGTGTGCTTTAAAAGATATATGCATTAACTTTAAATTTCTTAAAGGGGATTGAAATGGTAAATTTTGGGTCCCGATTATTTTTACTGCTGATTTAAAAGCCCCTTTCTGGCTTTGCTTGCATTTGCATAAATAAGTGACAAATGTGAATTGCGATTATTTAATTTATTATTGCATGGGGTTCTTTTTCGTTAAAAATGGAACTGCGAAATAAAGTTCAATTTTATCTTTCTTTTAAGTGGCATCTATTGATAATTTATGACTAAAATTATGTGCATGTATTTCTATTTTCTAGTCTGTGCATTTAGAATCGAAATATTCTCGAATCAAATCGTTAAATGTTTTTGTTTGATGTTTTTGAAACATTTCTGTCGAAGTTTACGAAGATGCTTCTCTCCTTTTCATATATTAATAATATCATTATCTCGCGTTTTTGTTTCATGGTGCAAATAATTTTGCATATAGCAAACACATGTAACACAACCACTGATGTTCTCTGTCCTAGAATTACGAAGGGAACTGTCAGATTATTGTAACGATACCTGAGGAATTTTTCTGATACTTTTAAACCTGAAAGGGGCATTAAATGTTTATTTCAACAATTATTGAAATCGAATCGGCTCTTTAAAAACAAAGTAATATATTTACTCGATGACCCCCTTTTCTTTCTCTTAACTTTTCTTTCTCTCCTTATCTTAATTCTGACTGATTAAAAATTGGTTTGAATGCTTTACATCCGTATCGTACGTAAATGTCTCAAATCAAGATTTTTCGAAGCTTGATAGTTTATATCTAAATAACTGAACTCCTTGTGTCAAGAAGGTCACTTTGAATGACACGAAAGTAAACTGACGGTTTTCTTTTAAGTTCGTGATTCATATTTTTCAATCTCCTTCGCACCTGCTTTTTATAATTATGTAGGATGAATTTGTCTATAAATTTTTAATTTTATTCTCTAAGCATCCGAAGGAACTTCTAAAAGAGTAGAGTTGATAACGTCTTTCCACTCTTCTTTTTTTTAATAATACCCGTTTCTTATAATACATCAACTCCCGCGGTGTCATATGTCATCTGTACTTATGAGGTAGATTTAGACTGGTTGCTTTGTTCACTGCGTTGTTCATTGTTAATTAAAGTCAATGAACGAACGATAAATACTTGGGAAGAAATACCTTAGAACTCAATTACGAAGTTCACTCTGTTGTTTAAATTTAATGGTTTAATTTGATTTGGTTTTAAAGAAAATAGAAGGAAGTAATACAATGAATGAATAAATTTGAAATCCATTTACAATAGTTTTTGAATAAAATTCTCAAAATCTCTGGTGTCGCTTTATTTCCTAAACTTCCGGATGTGGTTCGCCAACATTTATTGCGCCTGGAATTCCTTAAAAAAACAATTCTAATGCATTATTTATCTACAAATTGTACATGTATCTACACTAATGTCTATTACTACTAGTGCTGCTACTATTCAGTAGCAGCTTGTGATATGTATTATTACAGACCTGCATAAAATAAATACAGACCTTTACTACGTTCGCGCATGTGATTTATTGGTGACTGCAAAAAAGTCATTATCCAAGAAAAAGTCAAAGGAAAAGTTGTTCTTTTCAATAAAATAAGTAATACTTTAATTTGTATTTTTTTTTTTATTAAATAAGTAATATTTTAATTAATTATTTATCGTCAATATTTACTTTATTAAAATATTACTTATTTTATGAAGAATAGTAATATTTTGACCGGAAAAACCCAAGTGACTTTTTTGTACAACTGATTTATTCATTCATTCATTACAACAGCAATAATACATTTTGTGATTTGTGGTCGTTCTTTTAGAGAAAGCGAATTTTTAAAAACTTATTTTGATAGCAGTCCTTTTCGGTTCTCTAGACAACTATCAGTCATGGGCTATTATCTTAATTAAAAGTAGAAATTTCAGTTAAAATCTTTTAAGACTCACTTTTAACAAGGTCATTGTGAAAAAAGATGTATGTTGGGTGTCGTTCGTAACGAACGGGGATTTGCGATTTCTTTGATAGTTTTTCGCGGTCAATTTGTTTTTCAGCTTTTTAAAAGTTGTCTTTGAATTTTTGTAATGTTTTTTTCCCCCGATTATATAGACAATGTTTTTTGCTATCAACTTGAAAAAAAGTTTCTTAAATGCTAAAAATGAAGCAGACTTTATTTTGACATTCCATGCCATCTTTAATCTTTCACCATCTTTTTTTTTCTTTCGCCTCAATCAATGCTCCACCTTCAGGTCTCCCCCTGACTGCTGAGACTTTTTGAGAGTCCATCCTTCCTTTGACTAACCTTTTGATTTGATAAATAATTGTGAGATTTCTTATCTAAAATGCTCAGAATTTCCTCTGGTATTAGTGCGGAAATATTTTGGGAATTATCCACCTGAAAAAGAAACCCAAAACAATACTTAAAATACTCTAAAGGAGGGCTAATATCTCCAGTTGAAGCACAACCTCTCATATTGGATGTGGGAGTAAAGAGAATTTGAATCTGCCGCCTTGTGTGTTTAGTTGATTAAAAAAGTAATGGGATCGATCCACTATGGCGGCTGTAGTACACGTTAATGGAGCATCTTTTTAAAAATTATATTACTTCATTCAATGGAAATTATTTTGATCGGCTTAGATAGGATTTGAATAAATTAAATTGTTTTTTTTTAATTTGTGAGCGAGGGTGTGAAACTTTACAATAGGGACCGCCCAAACCGCAACAAAAAAAAATTAAACTTATTAAAAGAATAACATTTTTAGAATGTGATAACTCATGTAAGCCGTACCTCCATAAAAATGGCGGAAAGTATGTGCCCACTTTATCATTATAGTTACATTGTAAATAGAATCCCCCCTGTAAAACCTTTTACATTTTTTTTCTTTAAAAACTATCAAATTTCCGGTGGATTCGTAGGTCTAAAGATTTAAATTAAAGAAGACAAATTCTTCTAGGAGAACTGCGTTGTTTAACGTTTGCTTTTTAGCCTCAACAAATTGATTTTAAAATAAAACATTTGCTTGCATCAGAATTTGGTGGGTAACTACCAACAACTAGTAGTACTAAATCGGTACTAAATCGTCCACCATAACTTATTGCCCCATTTACTAATTTGATTGATTCTCTGGGGGATTGGGATTTCGATTGGGTGCATCGTTGGTCAAGGAACAACAAAAATGCTTAAAGGGGGGGGGGCTTTATTTATTTTTTAATTTGTTTTAAACCTGAGCAAAAATAATGAACCTTTGAGCAATCAAATTGTTACTTGTAAACAAAGTCACCCCCATTAATTTATTTTTTATATATTTAATGTTGACCGTTTTTAAGCTATTTACGTCGCGTAAATAAGTTCATCGTAATTATCACCAATTTGTTGCAAATTAAAATTATTCGGACCACCCTAAAGTTACCCCCCCCCCAAAAAAAAAAAAAATAATTGAGTGAGCGGATATAAATAGGGAGCCCCCACTCCCAGACAAAAAGCAAAGCATGCCTGTCTTTCTTGGGTTACTTGTTGAAATTTAAAAACTCCCGTCTCCGTTGGATGTTACGATTACTGTACTGACTGACTGCAATGAAAAGTAAAAACGAATAAATCCTAGTAAAACGAAATTAAAATATTGATCCGAAGATCTACCTTCTCGTAGAATTTCTGTGTTTAGAGGTCAGTTCCTCGCCTCACACCATAGTCAGCTGGTCGCACGGCACGAGCCAAGACACCATCCTACAAATCTGTTTAGGCTGTCCATAATTGACGACACCACTGAATTTATTTCGATTTAATAGTTATAATATGCACCTGTTAAAGTATTCATATTCTTTAAACCTAAAAAAATCGTTTTCTGAATTCACAGATCGATTTGTTTATTTATTGGCAATAAATTATTGCTAAAAAACCCAACTTGAAATTAATAGAAAAGTCTACAGAAATACCCATATGGCACCGTGTGCCCGTTGTCATCGAGATTAATGCATTTCAAAGTGAAAAAAAAAGTATCCCCCTGGGTAGAAAGTTGGCATGTTTGTAAATAAATTACTAAATCTATTATTTTAAAATATACATGACATTGCCCTGATTTAAAAGATTCCGTCATTTCAAGTCTGACCTCTGCCTAAAGGACACGCATTGTCACATTCCCGTCTAGATTCATTGAAATGATATCCCAATTATTTTCGTTAATTATGAGACCATAGTTAATATCTGCTGAAGTTTTTATTTCTATGAGTTTTTCTGTCGTTCCATTTTTATTTTAATACTTGAAGCAACATGCACTCAGGTATGGGAGTATATCACTTTTAAAACCAAAAACTGTTTTAAGTTCAAAATGAAATATTGGTTACTTCCTTATAGTACTGTCTGTCTGTGTAGCTACTACATGTTTCTTAGATTCATTTAAAAAAATTTTTCTCTCTCTCTCTTTCTCTAGCGATTTTCATTACTTGATTTACGTTGGACAGAGGTATATGTATTTGGTCGTGTCTGTTTGTTGCTTTATTGTTTGTCTGTCCACACGATATCTCTGAAAGTACTGAATGAATTTCAATGAAATTTTGTGGAAGGGTGGGCAATGGTGTAAGAAAGAGTTGGGCGGATCAAGGAACTTTTGGGGGATTGAGATTCCTTTTTTCTTTTGTTTAAAAATTTTTTTTTCCATTACCAAATTTAATCAGTTCTTCTGTAGCCTATTGTCCATTCTTCCACAACATTTCATTGAAGTTCATAAATAACTTTTAGTGATAATATGGTGTGGTGTAGGGTAAGTAATTGTGCATGGATCCGCCCCAAAATTTAATAATTTCTCCCGTAGCCTATCGTTGAAATTCACTGAGAACTTTCGGAGATATCATGTGGAGAGCTATCTCCAAAGGTTCTCAGTGATTTCCAATGTAATTTTGTGGAAGGGTGGACAGGAGCTACAGAAGAAGTGATTATATTTTGGTGTGGATCCATGTACAATTACTTACCCTGACAATGGTGTTGGCAGAGGTATGCGCTCAGAGTGCTTTCTAGTTTTCTATGTAAGGACAAATAATGATTATTGTAAAAGATACTCCTTTCAGTGATTGGTAATCTTCTGCCATCAAATCATTTTTTTCCTTTCTCTGCAATTACTAACTAAAATTCAACTTTTCTCTGTATACGCTAATGAATGATGGAGAGCATTATGTAAAGTCTGTAAAGGTGAGCACTTACAGCTCTTTTATTTTTTTTTTTAAAAGTTTTTATTTGGAGAAAGTTTTTTTTAAAATTTTTTTTAAAGTTTATCTGAGCAGATGTTATGTTGCATGTGATGTTTTTTTGGTGAGGCTTTTTATTAAGGTCTTATTCTATTCTATTTTATTTATTTACTTACCTACCTGTTGAGAATTTCTGGAATAATAAACCTTTAAAGAATGTCTCATTGGAACCTTAAAGGGAAGAGAAATGTGAGGTCCTGTTTTATTTTAAATATACATTTCACTGCCAAAAACCGTTAAATTTTAAAAAGAAATTGACAAATGTTTAACCCTTATAGCACTTCCAGGCCGATATATTGGACTAGATAACGTAACCAAAAACACTACACATGTGATATTTGGCTTAAAAACTGAAACCTACATTGACCGTTTTGATTGACTGTAGTGTTTTTTGCTATGTGTGTAACGTTATCACCTTCTTGGAGGTTGGCGACAAATGTTCAACGACAGTTGGTTTCGTCACTCCTTGTTGTGGGCAGTGTCAGGGCACACACTGTGTCTGGACTTCGGAAAGACGGAGGTTGATCTCTGGAAAGAATTGGTCTGGAACGTAACAAAGGATCAAGACAGATTTTTTTTTTTTTTTTTTTTGTAAAAGAATATACTCAGTTTATTTGTGTTTCTACAGAAATCTTTGTCAAACACAGATATTCCTATAAAACAGTGTCGAGGCAGGCTTTGGAGACGATCGCTTCGTCTATATCTGTGGGCCACTATGTTTTGTCTCTATGTCAGTCTTATTTATAGTGTGGTTGTTTTATAGTTTCTAAAGGTAAATTAATTCATCTTGTTTAGTCTATATATTTTGAATTCACCCGTGCTCGTTTATTAAACAGATGTCTATTTTTAGGTATTTTCTGTTGATGTTTTGACTTGTATTTCCCTTTCACCTGAGTCACCCTTTGATGTTATCAAAAGTACCACTGTTGTTTACCAAAAGTGTCTAGTTGATTATTTTAGTTAGTGACAATCTGTATATTTTGAACTTCCGATATTTTCTTTTCGTTTATCTATTTTCCTTTACACACCCTTTCACTATGGTACATATGGACAAAAAGGCCATAGCACTAAAAGGATTAAACCTGTCCGCGTTAATTTAGCGCTTTTTTTGTACCAAAACAAACGCGCTGAATTTAGTGCTAAGTTGGCAACACTACCAGTAAGATTACTTAGTGCTTGCTGGCTTGGAAGAGAAGACTGTTAAACTTTCATTTATTTTTATGTTCACTCTCATGGAGAAAAAAGTTAACAACCTCACTACCTGTCTTGTGATTTGAACCTACCTGTGGTATTCCTAACCTAGCTGTAACCATTGTTGAACAAGTATATTAGAACACTGCCAGGGTAAGCCCGAGCTTCCAACAGCCTTGCTCGGGCTCGCAAAATTCAATCTTAATAAGATTAACCGTCTGGGCAAATATAGGTTCTCAACTAATAAAATGTCTTTATAATTATCATATTCTGTCGGATATAAAATTATCCATCATTTGATTTCATACTGTCGACATAGAGAACCACATTATATTCATGCCTAAATACAAATGTGAGTAGAGGCCAGCAAAGTGTAGGATTAAAAGACTCCTGCCTACCATGAGACCTCCATTAGCTCAATTGGTAGCGCAGAACCTGTATATAAGATTGCTTCTATAATAAGGTATGTAAAAATTGTTTAAATCCTTTTAAAAAAAAATGAAATTTAAAAGAATATAAGTACTGATATTTATGTTTCCTAATAATTCATTATTACTAAAGTTGAATTTAGTTAAGATTTAGGTAATATTGGAGACTAGCAGAAAACTTTGCCCGTGCTCATAGTTTTCTGGCTGAACCTTGCCCAGGCTGGTACAAAATGCTGGCGTTGCCACTGCATTCGAATAACACTCTAACAATTTAATCCTGAATACCATAATGCAGAGAAAATATACTACAACCCCATTTTTATAGCAAACCTGTCTCTTGTAAACAGTCTCTTGGTAAGTTTACAAAGCCCCTCCCCCCCCTCCCACTCACT